>JAGSMR010000002.1:5737500-6215000 GCA_029286605.1 Sericinus montela
TGTATGTATGTGCTGTATGTATGTATGCATGTATGTATGTACGTATGTATGTATGTATGTATGTAGGTATGTATGTATGTACATGTATGTATGTGGCTGTATGTATGTATATGTATGTATATATATATATATGTATATATATATATATATATATATGTATATATAAAGGAGTAAATAAATATCTTCACGCAATTCCCAATACAAGGGTCTAGTCTAGACAATTAAGTCCCTTCAACTCACCTTCCACCGAATATATTTTCGGGACAACGTGACAGGTGGTGAGCCCGTCGCCGTCTTTATGTCCAAGCCAACGATGTAATTCGTACATAAGTTTTTGAAAAACCCATTGGTACGAGCCTGCCACCTGGGGATTGAGCTCGGGTCTCTCGACTCGAAATTCCGACCACCCAACCACTTAGCTATCGTGACTTTTTACTGTTATAACTTCAATAAAATATTATACATGATTCAAAATAAATGAACCAACATCATACCAGAAATCTCCCAAAGAACGTAATTCGGATAAAGAGACGCGAAAATGAGACCACTTTATTTCAATAAGTGCAGAATTAGGCGAACGGACGACAGTTTTCAGTCGTAAGTGAGGCTAATTGTATGAGTAATTCTCGTTTCCGCAAAGGTAAAGGCAAAATTTTTAGAAATTCATCGTTAAGGTATTATTTTGCAGGACGTTGAGAATCTGCTCTTCCAAATCACATTAATGTTTTCATGTGATAAAATATAGACGATAGTTGAGTGGTCGAAATTCACATCAAGAGACCCAAGTTTGATCCCTATGCCGAACGCTCCTACCAATAGGATTTTGTCAAAACCTATGTAATATATAATACATCGTTGGCTTGGACATAAAGACCGCGCCAGACTTACTATCTGTCACGTTGCCTCAAAAAATATCTTCGTTGAATATATTTTTGAGGCAACGTTTTTTTTTATAGAAAAGGGAGGCAAAAGAGCAGGTGGCACACGTGATGGTAAGTGATTACCGCCGCCCATGAACAGCACTGTGGTGGAATGCCAAGCATCAAGGTGGTGGAGATGAAATTTTTGATTATGCCGTAAGGCACGATGGTGAAATTCAGCGGCTGGAATTAATCCGAACAATTCCACGGAGCACTCCCCGTACTAGATCTTGTAGAAAATGCAAAGAGATGCAACATCTCTTCGCAAAGCCAGGGGATCTAGCCGATCGGAAAGAGTATGGTCGTCGACAATAAGAGCCGCTCTTCTTTGGATACGGTCAAATGGAAGGAGCGGACACTGGGGTGACAAAAAAATATAAGTGGGCTGTATCTATTTTATGGGCCCCAGAATAACATTTGACAGGAGCATACATCTGTTAGAGGCCGAAACGAGCCACGCGAACATCATTCACATACGGCGTTTGATTACTGGTAGGTCTGTTTCGGTACGTTTATGTTTTCCTGCTTCGCGTATACAACAGTTACATGATGGTTCAGTCGTTCCTTATAAAAATTAATATGTACAAAGTATCATGATGAGAATTAATAAAACACAAAATAATTGAGCACATTGTTTATTTTATTTGCACTTACGTACATATTGTTGGGTAAATTAATATTTGCAAAGCCTTAGGACTAAGATATAATTGTAAATTGATAGTTAATTACTTATTACAAATGTAACTGAGGCCACTTTAATAATACAATGATAAAAGTGTATTTTGATGTTAGCTTAAAGTCACGATAGCCGAGTGGTTGGGTGGTCGGAATTTCGAGTCAATAGACCCGAGTTCGATCCCCAGTTGGTAGGCTCGTACCAATGGGTTTTCAAAAACTTATGTACGAATATCGTTGGCTTGGACATAAAGACCGCGCCAGACTTACTATCTGTCACGTTGTCCCGAAAATATCTTCGTTGAATATATTTTTGAGGCAACGTTTTTTTTTTATAGAAAAGGAGGCAAAAGAGCAGGTGGCACACGTGATGGTAAGTGATTACCGCCGCCCATGAACAGCACTGTGGTGGAATGCCAAGCATCAAGGTGGTGGAGATGAAATTTTGATTATGCCGTAAGGCACGATGGTGAAATTCAGCGGCTGGAATTAATCCGAACAATTCCACGGAGCACTCCCGTACTAGATCTTGTAGAAAATGCAAAGAGATGCAACATCTCTTCGCAAAGCCAGGGGATCTAGCCGATCGGAAAGAGTATGGTCGTCGACAATAAGAGCCGCTCTTCTTTGGATACGGTCAAATGGAAGGAGCGGACACTGGGGTGACAAAAAAATATAAGTGGGCTGTATCTATTTTATGGGCCCCAGAATAACATTTGACAGGAGCATACATCTGTTAGAGGCCGAAACGAGCCACGCGAACATCATTCACATACGGCGTTTGATTACTGGTAGGTCTGTTTCGGTACGTTTATGTTTTCCTGCTTCGCGTATACAACAGTTACATGATGGTTAAGTCGTTCCTTATAAAAATTAATATGTACAAAGTATCATGATGAGAATTAATAAAACACAAAATAATTGAGCACATTGTTTATTTTATTTGCACTTACGTACATATTGTTGGGTAAATTAATATTTGCAAAGCCTTAGGACTAAGATATAATTGTAAATTGATAGTTAATTACTTATTACAAATGTAACTGAGGCCACTTTAATAATACAATGATAAAAGTGTATTTTGATGTTAGCTTAAAGTCACGATAGCCGAGTGGTTGGGTGGTCGGAATTTCGAGTCAATAGACCCGAGTTCGATCCCCAGTTGGTAGGCTCGTACCAATGGGTTTTTCAAAAACTTATGTACGAATATCGTTGGCTTGGACATAAAGACGGCGACGGGCTCACCACCTGTCACGTTGTCCCGAAAATATCTTCGGTGGAAGGTCGGTCGAAGTGACTTAATTGTCTAGAATCGACCCCTGTCCACCCCTGTATTGGGAATTGCGTGAAGATATTTTTTTTTGATGTTAGCTTAAAAAGGATGTTGTTTTGACTAATGTTCTATGTTCATAGCTATTCCAATTAAAGTCTACAAATGATGAAACTTTTTATTCAATATTTAAAGCAAATAAGTTAAGCTGAACTTATAATTTAGCCATCAGTTCTGGCGTACAAATTATCATAGGACATTATTTTATTTTTTTGCAACATTATTGTAATTTCTATATCTTCATTTCAATTACATACCTGTAATGCTCACGTGTTTTTATTTTCTACTCTGCAACAAGAAAACAACTTTCTGAAAACGACTCAATGAATATAAAGTATTTACTTCGAAGCTCCGTAAAACCTGTCCATAATAAACAAACCGCAAAATTTCATTAGAGAATGGATGAAGCCTATCACAATATACCCCAATACTAGTTTGGCCCGCGACTATTATTGCGTAATATTAATGGTTTCTGGTCGTAACGCTTATGACAAAGAAAAAAATAAAAAATACAAAAACCTTCACGTAATTCTCAATACAGGGGTAGACAGAGGTCTAGCCTAGACAATTAAGTCTCTTCGACGCACCATTCACTGAAGATATTTTCGGGACAACGTGACAGATGGTGAGCCCATCGCCATCTTAATGTCCAAGCAAACGATATAATTCGTGAATAAGTTTTTGAAAAACCCATTGGTACGAATCCGCCACCTGGGGATTGAATTCGGGTCTCTTGACTTGAAACTCCTACCTCTTGTCTATCATGATTTTTATGACTAAAAGTAAATATATATCGTGAATAATCTGCGTACATATATACAATATTAATTTGGAAGTTAAAATGGATCGTTATGACAAATAAGTGAATAATCTTTTTACGTTATAAATGAGGAAGTTTAAAAGGAAGGCTGTTTGTTACTCAATCACACCAGAAAGGATAAACAGATCTAGATGTGTTTTGATACAGAGATAGTTTGTAACTATCTCTGTATCAAGTGGAGGAGGAGTAACAAAGGCTACTTTTGTAATGAAAAAATGTACCGTTTTTATTTGTAGAGATGATAAATAAATAAATAAATAAATATCTTCACGCAATTCCCAATACAGGGGTAGACAGAAGTCTAGTCAAGACGATTAAGTCTCTTCGACCCACCTTCCATCAAAGATATTTTCGGGATAGAGATGATGATTTTTTTATCGGATTTTGATTTGTAGTTGGTTCCGGAGGGAGATTTTTGCTGCTTTTACTCCAGGAAATAAGAGTATTCCGCGAGAAAGGAAGGAAATTTGAGGAACTCTGTAGACCAGTAGTTTATACTTTAGTTTTCAATGTAACGCGAGATCCCGGATCAACATCGTTCCCAGATTGAATTTTCAAACGAGTCGATGTAGAAAATTGCTTTTCTACATTTTCTCGGGTCAGGATGTTTATGCTACTTTCGCTGATTCTGAATTGACAAAACACGAGTGCTTTAGTGACTTACTTCAGACCAGAGAAAAACATATACACGTGCAGAGATAAAGCATTAAATTGCGGGTGAAAACTAGTAGTCCATATTTTAAAAGTTTGATGAAGCCCATCCAATTGAAAAAAATTCCAGAATTAGCTGCTTCGGACCATGACTCTCAAATAAATAAATAAATATAAATATCTTCACGCAATTTCCAATACAGGGATAGACAGGGATCTAGTCTAGACAATTAAGTCTCTTTGATCCACCTTCCACCGAAGATATTTTCGGGACAACGTGACAGGTGGTGAGCCCGTCGCCGTCTTTATGTCCAAGCCAACAACATGATTCGTACATAAGTTTTTGAAAAACCCATTGGTACGAGCCTGCCACCTGGGGATCGAACTCGGGTCTCTTGACTCTTAATTTCGCCCCAACCACTCGGCTATCGTGACTTGACCATGACTCTAACAGGCTATAACAAAAATTTTTTAAGTCTGACAAGAGTTTTAGTTTCGGATCAGTTCCGGCAGCAGATGTTACAGTACAAGTTTGGGACATGAGCGCCCCGGGTTTACGAAGTGTGAATGGGGAAGCATAAACTTCGCTTGTATTCCTGTAATGAAATCGGTTCCAATAAAATGAAAATAAATATTACGATTGATAATTTCGTTATAATGGAAAACAATCCTATTAATATACGTCAAGTAATGTTCAAGATTTCAAACTGTAACTATAAAAAATTCTGTTCTAAAATGTAAAAGTATTTTTACGCTAAAAAAGTCCATTTCATTCAATATGAAGTGTTACTGCTTACCTACTGACCGTTACAATAACTATAGAGAAAAAAGCGAGATTAATTCTTATGACAATATAAGATTCAGCTTTGCTCTTTGCCGTCATAGTTGTTGTAAAATATGACTAAAGTAAACTTGGTCTGAGTTTTGACCCACATTTCACCTGTATTGTTATATAGGGTGTATTTATTATTTTTTAATGTATCACTTATTATAATTTATGTGGAGAAATTAATTCAGAAACTTCTTCCGATCTTTCTTTAGATAAATATGACTTTTTGAATTCGTTTTCAATATCTAGCAACGTCTTATCTTTGGTTTCTGGTAACACAAAAAACAAAATTGCTAAACAAAATGAAACAATGAAACCGTAAACACTAAAGGTTCCCTCTATACCGATACCATCCAACATTACTGGAGTTAGCTTCATAGTGAAAGCATATAACAGTGTATATAAGACGCCTGAAATACATGCTCCCAATCCCTTATGCTCTAAGGGGAAAAGCTCCGAAGTAAGAGTAAAACCTATAGGTATTAGTCCAACATGAGAAACAAATCCATGCAACAATAAAATTAATGGTACAATCCACACTACTGATGATATGATATGATTTAACTGTACAATTGTTGAAATACTGATTAAGAACATTAAAATTACAGATACAAATCCAAGAGAGAACAAAAGGGTGCGGCGTTGAAATTTCTTAACTAAAAAACTTGATAAACATAAAGCAGTAATCAGCAATGCATCTAAACCTATTGAACAATATATAGCCAAGTTACCATCGTTAGTCATTTTAAGTATAATTTGTGTGACGTAAGCAAGTAGAAAAAATTTCCCGCAGCAGTCTATAGCCAATGATGTCAGTGCACTGATAAGACATGGCTTCAAAAAGTCTTTTCTTAATGATTGTTTAAAAAGTTTATTTATAACAGATTTCTCTTGTACTTCACATTTACTATTAAGTCGTTCCGTTTGTGCTGATATTAATTCTCTTAACTCTTTGTCATTTTCGGGTGATTTTTCATTAAGCCAAAAGTATGATTCTTGACATTGCTGAAAACTTCCTTTCATTGCTAGAAAAGCTGGAGATTCGGGCCAGAAAGGTATTGCAATTGTTGATAATGTACAAGTTGCCACAGCAAACAAAGCTATTTGCCGCCACGTACATACAATTGACAAAGAATGGCATATCAATGAGCCAACTGCCATCGTTACCTTCTTCATCGTTAAAAAATATCCCCTTCGTTTTGGATGTGCGTATTCTCCCATGGTCATACCTACAATGAACACTCCACCAAAAGCAACACCATGTAAAATTCTTGCTGCTAATATTACAGTTACGTTTTTAGCTACTGAGAGCATTATCCAACCAATAAGTGTTATTATACCCATGCAAATGTGAACTGGTTTCCGCCCAAAAATTTGAAATATTGGCGTTAATAAAAAAAATCCTACAATACCAGAAAATCCAGTACTAGCAGCTGAAAAAAGAAGAAAAATTTCATTAATATGGAATATTTTCACTAGAAATTAAATCAAATATAATCTGTTTTGTAATTCTGTTAAGACACTACGTCTTTCTCTTTAATTTATATTCTTTATTTTTCTTTACTATTTATCAAATTTCCTAATTATTAACAATCAGTTTAAGTATGAAATCGTTATTATTAGTTACAATAAAAATTGTTCCGTGAAAAATGTATTATTTCCTAAAACTGAAATGTATTTAATAAACTAGATACCTAATTCACCAAACCGAACTCTATTTATAAAAAAATAAATACAATTTGTGTTTAGTCAGTTGTAAGCTGTTGGCCATTGGCTGTTGTTATTTTCTCTATTACTATACACTGCTATTCTGCAATGCCGTAGTAACATGCCGTCTAGCCTACCCGTCCAGCAGAAAATCTCACACCTTCAATAGTGTTTTAATACTAATAACTATAATAACAAGTGCATATTTACCTATCCATGAAGCCTGATCAGGAGTAGCTGAGATATCAGTACTGTTTTTTGATAAAATCGCAATATTTAAGACACCTGTATGCGCGAACATAATTCCACCAGTTAATGAGTACAGGCACCCGGAAGCCAAAATGAATATCTAAAATAAAAAAGTACGAATACTACATTGCAATAAATTAGACGAAGTGAAAAAAAAACTCGTTAAAGAATATGCTTTCTGCCAACTATTATAGAAAGGAGATGCGACATTTAGGTATATAAATAATTAATAAATGTCATATTTACCTGACGCCAAAAATGCTTATCATATTTATAACACATGTCTGATTTTTAAAGTGCTAATAAATTATCCTATTTGTTCCAATTAGTTATAAATTTTGGTCCGGTTTCAATAAAGGTCTTGAACAGTTAAATGAAAACTACTACTGTGTTTCGCAAAAGATTTTATTATATCTTCAAATGAGAGTTGGCCAGTGGCATTCAAACTGGTATAAGGTAAACTACAGCTAGTCATATAAAGAAACATCGTATTATATAGTGGATAAATTGAAGTAAAAATGCCAAGCTTCGTAAAAATAAACAAGTGAGAGAGGTCCAGAAAATTCAAAGCAGTCCCTTAGACTCACGTTTCATCGGAACTTACTTGGGACAACGTAGTAAGTGGCGAACTTGTCGCCGTCTCAAGTTAAAGATTGAATATATTTACACGTTTTATTATTTATGTAAACATCCATACATACTGCAGTATAACATTTATATTTATCACCTAACCTTCAAAATCACAATACTTGGATTCGATGACAGAGTCACTGCTAACAAGACTACTTAGAAAAGTAATTATTTTTTGCCAAAACCTGGCAAAGAGCAAGTAGCTTACCCATTGGTAAGTAGTTACAGACACCTTCTTTAAAATGGAAATTTGGAAAGGGAAGGAAAGATCGATACTGCCTAAGTCGAGCTGGTCAATATATGATGCAGCATATGCTGGCGCTTGTTACAAATCTATTGCATTGTATTTTACATTGTAAAAAAAACTATTTAAAACTCAAAGCAATAGCACGACCCGTTAGCCTAGTTGTATTGTTTATATAAACATTTATATATGTAATTACATTGTGCCATTGACTTGGGAACTAAGACATCAAAGGCTTAACACCTATCACTCGACCCCATCAAGCACCGGAGATTCACTATTTTCATTCTAATAGTGATTTCTAATATATTCATTCTAATAGTGATTCTCCAGTGCTTATTAGGGTAAAAAAGGATTAAATTGTCTAGACCTCTGTCTACTCCAATATTTTTTACGCAAAAAGTAACTTTATACTGTGTTGTATTTAACTTTGTAATAATGTAGGACATTTAAGTTTACGCATATTACTCGCCCAATTAACAAACAGATGAAGTGCATCAGCGTCTACGGTGCGAACAAGAATGGAAATGTGATCTTCTATCCGCTTGCCAAGCGTGGCGGTTGGCGAACTCAATTTCGGAAGAGGCTGTCTTACTGTATACTAGGTCGTTATGCATTTTATGAAAAGTATAACAGTAATTCCAATATTGAGATTTTGGTGTTTTTGTGTAAAATATTTTTTTTATTCCATTCCACTCTTAGTAAGTAATAATTGAGTTTTACTGTAACCACCATAAAAAGGCCGCCTTTTTCTTAATCTGTTTTTGGGTTAAGCTAGAAAAAATACACAGGATCTTTGAAGAAATACCTATACTATATACGCAAGAATATTAATAATATTTTTATCTTCTAATACTCAATTTAAACAACAAAGTTTTACTGTTGCTGGGCAAAAACAAAGAGAAGTGCTAGTTTATTTTGCACGTCACTTTTTATCGCTTTTATCATATTTTATCTATATTACTCGTGTTAATGTGCTCCTTTTATTTGCAATTACGTTTAGGACGAACACTTTAACTCGAATGATATACACATAATTCCAGCACTGTATATATATACTTCTACGTAACTGGTGAGACAGAAAGTTATACGTAATTAAAAAGTTTTTATTATTTTAGTCATTGATATCGGTTATGGCTTTTTTCCGTAGATGAACCTACACACATATGCTACATATACAACTCATATGATTAAACTACTTAGTGCTTAGCTCGGAGGTCACGGTTTTGATGCCTGGACAGTAGAAAATCACTTTTTCTATATTGTATCGGGTATATGTCTTTGTGGTTACCGTAACCACCTATGACTGATTCCATAACGCGAAGTAAATAACTTTGGTATCAGACCAGTGTGTGTGTGATATAACTATCTATGTATTTATTTGTTATGTATGTGTATAATTAAACTAGTATATTCTACGCTACACAATACAGACTGTATGCCCTGAAGTAATCATAAGCAATTTGGAATTCTCTTTTATAGTTATTATTTAAATGTTTTAAAGCCTCTTTCAGCTGTAATTTCCTTTAAATTTTGAAATTTTCATTCGAAGAAATATTCCAAATTCGAACATGTCGATGACTGCAGTTCGATGTTGATATTGATGTTGATAACCTCCTTCAACGAGTACAAACCGGATTTTATGGTGTCCCGAACCAATGAATGTGATGTATGTACATTATTATCTATCCCTATCTCTTTATGTATGTACAATGTAAGAAAAAAATTTAAAAAGATTATTTATTATAAAGAGATTATGCACAATGAGAAAAATTACTTTTTTTGATACACATATTATTTGTTTCATACATATCCGATATGTAACAGCGGAAGAATATTTTCATCTCCTTTCTTCCTGTGGTTGTAACTTATGTACGATTTATATCGTTGGCATGGACATAAAGATAGCAACAGACTCAACACCTAGCACGTTGTATTCAAAAATATCTTCGGTAGAAGGTGGGTCAAAGGAACTTAAATGTCTAGACTGTGTGTGTGTGACTTATACAAATATATATGTATGTTATAAATAAATATGAGTTAAAGAACTGAAAAGATCCTCTTTTTTTAATTTGACACATGCATTACTCGAGTAAAAATATTCATATTCATCACATAAAGGCTTGCCTTTAACTTCGAAGGTAGGGTCACTACCAAGTAGACTATACGGTTGTCAAAAGGTTCTCAGATCTCTGTGTGTAAAAAAAATCTTCAGAGCTGGCTTATTACGACGTACTTAAAATGTGTAGGGTAGTACCATCAATATTCGCCTTTTTTGCCGATGATATAGTCCCGATAGTAGGATCGCTACACGAGATAAAAGACTATATAGCAAAATTTTTATAAGTGATATTTCTTTCACGCTGCATATAACATATGAGTATGGCATTTAGGCTGCTTCTCATCTATTGTAATTTGGCTATTCGTTTGAACATATAAACCATGACTCGTTTCTAGTATTATAGTAGGCTACCTTCACTTGTTGCAATTAAACAGCACTTTAATACATTACAAATTTGTTATTGAAAAAGTTACTTCGCAACGTTCCGCATGCAAATATAAAGATGTATATGTTACCTGGTCCAAAGAGAAGAAGAGCACCACCCTCCCTCCCACAGATGCGTGCACTAATTCCACTGTATGTACCACCACCACTACACTCAAACTAGGTAACATATACCACCAATGAAAACGCGACCCGTGTTTCGCCTCAAAACAAGGCATTATCGAGCGAGTAGACTCTACGATGAGCGACCGCAGAGACTCTGTGGTCGTAATAATTTAAATAATAATTTAAAATAGAATGGCGGGCAACAGCGTTTAAGATGTAAGATGTCTGATACTCGATTGTCAATCCGCAATCGAGTATCAGACGTAGGTGGCCTGACCTGCAATGAAGACTTTAACAGACCATTATGTATCGATTTTTGATAAACTAACTAGAGATAGTGTGGCGAGCGAAGCCCGTTCCTACGTTTGTAATTGAAATAAAGCCATAAGACATAAATAATCCAGGATACAATCACCTTGTTGCATCTCAACTTTACGAGAATTTTATAGTTAACTGAACAATATTTAGATGCTCTTAAGCCGTCTTGAATTGAGGGTAAGGTGAATCAAATGTTATGTTTGTGACAGGTACTAGACCTGCATGATACCACTTAAATATAATATAATCGAGAGGAATTTGACGTAGAGTCAAGAGACCCGAGTTCAATCCCCAAGGCTCGTATCAATGGGTTTTTCAAAAAACTCATAGACGATTTATATCGTTGGCTTTGCGGGTTCACCATCTGTCCCAAAAATGCCTTCGGTGGAAGGTAGGTGTGTTTGTATTCTAGTGATTTTAGCAACTTCTACTCTAACTTGTGCTTAATTTCATGTGAATCACATGACTTGCATATAAAAATCACTTTATAACTGTGGTATTGCATACAGATATCGCAACACTTCTTTTTCTTCTTAACTGCATATCAACTGTCCACTTCGAAGACTAAAGCCTCTACTAAATTATACCTCATAGAACGGCAACATTTTGCAGGATCTCACTCACCTTGTGGAGAGTAGTACTACACAAAGTTTGCTTGAACGAGGGTCCACCATTTTACAAAAAGGTTCTTCGAGCTAATATACTGTCTGGCACAAAATTATTCATCACGTGTTGGTTTTCAAAGTGTTACGAACTCATATATTTAATTTCCCCGGGAAAAGGTTTCATGCGCTTATCACTCGTCTACAGTCTTCGCAGCCTCTTGAAATATACCTGAGATTGCGTCGATCCATCTTTCGACTAATGCCAAAGTTGTTTTGTTCTTAATAAATCATTATTACGGTCACAAAGGGTCGATTATTGCATGACATTGTAAATATGAAAGGAATCTTTTTAAAATATACTGCAATAACAAAAAAAAATATAATATTGGAATAACATATGTTACACGCATTATTTTCGATAAAAGTTTTTTCGATAACTATGGGCAATTGACATTAAAAAAAATAAAAAATAAGCGCAACATTGACTGTGCTATTGCCATTGCTTAAGGTGCAAAGTGTCTGCTATTGAATAAAAGAAAAAAAAATGATCTGATTATATAATATATGTAAGTTCTTTATTGAATTGCAGCAGCAATATTGCATCTGACTCGCCAATGTCACGTGGTGATTTACACGTTAAGATCGAATTATCGAAGTTAATGTCCACCCCAATGCCTACCTGGGAATCGAACTCGAGTATCTTGACTCGAATTTCGTCAATAGTCACGATAGCCAAGTGGATGGGTGGTCGGAATTTCGAATCGAGAGACCCGTGTTCGATCCCCAGGTGGCAGGCTCGTACCAATGGATTTTTCAAAAACCTAAGTACGAATTATATCGTTGTCTTGGACATAAATACAGCGACGGGCTCACCACCTCTCACGTTGTCCTGAAAATATCTTCGATGGAAGGGGGGTCGAAGGGACTAAATTGTCTAGACTAGACTACCCCTGTATAGGGAATTGCGTGAAGATATTTATTTATTTTAATTTCATTCACCCAACCACTCGACTATCCATATTTGTCCCTGAGATTTGTTCATAGTGAGGGCAAATGACACCTACTGGAAGCCGCAAATGTTGCTGGTATGTAAGGTTGTCGTACTTTATGTACAATCGGAATACGCGGTATACATCGACTTTATCACTTAGTAGGTGTGTGATCAAAATACCCTATAGCGATTTGAGCAACGTATGTGATGTCCATTATGCATTCATAGGGACATTTTTTTATAAGAAAGGAAGGCAAACGAGCAGGTGGCTCACGTGATGGTAAGTGTTTACCGCCGCCCATGAACACCCGCAATACCAGAGGTATAGCAGATGCGTTGCCTCCCTTAGAGTGCCCCCCTACCCCAGAATTGAGAGGGGGGTGTGTGTGCCACCGGTTACCTGCACTCACCAGACAAAACGCAGAAGTTTGTTATACTTCTACTTCACGCCGGTATTCTGTAAAGTCGTGGTACTTCCCCTGTCGAGCCGGCCCATTAATGCAACAACAAAAGCTGATGCGTGGCTCTACCACTGTCAGAATAAGGATAAGGTTTTGTCTAACTTTGAAGTCCTAAATAGCCTTCTATGAAAGGTGACACCAAAGTACTTAATTGTTTAGGTCTTTGTCTAGTAATGCATATTCCCAATACCTAGGTAATATGCATGAATACATTTTAATTGCATAAGGTACCTGTCAACGTAGCAATCCAGAATAAATGTTAAAAATGGTACAATACCCAGTTATCTCTTTATACTTAACTAATAATTGATTATTGAAATTGGCTTTGATTAAAAATTAAAACGGTTTAGTCTTTACTGTTTGTTTACGGAACGTATACAATTTAAAATAACTTTCTAAATTTGAAATCTTAAAGTAAACAATGAATATAAAAGTACCAAACAAAATTTATGTTTATTTGCTCCCTCTGTTGTAATCACCTGTCAGATTCCATTTTATTTATTTCAAATACTTCCTGGGCCGAATATCTCTCTGTCATGAATATCTCACAGGAGCCTTTCATTAGCCAACAATTTAAATATCAAAGGAATACATTTGATCCCGATGTTCACCTCCGTATTCGTTACGTATTCAACTTTTTATATGATTTTTTTATTCCCTATCGAAGATTCGACACTTCAATTAAAATCCCAAAACAGCAAAAACTTTTTGAGTAATTTTTGTTATTGGTTTACAAAATGTCTAAATGTTTTTTTTTTCATAAACTTGAAATAGTCTGTTATACCTTCCAATGGTTGAATAAAAATGATCCGATGCAATAAATTACTTTTCGTATACCAATATACACTTCTGATTGTCACTGTTAAAGTTATGTGGACCAAGGTTGGGGGTAAAAATGGTACGGGGTCCGTTTCCGTATCGTGATGATTTTACTGGACTGATTACTATGAATTAGTCGGGCGGGATTCGAACCCGCAACCCCCGCCGATCCGCGGCTATTCTCTTACCTCCGAGCCACCGTGTCTTACACACATTAGTCGAAATTAAATCTGTATTCTCTTAAATAGATAGATAGAATACTCTTTATTACACACCAACACAGAATATATTCAATATTACATTTTATAAGACTGTGGTGACACAAACGGCGGTCTTATCGCTAAAAGCGATTTCTTCCAGACAACCTTTGGATGGTTCGGATTGTAATAGAAGAAACAGGTGTGCGCAGAAACAGGCTTATTGCGCTGAGTTATATCTATATTTCATTGTATTTTTATTTACTATTAACATATATATACACATACATACGCATACTTACATATATACACAGATACAAAGAAAAATAAATATAAATAGAATTAAATTAAAGAGATAAATAATAATCCTTTACAAGTTTTTGAAATGATGTTAAAGTTTTGGCATTTCTCACTGTCAAAAGCAAGCCATTCCATAGACGGACAGCTTGAATATAAAATGACCTGTCTAGAAAATTTGTGTCATGAATTGGCATTTTCAATTGCAAGTTTTCTGATGATCTCAAAGTTCGATGATGAGAATCGCTCAGGAATTTAAAACGACCCTTCAAGTAGGTAGGATAAAGGGGATTAAACAGCAGGTTTACATATAAATACATTCTAAAAGTACATTGTAAAAGTAATACATTCTGTAAGGATTGCAGCAACGAAACGGCATCCGACTCAGCAAATATTCTGTAGCAGTGCTGCTGCAGCACTGTTATTCTGCTGGTGCCATTAAAATAGTTCACGCACGCGCGGTCCCGAACAGATTTAAAATAATGTAAAATATATGAACATACACATTAACTTATACTTAACTTTTTCAGGAGTCAGGCGTTTTATAGTTTCCATAGACTGATTAGACTGATATATCGTACTAATTATCACCATTATTGAGGCTAGAAGCCGATGGCTTCACTTACTCCTGGGCCAGGACCTCTCTAAGTTTTTGCCCTCAAAATGTTATCGAATTTACTAACATAATCGTACTTACGTTTTTCTAAACTAAAAATGGTATTTTTTTTTGAAAATGGAACCGTCTTCAAAAATAACTCAAAAAGTCAAATAATGACATGGCTAAATTTGATACTTATTAATCAAAATTAAATACTCTATTAAGCACTACTTACTGATGCGGCTAAAGGCGGTGTCGATTATTTTATTACCTATTATTACCCATATTTTATATATTATGTATTCGGAAGTGCGTGAAGATATAGATAGATAGATATAGAAATGTAGAGAAAAAAATAGAGTAATTAATGAAAAAAAAATGGCTTCAGTTTCCATGGCGAAAATTTTTGTTAAAAAGATCTTTTGAGATCGCTACTAAAAGAGTTTCTTAAAATTCTCATTTTTTTAAACAATGCCTGTCAGCGGCAGTAACATCATAGTGTAGATAGAGTCCATTAACGTTTTTGCGGTCACGAGGTTTATTGTTCTAAGTCTGTTAGCCATATTATCGACGGTAAAATAATAGTCTTTTGTGTGAAGTAGAGCTAAATATAATTATAATCTACTTAAAATAAAAAAAGGGTTACTATAGCCGAGTGTTTGATTCATTGTCATTTGATTCAAAAGATCTGAGTTGGATCCCCAAGTGGTAGGCTCGTACCAATCAGTTTTTTCAAAAACTTATGTTCGATATATATCGTTATATTGGACATAGAGGTGGTGTCTGGCTTACCACCCGTCACGTTGCCTCAAATAGTCACCGATGAAAGTTGGTTCGAAAGGACGTAATTGCCAAAACTTCTATCTACCCCTGAATTTTTTTATAGAATAGGGAGGCAAACGAGCAGGTGGCCCACGTGATGGTAAGTGATTACCGCCGCCCATGAACATCCGCAATACCAGAGGAATAGCAGATGCGTTGCCGGCCATGGAAGAGGGGTGTGTGGGTCTCCGGTTACCTGTACTTACCAGACGAAACGCTAGTTTTGTCACGGAGGGACTCACCCCGTGACCACGGATGCTGTAAAGCATCCGAAACAAACAAATTGGTAGTAGTAAGAACAAGAACCTCACGTAAAAATAATATAAGACCCAGACTTTTAAACAGATAAATCGATATAATTTATCGGTTTAAAAGTCTGGTCCAATAAACTTCATTCATTCTTTGGGTTGAAATTTCTTAGCAGGCGTTTTTGGACTTAAGTTCTATATTTTTCATATATATTGTTCTATAGTTCTATATTTATATATTTATTCAAATATTCTTTGTTAGATTACATCAGAAAACGTCAGCCTCGTTACTCAAAAGAAAATTGGCGGACGTCACCGATACTTGAAATAACATATATTTTTGCATTATTATTATTATTTCTTATTTTGGGGTATTTGTTATATTTTCTCGTCTGGTTGGGTTTTTATACACATATAAATAAAAATACATAAAATAAAATAAAATAAATAAAGTATTACAAAATATATACGTAATAAATCCTGATACATAAAAATTATAAATAAATATGAAGACCCAACCAGACGGAAGCCCTCGACAGGGGAGACCAGACGGCCGAGGGTCAGGGTGACAAGGAGAGAAACCGGCGGACGATGCGGGCTGTATCGAGAAGCACCGCCTTCTGCATTTGAGCTCGGAGCGGTCCGTCACGGAGTCCCAGTCGCCTCAGATGTTCAGGGAAGCTGAGTGGGATTAACCCATTCGCAGAAACAACTTTCACGAGGTTCTCGTCATACGGGATGGTAATGTCCACCAAAAATATCCTTGACTGTGCCCGGTCCATGAACACGTATCAGGCTTATTTGCCAGAATCGTCCTGTCCGTGATGATGGGCCGATCCCAATAGAACCTGGCGCGGTCATTTTCGAGCACGGCCTCCGGAGAGTACCTATAGTAAGGCATTTTCCGTTCGACGAGACCGTACTTAAGGGCGAGCTCCTGATGTAAAATCCTGGCTACTAGGTTGTGTCGATGCAGATACTCAGAGTTAGAAAGCATGGAACAACCGGAGATGACATGCCGAAGCGACTCCCTAGAATGGCGACAAGCTCGACAGATGTCGACGGTGCCATCCTTTAGGACGTATCTCCGATAGTTGTTCGTCTTAATAACCTGATCCTGTATCGCACAGACAAAACCCTCGGTTTCCCCAAATAGGTCACCGAAACGTAACCATTTAAGGGAGGCGACAGTATCTACGAACGGCTCATGTAGAGCCTTTTAGAACCTCCAATGGAGCTCTTTTAACCCCTCCATACGGTCTCCAGGTCGAAAACGCTTCGTACTCTCGGGTCCTGCCATTGCTCGTCGGCCAAGGATAGAGGGGTAAGTCTTTTGTCACTCATAACGACGTCTGCGTAAAACGAATCATCTGATTTCGCCAGAAAGTAATTACGGAGGCTGCACACCTCGCGATTATGCATGGTGAGGGCGCTTAAAAAGCCCCGCCCTCCATGCTTCCGCGGTAGGTTCAGCCTCATAACTGACGACCTCGGATGATGCATCCTGTGAGACGTCATAGTGGTTCGGACTTTTCGGTCCAGGTCGGTTTGAGTCCACCTGAGTATGCCGAAGGTATAAATCAGGACTGGCATGACCCAGCCGTTAAATGCGCGCGCCTTATTCATGCCCGAGAAATAGCTGTTAAGCACTTTTGTCAGGCGTGCAAAAAAACACTTCGCTAACCGACTGTTTCATGCCAGCCTCATCGACACCCAAGTTTTGTGACATACCCAGGTATCGGTATGTATCAGACTCGGAAAGGGTTCGTATGTTGACGGGCACAGGCAAGTCTATGCCTTCGTTCTTAATGACCTTGCCCCTTTCAACATGGAGGACCGCACATTTGTCCGTCCCGAGCTCCATCCTCATGTAATTGCTGAAATAACAAGTGATTCCAAGCAATTCCACCAAATGGGAGCGGTTGGAGGCGAACAACTTGAGGTCATCCATGTAGAAGAGGTGAGTCAATTTTTTCCCTCCTCTCCGAATCTGAAATCCTCTCCCTGATCCTTCCAGCAGTGTACTGAGAAGATTCAGGGAGAGGCAAAACCATATTGGGCTCAAACAGTTGCCCTGGAAAATACCCCGTCGTATCCTTATCTGGCATTCCGCTGCCGCCATCCGCTCGCCGAGATAACATGGGATCGTACTCCATTGTCCCATACAGTGCCCGAGGAAGTCTCTAACTGTACAGTTGACTTTGTACAGCTCGAGGACCCTCTTTAGCCACGTATGGGGCACCGAGTCGAATGCCTTTCTGTAATCTATCCAGGCGGCGGAAAAGCTCCGACGGTTGCGTTTAACCAGTTTGCCGATGACCGATGTCGATGAGGAGTGTTCCTTGGTCCCACGGCCACTACCCCGACATCCATTCTGAGCACGCGACTAGATCCGGTTTACATTAATGTGTCGGGTGATTCTCATGCTCAGAACGGATGTTAGTGTCTTATAAATGGTGGAAAGACATGTAATGGGGCGGTATTTACTCGGGTCTGTGGTAACCTGATCTTTAGGAATCAAATGAGTGACTCCAGTAGTAAAGAGACTCGAGAGCTTCCTGAAACTGTCAGGCGAGCACAGCGTGACACACCACGAACCCCTTTAGCCTATAGTGATAAAGCCCGTCAAGTCCCGGGCTTTTCCAGTTAGGGGCTTTACGGACCGCCTCAGCTACGTCGTCAGGTGTAATGACGATGGGGTCCATGGGTGTAATATCTGCACATTGTCTCGCTACGTCTTCCGTCCAAGAGCCCTCGCTGTGGATAGCGGGCTCTGACCAGAGACTACGCCAGAATACGACAGTGTCGGTTCGATCTGGTCCTTGGCCCGCTCCACCTTTGATGGGTCGCTCCAGAGATTTATAGTCTCTTTTGGTCACTACGGCAGTTCTGGTGCAAGCGCGTCGTCCTCTCAGTATATCATCGAATCCGCTTCCCCCAAGCAGCGATCCTTTGCTTCAGGTCATCTATGCGCTCCGACAGTTTCTGCATAATATCCGGCTGGGATAAGTAGATGTTGGTCCCCGCGAACGCCACCCTGACGGTACGTACAATTCTAGGCCTATGGTTGCCCGACCTGAAGCTTATCAGCCTGCCAATAATGGCCCTAGTCTTTGCGATACGGTCCTTAATTCTTCGTCTCCACGCTGGGATAGCGCCACTTTGTCTAGTGGCACGTCCCGGTGAGGGAATTTTGGCGCCTACTATGCGGCATACTGCCATTGCAGCGCCATAAAGAATTGTGTCAGTATTGCAAAGATCCCGGTTAGCTTCCAGATGGGTCACCAGCATTGGGTTTAGAGCCCTCACGACAGACCGATTCCGCTTGCATAAGGGTATGCGCGGGAGTCGCGGCCAATTCTCGAGAGGTATTTCGCGCACTTCCAGAATCGCCTCTTCCAATAATCTCCTCATCTGCTCCATTTGGGCAACTATTTCACCATCGCATGAAATCACTGCAGCTGGGGTTTCCACGTCGCTCTCCACATCAGCTGCGATGATTCCCAGCTTGTGGAGCCATGTTTTCAGCCACAGTGTCCCCACCCGATGGCGAAACAGCCTCATGTCTTAGTCGTTCGAGTTCGGCATCATCGAGCATCGATGATGTACCGAACCCGGTCTGCCAGGTTTTGCTCAGTGACGATAATGGTAGGCTCCAGCTCAGCAAACCAGCGGTGCATCATAGCCCGGTACGCAATCCCACCAGTTTCTCTCCCCTTCGCCCTAAAGTACGCCTGCATTGCATGCTCATTCATTTGGAGCGTCCAGCGGATACGGCGCACTCCACCAGCGGCGGGTGCCGATTGCCGACACCAAGCCAGTTGGTGGGGATGATGGATGCGAGGCGCTGTTAGGTGGTCGTACAGCTTCTCGCGCTCGGCTGGCGGTCCGCATGCTGCCATGTCCAGCGCCAGCTCCAAACGCGCTCTGGCGGCCCCCAGGTAGCGGCCCTATACGCGTACTTCTATGTTCCATCATCCATATTTTTGGGCGTCATTTAACGGAAGACGCCCAAACCGGTACCGTTGTAGAATGTGGCCATAAGCACAAACGGGCCTGTGCACCCTCTCATTTACCGAGGCACGGCACTAACGCCTCTTGGCAAGATGCAGACTGATTGCGCCGAAGCAACAGTATTGTCACTTATACTGCTACGTCGGTGGGCGATGGGTTCGTCAGTTCCCTACGCCTTATTTCTTATTATTTTTACGTTATTATTTTTAAGAAAATTTATGTGCTGAATTTACCAAGAGCTCGATGATGAAATATGAAAACAAACATTAAATAAAGTCACGATAGCCGAGTGGTTGGGTGGTCGGAATTTCGAGTCAAGAGACCCGTGTTCGATCCTCAAGATGCTATATATCGTTGGCTTGGACATAAAGACGGCGCCGGGCTCACCACCTGTCACGTTGTCCCGAAAATATATTCGGTGGAAGGTGGCTCGAAGGGACTTAAATGTCTAGACTAGACCTCTGTCTACCCCTGTATTGGGAATTGCGTGAAGATATTTTTTTTATTTTTTTTTAACATTAAATAACCAACATGTCCGAAAAATGACATATTCCGAGATTGTGTAATTCGTCAACCACCGACTAGTTTCGGACCCATCGGAGTACCTTCATCAGGGTGAGTGCAATGAGTTTGCGCTCGCGTCTAGCCTGACACTAAGTTTAGCCGTTTTCGACTATTTGGTTAATAATGTCTCACGAAAGTTTTAATAATTTAACTGAAAATATATGCTTAATAAGCTTAATGATACCGAAAGCGGTACTTTTGTGTTACTCATTCATGTTGCCTTTTTTATTTTGATTTTTTCTGTTCGTAAATTATTAAATAAATAAAAGAGATAATATCATAAGAAATACTGAGTATGCATCAATTAGTGTGCTCAGGTGAGAGTAAAAATTAAAATTTTCAATAAACTATAATTTCTTACTCAATAAAGAAAGTATAAATCAAATTAAAAATAAATTTTGAAATTGAAAAAATATTTAAAATTAATACGGAATTAAATGTACGAGCCGACTAATCAAGATTTACCCACAAAAAGCTACTGACAATAAATCGCCCCTGTTGCACGACGTGTAAGGTCAATGTGGGTGTATCAAAGTCCCGAGATGAAAGCTGTGCTTCAGAATAGACCTGCAATTTATTGCTGACCGTGTCATTGTCGTTTGTCATCAGCTATTTAAAAAATAAACGCTTTTTCATCTGATTGCTAAATAAAACTAATGTGCGCTGAATACATTCCAAGAATCCTACTAATCTTTTTACTTTAAAAGAGCTAATCTTGTATGTACAACTTTCATGATTGTATCTCAGAAAGTATTATATCATTTTATTATATCATTTTAACAGGATTTTTTTTTCAGTTTTTGAATAGTGTTTTATATTCCTATTTGATTCATGTTTGAAATACATAGATGTTTAAAAATAAGCTTAATTCCCAAGGCTCTGAATGTTTTAGTTTTTTATCTTCACTTATTTGCCAATACAGACAATCAACCTAAGTTTAGCCGGAGCTTATTTTTGGACATCGTGCCGGGGGTGAGACTGAAAACGTTTTTATATCAAAGCCAATGACAAAAATCGTGCCAAAGTTTTGAAAAATAAAAAAAAATCTCATTGGTACGAACTACCGCTTGGGGATCGCACTCGAATCTTTTGATTCGAATTCCGATCAGCAAAAAATAGCCGAGTATATCGTGACCTATTTAAAAAATAATAAGTTTTAATAATAAATAATTTAAACAATATATTATTTCTTGAACGTATGTAGTCCGCCAAACCCGAATTCGAGCAGTGTGGCGGATTGGTATCGGGCAGCAGGGCTGCTTAATGTCTAAGATACGAAGTGTCTGGTACTACAATCTCCAAATTACTTGTCAAGCGTTTTAATTGCAACCAATACTCCTCGCAGTAGTACAGACGAATATATTATTTTCATGCCACTGAAGAGTCGCGTGGCTGAGAGTGGCAGATGAGGCGCTGCAGGAAAAAGGTAGTAAAAAGAGTAGCTCTTGTTGGTGTTCGTGACCTATAAAGAACATCTCAACCACCAGTCTGCTATCGGTACTGTTATACATTTCTGGAATTGTAAGAATTTCGATAGCACGATAAATTAGGTCGATGTCAATGACTGTCTGCCACTAGCGAGAAACATAGGTGTTGCTACAATTTTTACTTATTACGTTTTTAACTAAACTCTACATTAAAATTGAGAGACAATAACATTAATACGTAATAGAGATGAAAGACCCGCTGGCCAGTACTATTGCCTCGCATGGACGTAACGAAAGCATTTCTACTTCCATGTTTCTACTTCCATGCACGTGTATTTATTGAAAATAACAATATAAAACGGTTATATCATGAAATAATTTGTTACATTACCTACTATTCAATTCTTATGTTGAATAGACGTAGTTAGAACTATTATAGAAAACGATGTTACTTATTACTGAAGCTTTTTATTGTGTTAACTCAAGCGTTTCACAACAAGTAATACAGGTTTTACAAGACAAAATCTCGAACTGGGGCCGACTAAATTTAGTTCAGTTCAACCCTAATAAGACACAAGTTTGCGCGTTTACCGCTAAAAAGAAACCCTTCGTCGTATCACCTCGTTTTGAGAGCACTCCCCTAGTTGCCTCAGCCAGCATCGGAATCCTTGGCGTCGACATATCGAGCAACGTTCAGTTTCGCGGTCATTTGAAAGGAAAGACCAAATTGGTCTCTAAAAAGCTTGGCGTGGCTATATTTATTTAAAAAGCTTGGCGTGCTCAGTAGAGCACGACATTACTTCAAGCCGGCCAACCGATTGCAACTTTATAAGGCGCAGATTCGGCCGCACATGGAGTACTGTTCTCATCTCTGGGCGGGGGCACCCAAGTGTCAAATGGAAGGAGCTGCCATTTGACCGTATCCAACAAAAAACGACTCGAATCGTCAACGACCATATTCTATCCGTTCGGCTAGATCCCCTGGCTTTGCGAAGAGATGTTGCATCTCTTTGAATTTTCTACAAGATCTACTAAAGGGAGTGCTCCGAGGAAGTGTTCAGATTAATCCCAGCCGCTGAATTTCACCATCGTACCTTACGGCATAGCCAAAAATTTCATCAACACCACCTTGATGCTTGGCATTCCACCACAGAGCGCTTCTCGCGGAATTTTCTGCCACGCACTTGCACTTTATGAAATAAGCTGCCGTCAGCGGTTTTCTGGACCGATACGACTTAGGGACCTTCAAGAAAAGAGCCTATGCCTTTCTCAAAGGCCGGCAACGCATCTGCTATTCCTCCGGTATTACAGATGTTCATGGGCGGCGGTAATCACTTACCGTCACGTGTGCCACTTGCTCGTTTGCCTCCATTTTCTTTCTATAAAAAAAGTTTACTCTTACAACAACCCCAAAAATACGGGGAAACAGGGTAGTTATACTTATGTTGCCACCACTGGCAAAATTACTTAGAAAAAACGTAACATTAAAATGTAACATCATGATGTGTCTTATAGCTGCAGATTTTTTTTCTTTTAAACAACGTCTCCTTTTCAATAGTTACATGTAGTTTCAGTGGAACATAAACAATATAAAGTTCCCGCAGGAGATAAACGAGACGCCTTAAGTTTTGCCGCACTTGTTACAAATAGCTTTCAATACCAAAAGTGAGGCCGCGCGCTTTCGGATAATGAAACAAATAGATATGTAACATCAATCAAGTGTACAACAATAACGATGCGATTTAATTGTGACGTATAGTCTGCAATATATTTAAACGACTTCAGAAAAAAAGCATACACGACTATTAAATTCCACACGTACGTATGTAACATAAATAAAATATCTTCAAGCAATTCCCAATATACGTAATAATTTAATACGATTACCTAAAGAATCTACAGCATATCAATAGCATAAAATTTGCTAGTTTATCGGGCCGCCTTTACGGTACTCCTTTAGAGGATAATAAACCGCAGAATATTAGAGATGCTACGTTAATATAACGAATGAGTGAAACAGAGTGAAAAAAAGTGACAAAACGTACATAAACAAAGTGAGAATTATTTCTCTAAGGCGTCTAATTGTACTTTCTTTCTCTAGGACTGATGACCTGATAGCTGACTTGATAGTAATCCTGCCTTCGAATATTTGTATAACGAATATGAATGTTTGCACTCGAGTCATGGACGTTTATAAGATTTATTTATGAATATTTTTCTACTCAACTTTATATATGAGCAGTTATATTATACCGTTAGCTTGGACACTGAGATGGCGATAGGCTCACCACCTGTCACGTTGTCCGTAATAAACTTTGGTAATAAGTTGGTCCAACGGCTTAATTGTCCTCTGACCTCTGCTTATACCAGTATAGGAAATATGCCTGAAGAAATTTATTTAAATTATTTTTAGGGGATCGAACTCGAATCTCAGTAGCGGCGAAACACAACATATATAACATATTTTGTATCATATTTGAAAATCAGTAAAGTTCAATAACCGTCACATTGGTAAAACTTTATGAACTAAACCTTACATTATTTAATATAATATTTATAAGTATGATTCCAATAACTTTTATATTTCAATTTAAACTTGAATTTGTTCGCAAGTAATTAATTCATGTGTAAAGTTATTTGGGTAGAAGTAAATATTACAAAGTTAATAAGTATCTGCAAAATTTGTTATTTATGTTATTTGCTATTTTTTTCCTTAAACCTTTTTTAATTTATATTAATAAAAAGTTTAAGGAAAAAAGTAACAAAATTATAATAAAATGACAATAAATACAATAATATTCAACAATATTTTATACAATAAATAAATATGATATTTTATATTATACATACTTGAGAATATAACAATTTCTAAAGTTTTTTTAAATTTTTTATTATCATCAGAAACTACTACTGCTTCGTTAAGTAATATTCCCGGAGTAAACGTTTAAAGATAGGTTTAGGTTTTGCTTCTTTAATATTTCTGAGTAACATGTTCCAGAGTCTTACTGCATTTGAAGTGATTTTACTGACTGTAGATTACACTGAGTTTATACTTATTGTAATGTTTTAAATTGTATTTTTTTAAGGACCTTGATCTTTTATCATCCAAAAAAAAAAAAACAAGTATCCATATTTCGTAGCGCAATGAAATACATTTATCAAAACACTGAAAAGGTAAGTTCCCAGAGGAAATCGATGCCTGTTTCAATCCTCACGAATTCTGTCTTCTGAGTCTCTGTTGTTTATGTCACTGTCAGCAAGACTTTTTTGAAAGAATACTTTCATTAAATTAATTTAAAATTTCCATCCAAAATAAAAATGATTATTTTTACGTAAAATAAAAAATTATTATGTGACAGTTTCTGTAGAGTACGCCGATAACGATGATGATATTATATTAAAATTACTAAATTACATTTATTCAAAACTAGTTTAATCTTTAAAATTTTGTTTTTTTGCTGTCATGCGACTTCATATAATTGATGATTGAAAAAACTTATGTATGCGTGAAGTTCAATACCAACTATACAACAAGCCAATTGCTTGAGAAGTGTGTGTGTGTGCCAAAAGGCTGAAGGTAGTAATATTGACAATGTGCTCTCCGCCTGTCCTGTTGTCCCAAATATGTATTGGCGAAAGGTGGTTCGAAAGAACTTAATTGTCTTGACCTTTGTTTGCCGCAGTTCTGAGGAAATGCGTGAAATTAGTTTACGTTTAAATAAATGCAATGTTTCACACTTATATAAGTTCTTTCGATGCTCCTTTTGTCGAAGAATTTTAGTACGTGACAGTTGTTAACCTTTCGCTGCCTTTATATCCAAGCCAACGCTATAAATCAAACATAACTTTAAAAAAGAACTCCTTGGTACGAGCATACCACCTTGGAATAGAATTCAGGTCTGATGACCCAACCGCTCGGCTACCGTGATTATTTATATAAATTATATTTTATAAGAACTGACTGGTTTCATTATCAGGTAAATTAAGGTTAGTAAAATTTAACAGGCCGGTAAGTTAATCAATATTACACTTAGGGCTTCACTTAATACACTCCACGTCATCACGGGTTCTAAAAACAACAGCGAAAAATACATCATCAATCTTACTTTTATCTTGATCCATTAAATTAAATGGGCTTCACTAAATTGTTGAGAATAAGATAGAAAGAAGAAAATAGCTGACTAATTCATAGTAATCAGTCTTGTCCAGTAAAAGGTTTTTTATTACAGTTCCCTCATTCCCTTACTAACGTCTTTCTATTTATATTACGTAGTCTTTATTGTAACCTGGACGTCACGTGGATGTTGTAAAAGGCTACTAAGGGAAACAGTCTTGAATATCATAGTGGCAACCGATAGATGGCGGAATAACCATCTCTAAAAATATCAGACCAAAATAATCAGATCGAAGATAAGCAGCAGCGTCTGAGGTCTGCTACTGCGATCGCCAAACCGCTTGCCAACCGTGGCGATTATGGCGAATCCTCCCTTAGGAGAGACCTATATGCTGCAGTGAACTTTAATAGGCCGTAGTGTATGTATGTACGTAATTAAAAAAAATTATATTGCACCGTTAACTTGATCACTAAGACGGCGACAGGCTCATTGCCTGTCACTTTGACCCAAGTAAGCGTTAGTGAAAAGTAAATCAAAAGGGCAAAAAGAGAAAGTATACCGTCTTGCGGCACCCCAGAATCTACATCCGCCCAGACAGAACATTGCTGTCCTAAGCGGACTGACTGTTGGCGGCCGCGAAGATATGATGAGAACCAATCCAAAGCTTGGGTCGAGAATCTGAGGTAAGTAAGGTAGGATGTAAGGATATCGTGATCAACTGTGTTAAAAGCGTTTGAAAAGTCAACCAGCACCACCACTATCAACTTTTGCTCATCCATGCCCTTCCTTATGTCATCTGTGACCTTGACAAGTGCTGTAATGGTACTGTGACCTGGACGAAAACCTGACTGAGAGTCATTCAGTAGGTTATGTTTGTTTACGAACGTAGAGATTTGCTTATGTACACAGGCTTCAAGAACTTTAGAAAGGAAAGGAAGTATAGAGATCGGTCGAAAGTGATTAGGCAAGGTAGGATTATTTATTTTAGGAAGTGGAAGTACAAAAGCCTTTTTCCATTGGGTCGGGTAAACACCAGAGTCTAAAGAAAAATTAATAATATGTGTAACTACTGGTAAAAGGTACTCAAGTATTAAGGATATCATTTGCTTACTAACCTCGTCGCTTCCCACAGCCTTAGATTTAATTGCACATATAATGTTTTTAACTTCTGTAGGAGTTACTGGTGTGAATTCAAAGTCGGAAATGTGAAGAGGTGACATACAACCAATAGAAGCAATAGTCGCTGAGCGAATTAGAGGATTAATAGTTGGGGGAGAGATAAAGTGTTGGTTTATGTCATTTAATGTGAGAGACGAAATGTGATCCAATGATGTTAGCTTGGATATGTCCAGAGATTTGAGAAATTTCCACACATCAGCAGTCGAAGAATTAACAATATTTTCATGGATATAACGGCGTTTAGCATTTCGTATCATCTGGTTGCATTTATTTCTCAGCAATTTAAAATGGAACCAGTTCTCCACGGTACGATTTCTCTTAAATTTACGAAAAGCCCAATACCTTCTTGTCATAGCCACCATCACACCTCTTGACATCCAAGGGACGGGAGGACGCTTTATCCTTACACGGTGTACTGGTGCATGGATGTTGTAAAGATTGAGGACAGCATTATTAAGTAGGGACACCTTATCATCGACTGATGTCGATTCTACTAAAGGAGTCATATCGATGAGAGATGCATCACTTAAGACTTTTTTTAAATCGATTTTTTGGAAATTGCGCTAATTCAATATAGTGGGACTAGGTTTGGGAGGGATTAAGTTATAGGAAAAATAAAGCAGGTCATGGTGGGAAAAGCAAGGAGCTAACAGCTGACCTTGCGTTTTGACACAGTCAGGAGAGGCAATAATAATGAGGTCAATCCAGGAGTCATTGGTGTCAACGTTATGATGCGTAGCCGCTAACGGCAGAATTTGGAAGTCGACAGACTCAATTATTGACCTAAGTTTTTGAGAACGGGAAGTATTAAGTAATAAGTTAGTGTTAAAATCGCCCATTATTATGCAATGTGCATAATCTGATCCAAGTGAATCGAAAGCGGTTTCAAGAACGTTGAAATAATCAACAGTAGGCGGACAGTACACTACCCCCAGAATCGCCCTTACACCCAAAATACAAGAAGAATAGAATAGAATATCTTCACGCAATTCCCAATACAGGGGTAGACAGAGGTCAAGTCTAGACAATTAAGTTCCTTTGACCCACCTTCCACCGAAGATATTTTCGGGACAACGTGACAGGTGGTGAGCCCGTCGCCGCCTTTATGTCCAAGCCAACGATGAAATTCGTACATAAGTTTTTTTTTTTTTGAAAAACTCATTGGTACTGCCACCTGGGGATCGAACTCGGGTCTCTCGACTCGAAATTCCGACCACCCACTCGGCTATCGTGAAATATACAAATTTCTAGAAATAGAAATTCACAGGATGCTGAGTAGAAAGAAGGGGATGCTAATACAATTTTAAACGGAATATTAGCCCTTAAATATATAGCAACCCTGCCGCCGCCTTTTCCCGTCCGATCATTGCGTATAAACACAAAGTCAGCAAGAGGGTATTGACAAGACGGTGAAGTTGGCTTTAGCCAGGTCTCGGACACTAAAATAGCATGAATATTATTTACGGAAAAACATCTTCAAAATCTGCAAAATGACCTGGTAAACTCTGGGCATTAATGTGACATACATTAAATAATTTGTGACAGGGCGACAATGTACGGGTAAGCATGTCGCGGAGCAAAGGTGCACTATCATTCAAGAGATCACACGAAGCGAATGAAGTATCAAAGTCATTAAAAGAATAATAAGAATCACTGCTCGACATATTATATAACGGAATAATATATATACAAAAACATCAATAAATATAAATATACAACAATAATAAAACAATAAATATATATTAGATAATTAACTAAAATAAAATCCTTACTAAATAAAATTTAAGCAAGTGCAAGTACCTAAACTACACTACTACGCACCATCCCAACAATTGACAGTTACATTGTTTCAAAGTAATTTACAAAATTAAGAAAAAAAATGCAACAAAATTAAATAATAAAGCGTTGCTAGTTAATTATAACAAGTAATTTAAAAAAAGTAAAAAAAAAATTATAACTTCATTTAAGCCTGTGGTAATGATAATTAAACAAGGAATCGAAAATATAAACACTAGTGCAGGACAGCAGACTATAACTAAAGGTACTAAAGTTAATTACCAATTTGTAATAATTATATCTACATAAAAGAGAGAAGAAAATATTGAAAGAAAAAAAAATATTACAAAATTACATGTAGAAAATTTACATGTAAACAAAGTCGAGAACAAAATATTGTTACTTGGCAGTATGTTATTACAATCATCATACACATCAATTAACCAAAATTTTTCTAACAATACGAAAGATTTTCACTTGCTTTCCGCTTTTTTAAATAACCCAGCGTAATAACTTCCCTTAAGCATCGTTACAAAACGTTTTGTTGGATGTGACTGATTACTTTCAATAACTCGGAAATTCTCTGCTTTTCTCGCCTTCATTTCCACTAAGTGAAATTAATAACGTCTAAGAATATTTTGCTAGTGAAGTGGTTCAAACGTATATGCTTACTGACGCTCATATATCTATAATAGGGTTAACATGTAAAGAACTTGTAATATGGAATCAGAAACTGCGAAGGTACCACAAACACCCAGACCCGAGAAAATGTAGAAAAAGTGGTTTTCTACATTGACCCGACCGGGAATCGAATCCTATGAAGGCTCGAATCTACTCTGGCAACTCTATGAAAACTGGTGTGTAAGCCACCGTCCACGAAGGTTGTCTGTAAATATATATGTGGAATCTATTCACACATCCTTTTTCCTTATTTTATTCCTTTTGCTTCTATCAGATTTATGCGTGGTAATGTAATTAAGTTAGCAATCCTTCTCACAGGGCCCGCTGTCGGACATCTTGATCACCTACTAAGCGATGAAGTCGATACGTACTGTGTGTATTCCCATTATACGGAAAGTGTGACGATCTATTCACAAATTTGCGGTTTCCAGTTAGTGTCAATTGCCCTCATAATAAACAAATCTAAAGGACGAAGTCACGATAGCCGTGTGTTTGGGTGATCGAAATTCGAGTCAAAATACTCGAATTCTATCTTCAAATGGTAGGCATTGAGTTGGATACAAAGACGGCGACAGGCTCACAACCTTGTCCCAAAAAAATCTTCAGTGGAAGAAGGATCAAACGACTTAATTGTCTAGACCTTTCTAGCCCTGTCTACCCCTGTATTGGGAATGGCATGAAGATATTATATTGATATTACTATAATTATGTTTATGCACTTTTACCCGTTACTTAATTTATGCACGACAGGTTGTGAGCCCGTCCCGTCTTAATATCCAAGCCAACAAGATAATTCGTACATAAGTTTTTGAAAAAAAATGCATTGGTACGAGCTTGCCACCTGGGTATCGAGCTCGGGTCTCATGACTCGAATTCCGATCACCCAGCCGCTCGGTTATCGTGACTTCTTACAATCATACATCTAATAAACAAAATTAATACAATAATAAAAATAAAAAAAATAATTAAATACAATAATAAAAAATTAATACAAAAATTAAATAAAAAAAAATAAACAAAAAAAGAGGGTATAACAACAATTAATGACTTATATTCGAAACACTGTTTACAGAGAACTTTTGATAAGACAAGAATACTATTCCTAAACTAATACTATTTCTTCTATCCATTCATTTTCAAATGATTTCATATAGACTTTCATAAAAAATACATGATAAAATTGCTTACACAGATAATGGCCTGTTAAAGGACACGGGATTTCTCCATTAAGGGAGGAAATGCCAAAATTGGATTGGGATTCGCAGTTTTAGACCTCTTTGCACCGATTATTGGCCTGTGGAATTTTGTTGTGATCTGTGAGTAGCCAACCGTTTTTTCAAGGCCTTGATCGCCTCTTACGATATTCGTGGTAATAAAGGTTATTATTACTCCGTACATAAGGTAATATATTTAAACAATTTTATATAAATCTATATATTCAACCGTAATGGGCATGCAATAAATTTCTCATAAAAAAATAAAAACGGCATGCTTTAAAATTTAAATAAATTGCCTAAGTTATCTTTTATCGACAAAAAGCGTATAATAGATATTATTCCAATGTTAAGGAAATTCTTTTTTTCCGATATTGAAGTATACTTCGAAAAGATATCTTTTAAATTTACAGTATCATGCAATAATCTTCCGTAATGGACCGTAACGAAGACTTTATAACATCAAAACATTATTTTGGCATCAGTCTAGAGACGAATCGTCGCAATCTCAGGTATATTTCAAGGGCCTGCGAAGACTTTAGACGAGTGATAAGCGCATGAAACATTTTCCCAGGGAAATGAAATATATGAGTTCATAACACTTTGAGAACCAACACGTGATGAATAATTTAGCACCTGTCAGTACAGTTATACATAATACTAGCTTTATAACTAGCTTTCTGTGAATCAGTATTTTAAAAAGAGTACCCATAAATTGAGGTCGGTTGATAATGAAAGTGAATACTATAAAAAAAAAACAGTGCTTCGTGGGTTCCGTGCGTGCGGATCACACGAGTCCTATCTGTTCATTATCATCAATTTTCTTCGAATCTACTAGATGCTCTTTCCGAATATACTCCGAATCTATAGCACAGTTACAATGTAAAGGACAATGCCACCCTGCTATTGAGTAGCAAAAATGGGCATGAATGAATGACAAAATGATCTGATGAAGGGATGTATAATTTAAATATACTGTAGCTTATATTATAGTAGCATTACTGACCATTGGAAAGACTAACCCGCTTAAGTGGCAATGGGCTGGCCACATAGCTCGAAGAACCTTTTTGAAAAATGGGGGGACCCTCGTTTAGGCAAACTTTGTGTAGTACTATAAAGTATTGCCATTCTGTGAGGCAAAATTAAGTAGAGGCTTTATGTTCAGAAGTGTACGGTTGATATGCAGTAAAGAATAAAAAGAAGTGTTGCGATATCTGTATCCAATGCCACAGTAACTAAGTGATTTTTATGTGCAAGTCCACATGAGATTAAGCACAAGTTAGAGTAGCAGTTGCTAGAATCACTAGAATACAAACAGGGGCTGAAACTTTCAGGGAGAAGCACTCCAGTTTAACAGTGAATCACTTTAGTTTCACATATAGGGTAGGCAGATACCACTTCTTTCCACTTGCTACGATCCTTACATACTTGTTTCGCTTCGTCCACTTTCGTTATTCCTTCATACATTCTCTTCGATTCAGGGTACTCTTGACCTGGCCTTTTTCAGGACGTCCCTGATTTGGTCTTGAAACGTCCGCCTAGGCCTTCCCCTTCCTACACTACCATTCACACTCGCCTTATATGCTTTTTCGTCAATCGTTCTTCATTAATTCTCTCGACATGGCCAAACCATCTCAGCATACCTTTCTCAATTTTAGTCACTACATCTTCTTTCAGACCACAACGTTTCCTTATTTCACCATTCCTTATCCTGTCGCTCAGTTTAACTCTAACATACTTTTTAATGCTCTCATCTCAACTGCATTTACTCTGCTTTCATGTTTCTTCTGCCATACCCAACTTTCACTTCCGTACATGAGTGTCGGAACCAAAACTCCCCTATGCACAGCCAAACGAGCCTTGTTAGACACCATCCGACTGCTCATAAAGGAGTGCAAAGCTCCATTCACCATGTTTCCTGCATTCACTCTTCTTTCAATATCACTGTCACACTTTCCATCTGTTGTGAACTTTGAACCCAGATACACAAACTCATTCACCTGTTCAATTTGTTCATCTCCAATAACTATATTGCAGTCTGTCATGACCTCATCTCTTTCAAACACCATTACTTTCGTCTTCTTTACATTCATCTTCATCCCCTTTCTAACAAAAGCTTCACTCATAGCAGTTACCATCTCCTGCAACTCCTCGGCTTACTTGCGTCTTCAGCAAGTAATACTTGATCATCAGCATAGAGAAAACATTTGACGAGTAACTCATTCATTATCAACCCACTTTCATTCTCTTTTAAATCTGTCAAGCAATTGTCCATAAACAGATTAAACAGCCACGGTGACGCTACACATCCCTGTCTAACACCTTTTTCGATATTAAACCATTCAGTGTATGCCCTGTTTATCCTTACACAAGCACAGGAATCCCTATAAAGAGATTGCAATGCTCGTATGAGGATACTGCTGACACCTTGACACCACCACGGACAATGCTGACCACAATTCATTCCTCACCACTCTATCATAGGCCATTTCTAAATCCACGAACGTGCAATAGACCTTCTGGTTTTTAGCCAGACACTTTTCGGCTATGCACCGCAAGGAAAAGACCTGATCCGTACACCCCATTCCCTTTCTAAATCCCGCTTGTGCATCCCATACTTTTTCGTCCGTTTCATTCACAACCCTTTCAATCAACACTTTCGCATACAATTTACCGACGACGCTGAGAAGGCTTATACCGCGGTAATTTACGCAGTCCTGCCGTGACCCTTTTCCCTTATATAATGGCATGATTACGGCTTTGCACCTGTCTCCCGGTACTTGCCCATTTTTCCAGCACAAATTGAAAAGGCGGTACAGCTGACTAGCCACTAAGCCCTGTCCAGTCCTCAGCATCTCGACGGTAATCCTATCATATCCGGCAGCCTTACCAAATCTCATACTTTTCAACGCTTTTAATATTTCATCCACGCTTATCTCACTGTCATCAACATTTATATTAACCATTGAAGGTGCCGGGTGTTGTACCTGCACTTCCTCTCTTTCAAATAAACATTCAAAATACTCTTTCCATCTCTTTAACACATATTCTTCTCCTTTTATAATGCTCCCATCTTGACTCCTGATTGTATTCAGCTCCGAGGTAGAGGTTTTTCCTCTGGCTGTATTGACGGATTTCCAGAAAAAAATGATGTTTGACTGGAAATCTTCAGTGTGTCTCCTATCAAAATCATCCTTTTGTTCTTCTTTCTTTCTCGTCACAAATCTTTCGCAGCTGATTTGAATCTTTTATACTTCTTTCTAGCTTCCTTTATCTCGTCATTCGTCGCCTTTTGATGTTTTTGGTTAGCTTTTGTTGCTAACCAATCCAACCACGCTTCCTTCTTTTTTTTCACAGCCTTTTGTACATCTTTATCCATCCACACATTATACTTATTTCTTCCTTTCCTTCGTTTAGCTACTCCGCATACCTCAACAGCAACATTCACGACTCCTTTCTTAAATGTCTCCCACAAATCTTCAATCACACATATCTCTTCTATCACTACCGGCTTTAACTACCGCCTTTTAACTTTACATTGTTTGAGCTAATAATGATCAGATTAATTACCGATTAATTACAACGCTTTATATGAAAGTAACAGATTTTATACTTCGTGTAGTTTATAACAAATTTGATCATTATACTTCCATTATTTATTTAAGTTTTTATTATTTACCTACTTATTTTATTTTTGCTATCTGAAATGGTTAAAAGGATTAGATCATTATGTAGGATTAGATAATTATAGTGTCGGGCACACTAATAAAAAACATGAGAATCAAAATATTTTCTTATTGTATTTCTTATTATTACGCAATTTTTTTATTGATTTAAAAGCATATAAGTTAAGCTGAACTTTTGGTTTTTAAATTAATGGTAATAAAGAGAAAAAATATTTTAAAACGTCAACTGAAACGGGCTGGATTTTTCTCTTTAATTTAATAATTTTATATTTTACTAAAAATGTATATCTTCAAGCCATTCCCGTACGTAAATCCTTTCAACCCACCTTCCTCCGAAGGCATTTTTGGGATAGATGGTGAACCCGCAAAGCCAACGATATAAATCCATAAGTTTATAAGTCTATAAGTTTTTGAAAAACCCATTGATACGAGCCTTGGGGATTGAACTCGGGTCTTTTGACTCGAAATCCGATCACCCAAGTACTCGTCTTTTTTATTTGGATTTATATTTCATTAAGTCTAAATAATGATTTTATGTATTTACTCGAATATAACACATATTAAATGAAAAGATTTTCGGATTTTATCGCGCTTTTAATTAGTTTTTACAAACTATTTTAACTTCCCGGCGTTTCGGATGTTTTACAGCATCCGTGGTCACGGCGGGACCCGAAACGCCGGGAATCTTCTTAAACAGTCCTTGAAATAAAAATTGACTTTAAAAATTATCCTTCCATTCAAAAACGCACTTTTAGGTATCCGAGTTCTATTGAGCCTTCCCTCTTTAAGCGATTTACTATAATTTTCAGATTAGAAAATTCTCCAACAAAATTTTTTGACTGAGTTGATACTGCGAGTAACACGAGTCCTCTAGTGTACATGAGAATTGAATGTGTTGTACAAATACAAAAACCTTCTAACTTCTGCTTAACTGAACTTTTAAAGGACTAGCGTGTGAAAGGTTAGTCGATTTGGATACACGCCAAACGTATTTGGCAAGAGGTGTGAGCAAATTACTGTTGGCAACATAAATACTTTTTAAACTGGCTGGATGTCATGTGTGTGGAACATAGAAACATAGAATATAACTAATCTATACATTAATTAAAATGAAGTGTCTGTTTGTAATTAAAAATGTATAGCTTTCCACTAAATGCCTTTGAGAGGACATATGGTATGTATATATAAAACAAGTTTTTAAGTTTTTCTCTCTGTCTTACGGTTTATACCGGCTAATCTCTGGGCCGATTTTAACGAAACTTCCACTGGCAGATAGCTGATGTTAGAGATAGATAGACTAATATAATTTTAGAAACATTTAAACATAATTATTCCGCGTTAAACTGCGGGCAAAGCCGCGGACAATAAGTAGACTAGTTGCCTCAAATAGTATTCTATATAACGAATGCAGAATATTTGTTACATTCTGTTAATAATAAAACTTATATTTAGTCTAAAAACTGTGATTTTTTTTTTTTTTAAAAGAATACTAGCAATGCCGAATAACATTACTAGTATTCCTGTTAACCACTCCAATTAAGCTGCAATGCTTGTGTCTGGAGTTGGTTTACGTCAATAGTCGAATGGCGGAGCCCGGAACCTGCGACGTCATGTTTCGCAGTCAGCACCCTAAACCATTAGGCTATTGCCGCTCTGCCGATTGAAGGATCGTATTCCATTTTTAACAGCTATTTATTTAATGCTGCGGTTTTTCACAGCATAGTAATAATGCAATTAAGTATTTTTGAGTAATTCACAGTTTCGTGTAAAAGCAGCTATCCACATAGCTAGAATCCACAATACCCGGAATTTTACTGGGATTTTCAAGAAGCTATAGCTTTTTATTGTGTAAACGTAAAATCATTAGACACTTATGTAAAACAAGCTCTCCCCGCGGCTTTGCCCGCAGTTCAACACTTAACACCCTCCCCCTATAAATAGGGAAGGGGTGTATGTGGGCCACCGGTTACCTGCACTCACCAGACGAAACGCAGAAGTTTGTTACACTTCTACTTCACGCCGGTATTCTGTGAGGTCGTGGTACTTCCCCGGTCGAGCCGCCCCATTCATGCAACAACAAAATCTGATGCGTGGCTCTACCACTGTTATTATGTTTCTAAAATAAAAGTAGCCCATGTTACTCCTGATAATATTAGATATCTGTCAGTGAAAGTCCTTTTAAAATCCGTCTAGCTGTTTCAGAGATTAGCCGGAACAAACAGACAGACAATAATTGTTATTTTGGTGTATGGACCGTATATATTCATATACAAATAGACACTCCAATTTTATTCATATGTATAGATAGTGCTCTTCATTCATAGTAAAGGTAATAAGAATCGAATCTGTTATTCTAGCGACATGTCTCTACATTAACATCTCGTGGAAGTAGTCGTGGACCACTCAGAAAACACAACAAACAAAATCTTACTAACACACTGATGGTGAAGATGTTCTCATCATACTTCGAACATTCAACCTGGCGGGTTCCGTCATTACCCGTTTCCTTCATCATCATCCACACTGGTGGACTTGACGTAACCTTATCCCAACATTGGTAGAGAGGCCATTTTAACAATGGTAGAGCCACGCATCAGCTTATGTTTTTGAATGAATGGGCCGGATCGACCGGGGAAGTACTACGACCTCGACCTCACAGAATACCGGCGTGAAGTAGAAGTTTCACAAACTTCTGCGTTTCGTCTGGTGAGTGCAGGTAACCGGAGGCCTATCCGCCCCCACCCCTAATTCGGGGGCACTATGAATACGCATCTGCTATGCCTCTGGTATTGCGGGTGTTCATGGGCGGCGGTAATCACTTACCATCACGTGAGCCACCTGCTCGTTTGCCTCCCTTTTCAAAGCATCATCACAGTCACAGATCGGATCACAACGCATGCTTCTTGGAACTCGTCAGGCAAGGTTTATTTATATTTATCTTCACGCACAATCCCTGACGGGGTAGCCAGAGAGAACAGATCGCCAAGTGTCACGATTCCTACATACTTCTTTCAGATTCATCATCTTCTTCATACATGCACGTCTAGGTACTCTTGACCCTCCCTCTTCGAGCAATTTGCTCACATGGTCTTCGAAAGTTAGTCTCGGTCTACCTCGACACTTTTTAATATTAACTTTCGCTCTATATATTTTCTTCACCATTCGGTCTTCACTCATTCGCTCAACGTGCCCAAATCATCGAAGCACGCCCTTATCCATTTTGAGACAAGGTCATCTTTCAAACCTGCCATATTGCGAATCTCTTCGTTTCGCTTTCGGTCGGCCATGGTAAGGCCGCACATTTAACGAAGAGATCGCATCTCCACTGCATTCAACCTGCTTTTATGCTTCTTCTGGCATACCCAGGTTTCGCTGCCATATAACAAAGTCGGTACCAACACTGCGTTATGTATTGCAAGGCGTGCACTTTTCACAACGCCTTGCCTTTTGATTAACGCAGTTCGGGCACCATTGACTTTATTCCCGGCAGAGACACGCCTGTCCACATCTAAATCACATCTTCCATCCCGGCTAAACGCACTCCCAAGTATACAATTTCATTCACCTGTTCTAGACATTCCTGATTTACCCAAATTTCGCACTTCGTTCTTTCTTCGTCCCTTTCAAATACGAGAACCTTAGCCTTAGCTTGACAGGCATTGTTGAAAAAATGAGAATTTTAAGAAACTCTTTTAGAAGCGATCTCAAAGATCTTTTCGTCACAATTTTTCGCCATGGAGACCGAAGCCAATTTTCTTGCATTAAGGACTCTATTATTTTCTATACATTTCTATATCTATCTATCTATATCTTCACGCAATTCCCAATACAGGGGTAGACAGAGGTCAAGTCTAGACAATTAAGTCCCTTTGACCCACCTTCCACCGAAGATATTTTCGGGACAACGTGACAGGTGGTGAGCCCGTCGCCGCCTTTATGTCCAAGCCAACGATGAAATTCGTACATAAGTTTTTTTTTGAAAAACTCATTGGTACGGCCACCTGGGGATCGAACTCGGGTCTCTCGACTCGAAATTCCGACCACCCACTCGGCTATCGTGAAATATACAAATTTCTAGAAATAGAAATTCACAGGATGCTGAGTAGAAAGAAGGGGATGCTAATACAATTTTAAACGGAATATTAGCCCTTAAATATATAGCAACCCTGCCGCCGCCTTTTCCCGTCCGATCATTGCGTATAAACACAAAGTCAGCAAGAGGGTATTGACAAGACGGTGAAGTTGGCTTTAGCCAGGTCTCGGACACTAAAATAGCATGAATATTATTTACGGAAAAAACATCTTCAAAATCTGCAAAATGACCTGGTAAACTCTGGGCATTAATGTGACATACATTAAATAATTTGTGACAGGGCGACAATGTACGGGTAAGCATGTCGCGGAGCAAAGGTGCACTATCATTCAAGAGATCACACGAAGCGAATGAAGTATCAAAGTCATTAAAAGAATAATAAGAATCACTGCTCGACATATTATATAACGGAATAATATATATACAAAAACATCAATAAATATAAATATACAACAATAATAAAACAATAAATATATATTAGATAATTAACTAAAATAAAATCCTTACTAAATAAAATTTAAGCAAGTGCAAGTACCTATCCTACACTACTATGCATCATCCCAACAATTGACAGTTACATTGGTTCAAAGTAATTTACAAAATTAAGAAAAATAAATGCAACAAAATTAAATAATAAAGCATTGCTAGTTAATTATAACAAGTAATTTAAAAAAGTAAAAAAAAAAAACAAATTAAATAATAACTTCATTTAAGCCTATGGTAATGATAATTAAACAAGGAATCAAAATATAAACACTAGTGCAGGACAGCAGACTATAACTAAAGGTACTAAAGTTTACCAATTTGTAATAATTATATCTACATAAAAGAGAGAAGAAAATATTGAAAGAAAAAAATATTACAAAATTACATGTAGAAAATTTACATGTAAACAAAGTCGAGAACAAAATATTGTTACTTGGCAGTATGTTATTACAATCATCATACACATCAATTAACCAAAATTTTTCTAACAATACGAAAGATTTTCACTTGCTTTCCGCTTTTTTAAATAACCCAGCGTAATAACTTCCCTTAAGCATCGTTACAAAACGTTTTGTTGGATGTGACTGATTACTTTCAATAACTCGGAAATTCTCTGCTTTTCTCGCCTTCATTTCCACTAAGTGAAATTAATAACGTCTAAGAATATTTTGCTAGTGAAGTGGTTCAAACGTATATGCTTACTGACGCTCATGTATCTATAATAGGGTTAACATGTAAAGAACTTGTAATATGGAATCAGAAACTGCGAAGGTACCACAAACACCCAGACCCGAGAAAATGTAGAAAAAGTGGTTTTCTACATTGACCCGACCGGGAATCGAATCCTATGAAGGCTCGAATCTACTCTGGCAACTCTATGAAAACTGGTGTGTAAGCCACCGTCCACGAAGGTTGTCTGTAAATATATATGTGGAATCTATTCACACATCCTTTTCCCTTATTTTATTCCTTTTGCTTCTATCAGATTTATGCGTGGTAATGTAATTAAGTTAGCAATCCTTCTCCTTTATAACATCAAAGACTTTATAACATCAAAACATTATTTTGGCATCAGTCTAGAGACGAATCGTCGCAATCTCAGGTATATTTCAAGGGCCTGCGAAGACTGTAGACGAGTGATAAGCGCATGAAACATTTTCCCAGGAAATGAAATATATGAGTTCATAACACTTTGAGAACCAACACGTGATGAATAATTTAGCACCAGTCTGTACAGTTATACATAATACTAGCTTTATAACTAGCTTTCTGTGAATCAGTATTTTAAAAGAGTACCCATAAATTGAGGTCGGTTGATAATGAAAGTGAATACTATAAAAACAGTGTTTCGTGGGTTCCGTGCGTGCGGATCACACGAGTCCTATCTGTTCATTACCATCAATTTTCTTCGAATCTACTAGATACTCTTTCCGAATATACTCCGAATCTATAGCACAGTTACAATGTAAAGGACAATGCCACTCTGCTATTGAGTAGCAAAAATGGGCATGAATGAATGACAAAATTATCTGATGAAGGGATATATAATTTAAATATACTGTAGCTTATATTATAGTAGCATTACTAACCATAGTAAAGACTAACCCGCTTAAGTGGCAATGGGCTGGCCACATAGCTCGAAGAACCTTTTTGAAAAATGGGGGGACCCTCGTTTAGGCAAACTTTGTGTAGTACTATAAAGTATTGCCATTCTGTGAGGCAAAATTAAGTAGAGGCTTTATGTTCAGAAGTGGACGGTTGATATGCAGTAAAGAATAAAAAGAAGTGTTGCGATATCTGTATCCAATGCCACAGTAACTAAGTGATTTTTATGTGCAAGTCCACATGAGATTAAGCACAAGTTAGAGTAGCAGTTGCTAGAATCACTAGAATACAAACAGGGGCTGAAACTTTCAGGGAGAAGCACTCCAGTTTAACAGTGAATCACTTTAGTTTCACTTTGGAACCCTAGTTACATAGATACATACATACATATAATCACGCCTCTTTCCCGTAGGGGTAGGCAGATACCACTTCTTTCCACTTGCTACGATCCTTACATACTTGTTTCGCTTCGTCCACTTTCATTATTCCCTTCATACATTCTCTTCGATTCAGGGTACTCTTGACCTGGCCTTTTTTCAGGACGTCCCTGATTTGGTCTTGAAACGTCCGCCTAGGCCTTCCCCTTCCTACACTTCCATTCACACTCGCCTTATATGCTTTTTCGTCAATCGTTCTTCATTAATTCTCTCGACATGGCCAGACCATCTCAGCATACCTTTCTCAATTTTAGTCACTACATCTTCTTTCAGACCACAACGTTTCCTTATTTCACCATTCCTTATCCTGTCGCTCAGTTTAACTCCTAACATACTTCTTAATGCTCTCATCTCAACTGCATTTACTCTGCTTTCATGTTTCTTCTGCCATACCCAACTTTCACTTCCGTACATGAGTGTCGGAACCAAAACTCCCTATGCACAGCCAAACGAGCCTTGTTAGACACCATCCGACTGCTCATAAAGGGTGCAAAGCTCCATTCACCATGTTTCCTGCATTCACTCTTCTTTCAATATCACTGTCACACTTTCCATCTCTTGTAAACTTTGAACCCAGATACACAAACTCATTCACCTGTTCAATTTGTTCATCTCCAATAACTATATTGCAGTCTGTCATGACCTCATCTCTTTCAAACACGAAGACGAAAGTAATGCGTCTTCTTTACATTCATCTTCATCCCCTTTCTAACAAAAGCTTCACTCATAGCAGTTACCATCTCCTGCAACTCCTCGGCTTACTTGCGTCTTCAGCAAGTAATACTTGATCATCAGCATAGAAAACATTTGACGAGTAACTCATTCATTCTCAACCCACTTTCATTCTCTTTTAAATCTGTCAAGCAATTGTCCATAAACAGATTAAACAGCCACGGTGACGCTACACATCCCTGTCTAACACCTTTTTCGATATTAAACCATTCAGTGTATGCCCTGTTTATCCTTACACAAGCACAGGAATCCCTATAAAGAGATTGCAATGCTCGTATGAGGATACTGCTGACACCTTGACACCACCACGGACAATGCTGACCACAATTCATTCCTCACCACTCTATCATAGGCCATTTCTAAATCCACGAACGAGCAATAGACCTTCTGGTTTTAACCAGACACTTTTCAACTATGCACCGCAAGAAAAGACCTGATCCGTACACCCCATTCCCTTTCTAAATCCCGCTTGGGCATCCCATACTTTTCGTCCGTTTCATTCACAACCCTTTCAATCAACACTTTCGCATACAATTTACCGACGATGCTGAAGGCTTATACCGCGGTAATTTACGCAGTCCTGCCGTGACCCTTTTCCCTTATATAATGGCATGATTACGGCTTTGCACCAGTCTCCCGGTACTTGCCCATTTTTCCAGCACAAATTGAAAAGGCGGTACAGCTGACTAGCCACTAAGCCCTGTCCAGTCCTCAGCATCTCGACGGTAATCCTATCATATCCGGCAGCCTTACCAAATCTCATACTTTTCAACGCTTTTAATATTTCATCCACGCTTATCTCACTGTCATCAACATTTATATTAACCATTGAAGGTGCCGGGTGTTGTACCTGCACTTCCTCTCTTTCAAATAAACATTCAAAATACTCTTTCCATCTCTTTAACACATATTCTTCTCCTTTTATAATGCTCCCATCTTGACTCCTGATTGTATTCAGCTCCGAGGAAGAGGTTTTTCCTCTGGCTGTATTGACGGATTTCAGAAAAATTTGATGTTTGACTGGAAATCTTCAGTGAGCCTCCTATCAAAATCATCCTTTTGTTCTTCTTTCTTTCTCGTCACAAATCTTTCGCAGCTGATTTGAATCTTTTATACTTCTTTCTAGCTTCCTTTATCTCGTCATTCGTCGCCTTTTGAAGTTTTGGTTAGCTTTTGTTGCTAACCAATCCAACCACCTTCCTTCTTTTTTGCACAGCCTTTTGTACATCTTTATCCATCCACACATTATACTTCTTTCTTCCTTTCCTTCGTTTAGCTACTCCACATACCTCAACAGCAACATTCACGACTCCTTTCTTAAATGTCTCCCACAAATCTTCAATCACACATATCTCTTCTATCACTACCGGCTTTAACTACCGCCTTTTAACTTTACATTGTTTGAGCTAATAATGATCAGATTAATTACCGATTAATTACAACGCTTTATATGAAAGTAACAGATTTTATACTTCGTGTAGTTTATAACAAATTTGATCATTATACTTCCATTATTTATTTAAGTTTTTATTATTTACCTACTTATTTTATTTTTGCTATCTGAAATGGTTAAAAGGATTAGATCATTATGTAGGATTAGATAATTATAGTGTCGGGCACACTAATAAAAAACATGAGAATCAAAATATTTTCTTATTGTATTTCTTATTATTACGCAATTTTTTATTGATTTAAAGGTATATAAGTTAAGCTGAACTTTTGGTTTTAAATTAATGGTAATAAAGAGAAAAAATATTTTAAAACGTCAACTGAAACGGGCTGGATTTTTCTCTTTAATTTAATAATTTTATGTTTTACTAAAAATGTATATCTTCAAGCCATTCCCGTACGTAAATCCTTTCAACCCACCTTCCTCCGAAGGCATTTTTGGGATAGATGGTGAACCCGCAAAGCCAACGATATAAATCCATAAGTTTATAAGTCTATAAGTTTTTGAAAAACCCATTGATACGAGCCTTGGGGATTGAACTCGGGTCTTTTGACTCGAAATCCGATCACCCAAGTACTCGTCTTTTTTATTTGGATTTATATTTCATTAAGTCTAAATAATGATTTTATGTACTTACTCGAATATTACACATATTAAATGAAAAGATTTTCGGATTTTATCGCGCTTTTAATTAGTTTTACAAACTATTTTAACTTCCCGGCGTTTCGGATGTTTTACAGCATCCGTGGTCACGGCGGGACCCGAAACGCCGGGAATCTTCTTAAACAGTCCTTGAAATAAAAATTGACTTTAAAAAATTATCCTTCCATTCAAAAACGCACTTTTAGGTATCCGAGTTCTATTGAGCCTTCCCTCTTTAAGCGATTTACTATAATTTTCAGATTAGAAAATTCTCCAACAAAATTTTTTGACTGAGTTGATACTGCGAGTAACACGAGTCCTCTAGTGTACATGAGAATTGAATGTGTTGTACAAATACAAAAACCTTCTAACTTCTGCTTAACTGAACTTTTAAAGGACTAGCGTGTGAAAGGTTAGTCGATTTGGATACACGCCAAACGTATTTGGCAAGAGGTGTGAGCAAATTACTGTTGGCAACATAAATACTTTTAAACTGGCTGGATGTCATGTGTGTGGAACATAGAAACATAGAATATAACTAATCTATACATTAATTAAAATGAAGTGTCTGTTTGTAATTAAAAATGTATAGCTTTCCACTAAATGCCTTTGAGAGGACATATGGTATGTATATATAAAACAAGTTTTTAAGTTTTTCTCTCTGTCTTACGGTTTATACCGGCTAATCTCTGGAACGATTTTAACGAAACTTCCACTGGCAGATAGCTGATGTTAGAGATAGATAGACTAATATAATTTTAGAAACATTTAAACATAATTATTCCGCGTTAAACTGCGGGCAAAGCCGCGGACAATAAGTAGACTAGTTGCCTCAAATAGTATTCTATATAACGAATGCAGAATATTTGTTACATTCTGTTAATAATAAAACTTATATTTAGTCTAAAAAACTGTGATTGAAGGGATCGTATTCCATTTTTAACAGCTATTTATTTAATGCTGCGGTTTTTCACAGCATAGTAATAATGCAATTAAGTATTTTTGAGTAATTCACAGTTTCGTGTAAAAGCAGCTATCCACATAGCTAGAATTAGATTTTCAAGAAGCTATAGCTTTTATTGTGTAAACGTAAAATCATTAGACACTTATGTAAAACAAGCTCTCCCCGCGGCTTTGCCCGCAGTTCAACACTTAACACCCTCCCCCTATAAATAGGGAAGGGGTGTATGTGGGCCACCGGTTACCTGCACTCACCAGACGAAACGCAGAAGTTTGTTACACTTCTACTTCACGCCGGTATTCTGTGAGGTCGTGGTACTTCCCAGTCGAGCCGCCCCATTCATGCAACAACAAAATCTGATGCGTGGCTCTACCACTGTTATTATGTTTCTAAAATAAAAGTAGCCCATGTTACTCCTGATAATATTAGATATCTGTCAGTGAAAGTCCTTTTAAAATCCGTCTAGCTGTTTCAGAGATTAGCCGGAACAAACAGACAGACAATAATTGTTATTTTGGTGTATGGACCGTATATATTCATATACAAATAGACACTCCAATTTTATTCATATGTATAGATAGTGCTCTTCATTCATAGTAAAGGTAATAAGAATCGAATCTGTTATTCTAGCGACATATGTCTCTACATTAACATCTCGTGGAAGTAGTCGTGGACCACTCAGAAAACACAACAAACAAAATCTTACTAACACACTGATGGTGAAGATGTTCTCATCATACTTCGAACATTCAACCTGGCGGGTTCCGTCATTACCCGTTTCCTTCATCATCATCCACACTGGTGGACTTGACGTGACCTTATCCCAACATTGGTAGAGAGGCCATTTTAACAATGGTAGAGCCACGCATCAGCTTATGTTTTTGAATGAATGGGCCGGATCGACCGGGGAAGTACTACGACCTCGACCTCACAGAATACCGGCGTGAAGTAGAAGTTTCACAAACTTCTGCGTTTCGTCTGGTGAGTGCAGGTAACCGGAGGCCTATCCGCCCCCACCCCTAATTCGGGGGGGGGGGGGCACTGTAAGGCCGGCAACGCATCTGCTATGCCTCTGGTATTGCGGGTGTTCATGGGCGGCGGTAATCACTTACCATCACGTGAGCCACCTGCTCGTTTGCCTCCCTTTTCAAAGCATCATCACAGTCACAGATCGGATCACAACGCATGCTTCTTGGAACTCGTCAGGCAAGGTTTATTTATATTTATCTTCACGCACAATCCCTGACGGGGTAGCCAGAGAGAACAGATCGCCAAGTGTCACGATTCCTACATACTTCTTTCGCTTCTTTCAGATTCATCATCTTCTTCATACATGCACGTCTAGGTATCCGAGTACTCTTGACCCTCCCCTCTTCGAGCAATTTGCTCACATGGTCTTCGAAAGTTAGTCTCGGTCTACCTCGACACTTTTTAATATTAACTTTCGCTCTATATATTTTCTTCACCATTCGGTCTTCACTCATTCGCTCAACGTGCCCAAATCATCGAAGCACGCCCTTATCCATTTTGAGACAAGGTCATCTTTCAAACCTGCCATATTGGGAATCTCTTCGTTTCGCTTTCGGTCGGCCATGGCAAGGCCGCACATTTTACGAAAAGATCGCATCTCCACTGCATTCAACCTGCTTTTATGCTTCTTCTGGCATACCCAGGTTTCGCTGCCATATAACAAAGTCGGTACCAACACTGCGTTATATATTGCAAGGCGTGCACTTTTCACAACGCCTTGCCTTTTGATTAACGCAGTCAGGGCACCATTGACTTTGTTCCCGGCAGCGACACGCCTGTCCTGATTTACCCAAATTTCGCACTTCGTTCTTTCTTCGTCCCTTTCAAATACCAGAACCTTTGATTTATTAGCATTCAAACGGAGACCATTAATTTCACATTCTTCTTTCATAAACGTGACTAATGCCTGCAGTTCTGCCTCTGATGGTGCAATAAGCACTGCATCATCAGCATATAGCAGACAATTTACTTTAATGTCCCCCAATTTCACACCCAAACATCTTTCAGCTTCTGTAAACAGCTGTCGAGATACAGTATAAACAGCCAAGAAGACATGACACAACTCTGTTTTACGCCCGTTTGGACGCTAAACATGGGTGACAGGTCATGCCCTACCCGCACACAGGCTTTACAGTCACAGTAAAGTGACTGCACAGCCCTTAGCAATCGACCATCCACACCATACCCCGGCAACAGTTCCCACATTTTCTTCCTTACAACCTTATCAAATGTATTCTCAAGATCCACAAAAGCACAGAAAATCTTCTGGTTAGCAGCCAGAAGCTTCTCCGTGATCATGCGGAGAGAAAACATTTGATCCGTGCATCCCCTTCCAGGTCAGGCAAGGTGCTTGAGGTATTAGCACTAATAAATAATATATGAACATATTATTTATTAGTTTTTAATGCATATGAAAACATTATTTATTAGTGCTAATACCAATACAGGAGTAGACAGAGGTCTAGACAAATAACTCTTTTCGACCCATCTTCCACCGAAGATATTTATTGTAACATTTAATTTTACAAAATCTTATGATTATATTATAGACGTAAAAGTCTAAAAAGTGGCCAACATTTCCAACATTTAACGCTCATAGTGTCAATACCAAACATGAATTCCGCTGTTAAAGACTAAATAAGTATCTGTTCACAAACAATCCTACAGAGTACAGATTGTAGGTAAATGATTGCAAAATTTTGCCCCTTAAAAGTTTTTACATAGTGAATGGATCACTGTTATGTAGTATGGTTATATATGTTTCTTCAAGCAAGATGCAGTATAAAAACGAGCTTATAATACAATATTTGGAGAAATTTTATATAAAAAGATTCAATAGAAAAGTTTACAGATAACATGTAGCTTCATGCCACGTCTCTTACGGAAGGCAACAAAAACTTTTTGAAGTTTAACAAGTTAAAGTTTGCGATTTCTGTTAGAAGCAGATGTTACAGTACAAGTTCACACGAGCGGAACGAGCTCGGAACATTTGCGAAGTGTGAAAGAAGCTTATGACAAGTATTTTAATTGGCTAAATTTATTACAAAGAAATTAGTTTTAAGATTCGTCAAGATTTAAATCATACGAAAAAACAATTGCAAAATATGTGACGAGTAAATAAAATTCACCTGATGGTAAATGGTTCTGTGCGGCATAACACCACCTAATCATTTAAGATCATCAGCGTTTGTGTGCACAAGGACTAAGATGGAATGCCTAATACGATACTACGATAATTGATACGGGATCAAGACTGATTGTGCCTGAACTAGCCATTTCTACATTTTACATTTCAAACCTACATAACCTGTACTTTCACTGTTTGACGACATAACAAGCTAAGAGCGTGGTAGGCCTAGGCGACTCATTGGTAGAGATATATTCTTCCATCTTCAAAATTTAAAAATTTGTTCTGCCTATGAAAATTATTTCATTTTCGAAATATATGAATAAACTTGAATAGATTTCCTTACTTACGGTTTAGCGCGTCTTTGTAAAAATTTATATAGACATATTTCAATAAGAATAGAGAGGCAACTGAAAGTTCTAGCTTGACTCTCAGATATTCTACAACCATTAGAAAGCACAAGTAAGTGTAATTGTAGTAAATAAATAAACTAATCGCGTCTTTACTCATACAACTTAATAACTGTGCTTTTTAGTGTTTCCATTAGAACTTCTTTTGCATGCTATCTCTGTTTCATGTCTTTATTAGTTTTAGCTTTGACGAGGAATACAACTACTGTATAGGATAATTATGTTAGTCCGTATTCATCCATACAACACTCTGGCAGAACTCTAGACAATGAAGTTATTTGAATCTCGTTTTCGCCGAAGCTTATTCAGGACAACGTGACAAGTGGTGAGCTTATGCCCAAATATGTACCTCAGAAAACAGGGTCATTACTACGCTATCGCACCGCCAAGAAGTATGAATTTTTTAAATTCATTTTGCGCATGCCTGTGCACTCTCGACTCTTTTTTAAATTACATTAATGCCCATTGTGAGTCATATATAAATACATAACGATCTGTAAAAATGAGGTGTAGGATGGAGACCTATCCCACAGGGGAGACCATAATCGCCACGCCAAGCCAGCGGCTTGGCGATAGCAGAATCAGACACTTCGCACCTTAGTCTCTCCTGCCCGCCATCAGTTTGTTGATATTATTTTCGGTATTTTTCGAGATGGTTAAGCTGTCATCTGTTGGTAGATGACATTTAGAAGGTTGACATTTAGGCTTTTTTAATCGCCAATTACGATACCCACAGGAAATGTTATATCCTCACGATTACACCACACAGCACTGTGATATTGTGAGTTAAATGGTTTTAATGTACAACTAAGAATATTTATAATAAAATAGATTAGTCACGATAGACAGGTGGTTCGTTGGTCGGAATTTCGAGTCGAGTGACCCGAGTTCGATCCCCTAGTGGCAGGCTCGTGCCAATGAGTTTTTCAAAAACTTATGTACGAATAATATGGCTTGGACATAAAGGTGGCGACGGGCTCACCACCTGTCACGTTGTCCCGAAAATATCTTCGGTGGAAGGTGGGTCAAAGCGACTTAATTGTCTAGACTAGCCTTCTGTCTACCCCTGTATTGGGAATTGCGTGAAGATATTTATATTTATTAATTATTTTAAGAAAATTTTAATAAAACAATAAATAAATAAATATCTGCATGTAATTCCCAATGCAGGGGTGAACTCTGAGAGTGACATCATCAATCACCATAATCAACCATCGAAGGTAAGGTCAAAGAATATAAATAATGCGATAACTTTACGACTATCTTCAGGATCATTATCCGAAAATTATTCTTGGAAAATGTTCTTTGAATAAAATCGAAACAAAATTATTTGACTACTAAAAATATATAGAATGCTATCATTGCGAGAAAAAAAAATAAACACTGCGAATGTAACTACGAAGTTTCTTTAGCTTGTTTCTTTTTCATTAGAGGGACCTCTTCTACGAAGCGGTGTTATATAAAAAATAATAATATCGATAAATGAAAACTGACGAAATTGATATGTATATATAACAATAACGTTATTTCTATTATTTTCTATGTTATCCTTTGAATAATATTTGATTTGATCATGACCAAATGTCAACAGTTCTTGTAATACAATTGTATTTTTTTTAACAGAATTCTTTTGTTTTAAATAAGTACAGAAGAATAAGTAAATAATTAACATTATTTTTTTGTATGATATTGTGTAGAAAATTAAATATCATTGAGCACTAAAATATAATCTAATCGAAAGGAATTTTACGTTGGGAAATGACCTGCTACCAATTAATTCTTCTTCTTTTTTACACTAATTCTTCCTCCAAAACGATCCTCAGCCACCTACATTAATCGACGCCCTGTAACATTTTAAGGTCAACATCTTGGCAGTGTTTGCCCTACAATGCGTTTGCCTAAGTACCGAGCATAGCTCGCTGAACAACTTTAAGCTTCCTTACTCGGCCATCTATTATTACTACTTCGGAAATAGGGAAACTACTGTTTCCAAAGTTCCTTATTTCATATCACATATGATATACGTAATATGAAACAAGAATACAAATATGAAACAACATACAATACGTTATTCTTGAATCTTGGGTTTGTAAAACGTCTTTAATATTTTATTCTTTAGCTTTTGCAAATAATGTTTTATGTAATGCCATAGCAGCTCAGTAGCCGGGCACTGGTATTAAGTATCATAGAATACAATAAAAATCAAACGTCACTTCACCATATCATATAAATAAATAAATAAATATCTTCACGCAATTCTCAATACAGGGAGAGACAGAGGTCTAGTCTAGACAATTAAGTCCCTTCGACGCACCATCCACCGAAGATCTTTTCGGGACAACGTGACAGGATGTGAGCCCGTCGCCGTCTTTATGTCCAAGCGAACGCTTTAATTCGTACATAGGTTTTAGAAAAACCCATTAGTACGATCCAGCCACCTGGGAATCGAACACGGGTCTCTTGACTCGAAATTCCGACGACCCAACCACTCGGCAACCGTGACTTATAATATACATATCATATACACTATTAAATACTTAATTTCTTTCCGAAACTATCATTACGGGTGAACAAACCTTTAAAAATCTTAAGGTAGTAAATAGACCATGCGAATTGTCATTCTTCACATTTTTTAATTTAACTCACGACCTCTGCTGTACCGCGGCAAACCTAAGTGCCACCGTGCCCTACAGGCATCAGTTGAAATTTTAAATCTCTATCTAATTTATGCCCGGTACAGCATTTGTTTCCGGCTTTGGAACCCTACACGGGGTCTGGCTCCATATCTGGTTCGACACCATATAATTATAACAGTCTGCAAAAGACCACGGTAGGACAAAGGTATCTCCCTTATGGGAGAGTTTGCAATAATCGCCACACCTGTAAGTGGATTGACAGTTAGACGCTATTGCCAATCACCTGTCTGCAGAAATTAGGTGTGATATTTTTGTGGTTACAGCGCCGTAGCCAATGACATTTTAAAAGCTTTTCCCTTAGAGTGAACCACTCCCATTCTTCCAATTGGTGATTTAAGATGCGAAAGAAAGGTGATGTATTATTTCTTCTACATCCCACGATATAATCTCTTTAAAGCCAGATATTTGTAAACATTATATATATTCTTTAAAAAATAAAATAAAATGCAATACCTTCAATAATTATTTTCCTAATGAATTTTTTCAAATGAAAATTTTTTTCATTTTAAAAAATTTATTTTCATTTATTTCCACTCCATATTTAAAAATGAGTAAAATTCTAAAAAGTATGTAGTTTTATTTTCATGAACAATTCGAAATTCGAATTCAAAAAACTTTTTTGTGGCCAGCATTCTAAAAGAAAAGTTTTTACTGTGTGACAATAGTTATGACCTGACTATGTATATAGAAAGAAAGAAAGAAAGAAACATTTATTTTAGCACTTAAAATTAAATATAAAGTGAAAAAAAAAAACAGACATTTACAATAAATTATATACGATCGCCATTTTGCAGAAGTGCAATGTGCCAAAATAGGTGAGCCACTCAGGTATATTGCTGGGATGAAACCTGCACTGCCAGGTACATGCCAGCCCTGATTTCAGTGGCCCCTAATAATATATAAATATTCATAATACATAATATATAATATACAAAATATATACACATATACATGCATACATATATATACTTATAAATACTCACATAATCAATAATACTTGATGTGGTGCGTACGCAGGGGGCAGCGACTACCGATCTATCCATAACATTAACAAATATATATTATACATACACATACATATTGAGCATGTATGTATACACACATATTTATACAATCATATATGATGACTTTTGGCAGCAGATACTTATCCTTTAATATACTCAGTGATCAATGACCATTGACATGAACAAGAAGAATGACTAATGTAAATAAAAGAGAGATAAATACCCCATTCTAGATATATCCACTACGGCAAATAGTGAAGGAAACAAAGATAACATAAACTTTATTCCTGCAGTTGTTTGTTTAATAGGAATAATTTTAACTTTTGGCGGAAATTATATACGGAATGCAGATTTCGAAAAGGGGTGGTAAATTGTTCCAGCACTTAGTTGCCGCATATCGAAAACTTCCCTTGAAAGAAGCGGAATGATGAGTGGGTACCAACAACAAGTAGCTTGAGGCCCTAGTTATATATTTAGAGCAATATTCCCGAGCCCAATCTAATTTATCATAAAGATAAATGGGTTTTTCCACTTGATTGTTCCGAATAATAAAGTTGCAAAGTATAATTTCCATCGTGCGTCCATTTTAACATCTTAGCTCCGTTAATAAACGGAGTGACATGTGTACGGGGAGGTATTTTAAAACAATAGCGAGCACAGGCGTTTTGGACTCGCTGCATGAGTTTCCTAGAGCGCGCCGAAATCCTTGGTCCTAAAACAGCGTCAGCATAATTAAGCTTAGAAAGGATCAGTGACTCACACAAATTTATACGTACCTCTGTTTTTAGCACGTCTCTAATTTTATATAGTGTTTTCAAACGATAAAAGCATTTTTTACTGTGTTGACTACATGTTTTCAAAACGCATATTATCATCCATGACAACTCCTAAATTTCCTGTTTCACTAACTCGATCTATACTAATGTCATTAATTTTAACTAAGTAATTTGAATTTAATATTTTATTAACCTTGTTTTGGTACCGATCAACATATATTTAGTTTTATTAGGGTTTAATACTAAGGTATTTGCTTCTGACCAATCCGCAATACGCTTTAAATCCTCATTTAGTTTTTGAGGCTATGATACTTTCCGATGGTTTGAAAGACATATATAATTGTATATCGTCGGCATAAATATGGTAATTACAATTGAGTATATTTTTAAAGATATCAGCACTGTATAATATAAATAATAATGGTCCTAGAATGGACCCCTGAGGAACTCCTCTTGGCACCAAAGAACATCCCGAAATTGTTTTAGTGCCATTTTCATGTGTTACTTCCACAATTTGCTTGCGATCATTTAAATAACTCTGAAACCACTTGAGTGCTTCAACGCTGAACCCGTAATATTTTAATTTTGACAGAAGTAATGATCTATTTATTGTATCAAAGGCCGAGTAGTCCAGAAAAACGAGAGCTGTTACTTTGCCTTTATCTTGAGCACTCAAAATGTTGTCAACCACATCTGCTAAGGCCGTAGTAGTACTGTGGTGTTTGCGAAACCCGGATTGTACGCTCGGAAGAATGTTATTACTTTCTAAATATTCAATAAGCTGATTACAAACAATCCGTTCCACGACTTTGGATAAACAAGGCAGAATACTAATAGGTCGCAAATCCTTAAAGCTATTTACATTGTCCTTTTTAGGAATTGGTTTCACTAAGGCTGTTTTCCACTGTGATGGATATGTTTGAGACTTAATTGACATATTAACAATCTTTGTAATCGCATGCAAGCTATCAGGAAGTGTGGATAGTAACATCTCTAGGGATACGCCATCCATACCAATAGCATTGGACTTCAGGGAGCGTAAAATCTTTAAAACGTTGTCTTCACTTACTTCAGCAAGGTTAAATTTATTGCAGCAAAATTCTGTTGATTCATAAAGAAATATAGTTGATAAGTTGACTAATGTTCGCCCTGGGACATTTAAAAAATGATTATTTATTTCTTTTGCATAGCATAAGTTTTGCGGTATAGATACTTTGTTCTCATTTTTAAAATTAATTTGTCGTTTTAAATTATTCCATAACGCTTTAGAATTATTTATATTATTATACATAGTCAGGTCATAAGTATTGTCTTTTATGTGTAAATGTATTGTATATATAGTACTTAGGGCTTCGGGCATATCGAAGAAAAACAGAATATTGTTTGAATGCTCGTCTAATGCACCTGATACTGAAGAGATGTCGCGCTTTGTTTAGACGGTACGCGGGAAAAAATATCGTGAATTTCTTTTTTCGGATGAAAAATTTTTTACCGTAGAAGAGAGCTACAACAAACAAAATGATAAGGTGTGACGCACACAGTAGTGAAGAAGTGAGCCACCGTATTACGCGTGTCCAACGAGGTCATTTTCCATCCTCGCTCATGGTATGGTTGGGAGTTTCTTAACTGGGAGTGGCTTAACAGAGGTACATTTTTGCGAGAAAGGTGTAAAAACGAATGCAGTTGTGTATCAAAATACAGTCCTGACGAACCTTGTGGAACCTGTTTCTCATACCATGTTCAATAACAGGCACTGGGTATTCCAACAAGATTCGGCGCCAGCTCATGGAGCGAAGAGCACACAAAACTGGCTGGCGGCGCGTTAAATCGACTTCATCGGGCACGAAGTCTGGCCTTCCTCCAGTTCAGATTTGAATCCGTTACATTTCAAGATAATGCAACGTGTGGCTTAGTGTTGTGCCTGAGGTTGAAAAATATAGAGGTAATATCATACATCATTCTATAGTCATCATAGAAGCAATGTCATTTTAACCTTCTTCTTTTGAAATGATTTAGAGGTTGTTGTTGATTAAGGCCGCATTAATAATTGTAATAAATAACTTGCCGGAAATTTTAATAGTAACAAGATTTGGAAATGCCGCTAATCCATTAAAAACAAAAAACAAATGAATAAAATAGGTTACGAAAGAGTTCTATAATCGAAATTTAAAAGTTGTTTCATTGACAATGTTTATAATTGGCTAGTTTTTACAACTTTCAGTGGAACGCCAGTAGTAACCCACTGTCGAGAACACAACTACTGGACCCCCATATTTCCTCGGCCGCGCGGCTTCATTGTATTCTCGAGACACACCATGGACATGAAAGTTGGCAACGTTCCCTTCATAGAATGATTAAACGTAATCTTTGAACGAATGAATAGCACCCATGTTACAATGGCTAAAACAACTCCAGATAAAATTCTTTTAAACTGCACCAGAACGGAACCTTATTGACAGATGTTGTTAATTGTGACACTTACCAAATGACGCCACTTAAATTATCCTAAATCAGCTTCTAATCAATATCCTAAGTTACGATAGCCAAGTGGTTGGGTGGTCGGAATTTCGAGTCAAGAGACCCGAGTTCGATCCCCAGGTGACAGGCTCGTACCAATAGGTTTTTCAAAAACTTATCTATGAATTATGTCGTTGGTTTGGACATAAAGACGGCGACGGACTCACGACCTGTCACGGTGTCCCGAAAATATGTTCGGTGGAAGGTGGGTCAAAGGGACTTAATTGTCTAGACTAGACCTCTACCCTTGTATTGGGAATTGCGTGAAGATATTTATTTATTTTTATTTTTTATTGTACTATAAGAGTATATCTTAGCGAAGGCTTGGACACTTATACCGCAATAGGCTGTGTTAAGTTGTCTCAAATAAGCTTTGAATTAAATGTGCGATTTGAAGTTTGAAATGTGGTAAGGCGGGACTAGATAGAGTTTCTGCTGAAATGGTCAAGTATAGATGGTCTTTCGTTTGGGACAGCATTCATCTGCTGTGCAATTTGTGCTGGCGAACGGGGGATGCCCCGAATGACTGGTGAACCGCAGTCATTGTGCCTTTATTTAAAGGTAAAGGTTCACATTTTGACTGCGGGTGCTATCGGGCGATCAGATTGACCAGTTTAGCAAGTAAAGTTTACTCGTAGGTTTTGACGTGTAGGATGTAAGCGAAATCGGAAAGATTTCTATGGGAGGCACAATGCGGATTTAGTCGGAGGCACAAAGAGGATGCAAGGGTGAAATGCTTTCTCTCCGCATCATCACGGAGAAGGTTCTGGCTGTTAACCAGAAGAATTTCTGTGCTTTTGTGGATCTTGAGAAAGCATTTGATAAGGTTGTAAGGAAGAAAATGTGGTAACTGTTGCCGGGGTATGGTGTGGATGGTCGATTGCTAAGGGCTGTGCAGTCACTTTACTGTGACTGTAAAGCCTGTGTGCGGGTAGAGCATGACCTGTCACCCATGTTTAGCGTCCAAACGGGCGTAAAACAGAGTTGTGTCATGTCTTCCTGGCTGTTCATACTGTATCTCGACAGCTGTTTACAGAAGCTGAAAGATAGCTATTTGGGTGTAAATTGGGTGACATGAAAGTAAATTGTCTGCTGATAAAGCAGAATGTGAAATTAAAGGTCGTTTGAATGCTAATAAAAGTAACGTTCTGATATTTGAAAGGACGAATAACAGGAATGTCTGGAACGGGCGAATGAAATTGTATACTTGGGGACTGCTTTTAGCCGGTATGGAATATGAGATATAGATGTGGACAGGCGTTTCGCTGCCGAGAACGGTGTCCTGAATGCGTTAGTCAAAAGGCAAGGTGTAGTGAAAAGTGCACGCCTTGCAATACATAACGCAGTGTTGGTACCGACTTTGTTATGTGGTAGCGAAACATATGTATGAAAGAAGATGCATAAAAGCAAGTTGAATACAGTGGAGATGCGATCTCTTCGTAAAATATGCGGCGCCACCTTGGCTCGAATGCAATACGAAATGAAGAGGTTCGCAATATGACAGGTTTTAAGATGACCTTATCACAAAAATAGATAAGGGCGCGCTTCGATGGTTTGGTAAAGTTGAGCGAATGAGTGAAGACTGAATGGTGAAGAAAAAATATAGCGCGAACGTTAATATTAAAAGGTGTCGAGGTAGGCCGAGACTAATTTTCAAAGATAATGTGAGTAAAGAGTACTCGGATACCTAGACGTGCATTTATGAAGAAGATGATGAATGTGTAAGAAGCGAAAGAAGTATGTATGGATCGTGACACTTACAATCTGGTTTCCTTGGTTACTCTGTCAGGGATAGTGCATTAAGTAAGTAAGTATATTTTTGGGTTGTGAGCCTGTCGACGTCTTTATGTCCAAGTCTACGATGTAAATCGCATATAAGTTTATTAAAAAATCCAATGGAGCCTCGGGGATCGAACTCGAGTCAAGTTGACTCATATTCCGATCACCATCCCACTCGGCTGTCGTGACTTTTTATACATCAGGAGATAAATTCTTTGTCTGTCTATGATCTACTATGATGCATTTAAATTAGTGTTGTGTGTATGTTTAAAATGAATAGAATATACACACGATACAAAAAACACTATCAATAGAAGACCTCCGTGGGCAAGTCAATCGTGCCAACACACAGACCCGTGAAAAAGTGTTTTTTTTTTTACATTGAGCCGTTCGGGAATCGAACCCGGGACCTCAAGATGGCGACATTTTGAAAACCGGTGTCTACGCCACTCTTATATTCTTAGTAAATGATATTCCTCGGAGGTCTTCGAATCAGAAGAAATCAGAGTAATATATGTGATATAGTCCCTACCTACTTATGTATTTATTTATTTGTCTATGTGCGTATTATATAAACTACAACATTGTTACCTCGAAAAGTACGGTGACTTAGTGTTCAGTATTTAATAAAGACATTGTTTTGCTTTTCAGAGATAGTACGTAACTTTTGAGCAAATTGGCAAATCTTATGACTACTTTGGTCTAGTCTGTTTGGAATTTTCTCTTCCCGAGAGATCGTCAGAGTAAGAGGTGTGAAAAATACTTTTATACAGAAAAAGAATATGATGTATAATAAAATGTTGTCGTGATAGCCGAGTGGTTGGGTGGTCGGAATTTCCTGTCAAGAGACCCGAAATTGGTTGTTTGGATTTTTAAAAAATTATGTACGAATAATATCGATGGCTTGGACATAAAGACGGCGACGGGCTCACCACTAGTCACGCTGTTCCGTAAATATCTTTGGTGTAAGGTGGGTAGAAGGGCCTTAATTGTCTAGACTAGACCTTTGTTTACCCCTGTATTGGGTATTGCGTCAAGATATTTATTTACTTATTATTATTTAAAAATTTCCAGTCGATCCATTTAATTATGTACGATTGCGTTTCCAGTTGTATCCAACGAGTGTTAAAGCTGAACTAAAATTCTTAGTAAAATGATAATATTAATTTAAAATAGAGTTTTAAAACTTAAATTTGATTTCAAAGTTTTGTTTAGCAGTTTGTGTATACTTGTGTATACTTATACGTAAACTACCTAATTAATGCGCTATAGTGGAGTTATTTAAAGAGTATCTTCCAATAAGATGTAGTAATCTATATATAATAACACTTTGTTATATATTTAATTACATATAAAAATTCAGCATCCGTATGTTTGTGTCAGTTCAAATCGAAAATATATTGATAGAATTACTAGAAATTTTCATACAATGTTACAATCCTGTATTTCCCACGAGAACGGGAAACTTTATGTATGGGCAAATTAAGTACGGTATTAAATTAAATATTGTATTTTAACGCAATTGTTACGATGTAGTTGCTGTTACATGACTTGCTGTTCGTTGGTTTTAATGCGCTTTATATTATATCTTCATCTTTTTCTTTATAGCCAATGAAGAGTCCACTGATGAACACAGTCTACCCCTACAGCTTGCCACATACCACAAATTACATTCATCGATTCTGTATTAGACGCCTTTTACCACACCCTTTTATATCTGGTATATTCCTGTGTTATACAGGTACAACACAGGACACAGGAATATACCAGATATAGCAGATACCACACCGTACATAAATAAATAGAGAAAAAAATTCTACGTTGCAGTTTCATCTGAAAATTTTCCATAAACTGATCTCTTTATCATCACAATGAATTTCAAAGAACCACTCATATTCTAAGATGCTCTTTGTTGAATCTTTCTTTTGCATTCTAAGAAACTAAGTCGCTGGTTGGGATTCTATTGTTATATAACAGACGCGTTATGTCAAAGGATTTTATATAAATATTTGTTATTTGTTATTTAATATGATGAGAATTTGAATAAAATTAGTTTAAATAATAATAAAAAATAAATTTCTTCACGCAATTCCCAATACAGATAGAATACAGATAGACAATTAAGTCCCTTTGACCCACCTTCCACCGAAGATATTTTCGGGACAACGTGACAGGTAGTGAGCCCGTCGCCGCCTTTTATGTCCAAGCCAACGATATTAATTCGTACATAAGTTTTTAGAAAAACCCATTGGTACGGCAACTTTAGGATCGACTCGGGTCTCTTGACTCGAAATTCCGACCACCCAACCACTCGGCTATCGTGACTTTTTAAAATTAGTTTAAATAAAAAATGTGTTCACGCAATTCCCAATACAGGGGAAGACAGAGGTCTAGTCTAGATAGTTAAGTCCCTTTGACCCACCTTCCACCGTAGACATTTTCGGTACAACGTGACAGGTGGTGAGCACGTCGCCGTCTTCATATCCAAGCCAACGACATTAACTCTTACATAAGTTTTTAGAAAATACCATTGGTACGGCTACTTTAGGATCGAACTCGGGTCTCTTGACTCGAAATTCCGACCACCCAACCACTCGGCTATCGTGACTTTAAAATAAGTTTATGAATTAAAAGGTGGAGATGTCGCTAGTGACACGATAAACATCGAGTCCGAATCTAAAAATTAAAGGTAAATAGATGTACAGTGCCAATATATTAATAAATAGTGTACTAATGTTTAATATCGTTTAATAAAGTATAAAAAATGTTATCTCTTAAAAAGCTGTGAGTGATACAGTGATGTTAATTGAAGTCTAAATGTCAGTTGAAACTCGATAAAGAAGAAATTATTGCTGAAATAACTGGTTAAATAAAGTTGTCCTGATAGTTATTAAAGTGCCGTTAGCAAATTTACATTACACTATTGAAGTTTTTAACTAGAATATCCAGATGCAAAAGTTTTTAATATATTTTTCCGTGTACCCGTAAATAACCATTTCAAATCTTTTAATTATACACACTAACGAAAATCGTGACATCTATTGGATATAGCGCCATCTTGTGTTGAGTAGCGGTGTCATATCGATAAAGATAATTATGAACTCCAAAGCAAATAGTGGCCGGAAGATGGCAGTATTGGTAACTTGTAGTAAATGTAAGAAAACTGTCGACATAAAAACAGCTCTGTGTTCTATTTGTAATAATAGATACGAATTCGATTGCTATGGTTATCCGGAACGTACGTACCGCTTACTGGACCAAGAATCTAAAAATAAATGGAGATGCAAGATGTGTATTCGAAATAAAAAGTAATAAATGTTGACAAAGTAACTAACATTACTATGAGGAAAAACAATCCCCTGTTGTAAAATCATCACCTCGAGAACAAATATGCCTCTCAAAGAATACTCAATGCATTGAATCACAGCAGACATCCCACATTTCTTCCGATATTCTGGACTCCCATGTACTTACCGATTATGAAATATCAGATGAATCTTACACCACACCAAATCAACTTTTAAAGAGTGTAGACTTCACACTATCGGACTTAGTAACGAATTCTGAATTAAAAAGAAACCAAAATAAGAGCAAAGCCACTTGGAAAGTAATTAAAAATGAAATACACTGTAGTTATCCAAAAGAGATTGAAAATATAAAAATAAATGATAAGACAATTATTAATCCTATAGAAATAGCGTCCGATTTCAATAATTATTTCATAAATTTAACACACGGCTCAGTACAAAATAATATAAAACCCGGCAACAAATTAAAATGGACCATCAATTCTATGTTTATTAAACCGATGACAGATAGCTCAAGAAATAATGTCATTGAGTAACACCTCTTCTGAAGGATATGACGAAATAAATATAAAAGTATTAAAGATCTGTATTAATGAATTAATCAAAGATTTAACCTATTTAATAAATTTGTCATTTTCAAATGGATCTTTTCCGACTGACTTAAAATTTTCTATTGTTAAGCCATTATTTAAAAAAGGTGAAACTACCGATATCAATAATTACCGCCCAGTAACTTTAATATCGGTATTTTCAAAAATCTATGAGAAATGCATGAATAAAAGGTTAAACGAATATTGTAATAAGTTTAAAATAATAATAAAAGAGCAATATGGTTTTCAAAAACATAAATCGACTACATTAGCCATGTTTTCACTTTTAAAGAAATACTTACTGGTATCAACAATAATTATCTAACCACAGGGTTGTTTTTTGACTTGTCAAAAGCTTTCGATCTGGTTTCACACGAATTATTGTTACAAAAGCTACAGGTTATCGGAATTAGATGACTTGTACTTCAGTGGGTATCGTCATATCTGTATAATAGAAAACAATGTGTTGTAATCAATAAAATGAATAAAAATAGAGAAATGATACCTTACTCATCAGAATACAAATACAACAAATATGGCGTTCCACAAGGAAGTGTATTAGGTCCGATTTTATTTTTAATATATGTAAATGACATAATTACAGTTACAAATCACAAATGTGTATTATTCGCCGATGACATCTCCATTATAATTACAACTAATAAAAGAATAATACAATTGCTAATCATGAATGTGACATAAATAATACTATCGATAAATTAATTAAATGGCTTGACATAAATAACTTAAAATTAATCTTCATAAATCTGTATACATACAATTTAATAAATCTAATAATAATAAACTCAATTTGAAACTTAATATCCCTAAAATTAAAGAAGCGTCAAATACAAAGTTCTTAGGAGTTATTATAGATGAAGAAATTAATTGGAAAACACATGTAGATAGTGTATCGACTCGAATAAATAAATTTGTATATGCACTTAAACGAATAAAAAACGTGACAAATATAAATACTGCTATTCTATCTTACCACGCATACGTAGAATCACTACTACGTTATGGTCTTATAATTTGGGGTAACAGTACAAATATCAAAAGAGCATTTGTCGCACAAAAAAAGTGCATTAGAGCGTTAGGCGGACTGAAACCACAAGAATCGTGCCAGCCAACATTTAAAAAATTTGGTTTATTGTCGTTACCGTCTCTCTATGTTTATGAGATATGTGTATTATGAGATATGTTTGTATTTAAGAATAAAGAATTATTTACTACTTCAAATGATCGTAATCCACGACTTCGCCGAGATCCACACAGGCTAGTATTTAATGATGTTCCTAAACTAGCTAAATACAATAAGAAATGTTTAGCTATGTGTGTATATATATACAATAAAATTCCTGGTTCTTTTAAAACGTTAAATTCTAAAATTTTAATATATTATATAATTTGATGTATATATATAATTTGATGTTTTTGTATATATAATTTGATGTATGTACCAAATTATTTTCATTAAGCCATTGATGCAACTTTATTTTAAATAATCTAAATTATTTAAAATAAAGTTGCATCAATAATAATAATAATAATAATAATAATAATAATAATAATAATAATAATAATAATAATAATAATAATAATAATAATAATAATAATAATAATAATAATAATAATAATAATAATAATAATAAACTCAATTTGAAACTTAATATCCCTAAAATTAAAGAAGCGTCAAATACAAAGTTCTTAGGAGTTATTATAGATGAAGAAATTAATTGGAAAACACATGTAGATAGTGTATCGACTCGAATAAATAAATTTGTATATGCACTTAAACGAATAAAAAACGTGACAAATATAAATACTGCTATTCTATCTTACCACGCATACGTAGAATCACTACTACGTTATGGTCTTATAATTTGGGGTAACGGTACAAATATCAAAAGAGCATTTGTCGCACAAAAAAAGTGCATTAGAGCGTTAGGCGGACTGAAACCACAAGAATCGTGCCAGCCAACATTTAAAAAATTTGGTTTATTGTCGTTACCGTCTCTCTATATTTATGAGATATGTGTATTATGAGATATGTGTATTATGAGATATGTGTATTATGAGATATGTGTATTATGAGATATGTGTATTATGAGATATGTGTATTATGAGATATGTGTATTATGAGATATGTGTATTATGAGATATGTGTATTATGAGATATGTGTATTATGAGATATGTGTATTATGAGATATGTGTATTATGAGATATGTGTATTATGAGATATGTGTATTATGAGATATGTGTATTATGAGATATGTGTATTATGAGATATGTGTATTATGAGATATGTGTATTATGAGATATGTGTATTATGAGATATGTGTATTATGAGATATGTGTATTATGAGATATGTGTATTATGAGATATGTGTATTATGAGATATGTGTATTATGAGATATGTGTATTATGAGATATGTGTATTATGAGATATGTGTATTATGAGATATGTGTATTATGAGATATGTGTATTATGAGATATGTGTATTATGAGATATGTGTATATATATATATGTATATATATATATATATATTATTATTATAAAAAAATTAACATAAATCCTACTGAATATTATAAATGTAAAAGTTGCATTTCAAAGCTTCCCACTGGTCACGTTGTTCTTAAATATGCTACGGTCAAATGTTAATCGAAACGACTCAATTGTCAACACCTCTGACTACCGCTTAACTGGCAAATGCGTGATGATGTTGAAGTTGTATTCAGTTGACAGTGAAATTTATTACAGATAAAATAGTGCTGAAAAAGAATCTGAGGAAAAGTTCTCTCACATAAATCCCTCGGGATTGATCTTAATTTGATAACTTAATTACGTAAGCTAGCACATGCGGCTTGATATTAACTTAGTTATCCACGAATGGGGAGACTAACTTATTCCCAGAATTAATGTTATTATTACGATGTCTTGATTGTGTTATGATTATTCTTAGACGACAAACTTATTTCAAATATTTTATTACTAATTCCCTGCCTCCGTGGCTTTGCCTGCAGTTTAATACTTAACGCGGAACCCTAATTATGTTTCTAAAATAAATGTAGCCCATGTTATACCTTATAACATTAGGTATCTGTCAGTGAAAGTCCTGTTAAAATCGATCCAGCCGTTTCAGAGATTAGCTGGAACGAACAGAGAAAAATTGTTAAAAAATATTTTGATGTATGTACCATATTTATATTCATAAAAACGGTTATTTCAATACTACAAACAGACGCACCAATTTTATTTATATATATATATATATATATATATATATATATATATATATATATATATATATATATATATATATATATATATATATATATATATATATATATATATATATATATATATATATATATATATATATATATATATATATATATATATATATATATATATATATATGTATATATATATATATATATATATATATATATATATATATATATATATATATATATATATATATATATATATATATATATATATATATATATATATATATATATATATATATATATATATATATATATATATATATATATATATATATATATATATATATATATATATATATATATATATGTATATATATATATATATATATATATATATATATATATATATATATATATGTATATATATATATATATATATATATATATATATATATATATATATATATATATATATATATATATATATATATATATATATATATATATATATATATAGATAGTGCTATGGCAGCTGTTACTGCAACTTTTCTAATTGATCTTTAACAATTGGTTAACTACGAGTATAGAGGTGCTTTGATTTATTTAATTTTTTAGGCATTTTCCCAATAAGTTAGACATAAATTATTTGGGACTACAGCACTGGCGGTGAGCCAATCGCCGCCTTTTGTCCAAGGCAAGATTATAATGAAATATATATATATATATATATATATATATATATATATGTATATATATATATATATATATATATATATATATATATATATATATATATATATATATATATATATATATATATATATATATATATATATATATATATATATATATATATATATATATATATATATATATATATATATATATATATATATATATATATATATATATATATATATATATATATATATATATAGATAGTGCTATGGCAGCTGTTACTGCAACTTTTCTAATTGATCTTTAACAATTGGTTAACTACGAGTATAGAGGTGCTTTGATTTATTTAATTTTTTAGGCATTTTCCCAATAAGTTAGACATAGATTATTTGGGACTACAGCACTGGCGGTGAGCCAATCGCCGCCTTTTTGTCCAAGGCAAGATTATAATGTCCAAATATATTTAATTATCTAGATAAATATTCCTGTACTGAGTTTGGACTTTAAGACGGCGATAGGCACTAACTGAAACTGCGGTAAGCAATAATAATAATAATAAAAAGAAAACATTCACATCACTTTGACATTAATGTGCGATATATTACGTTGAACCGAAACACAACAGATTGCCGTGTGGTTATGGCATTAGCATACACTACCCCCTTTCTTGCCGTGGGTGTCGTAAGAGGCGACTATGAGATATTTTTAGAATGTGGCAGAAACACCATCTCAAAAAACACTAATCCAAAATTTCGCAGACCGGTGATGAACAATTGCATCTTAAGATGCGATTATGGCAAACCCTCCCGTACGAGAGTATCCTATGCCACGTCCTTCCTAAAGTCCACTGCGGGACATATCCCGGACATATCCCGCAGTGAACTTTGCAGTGTAACTTTTAAACAAACTTTTAAGAGTCGATCTATGCAGATAGCTGAGGACCTCAGGTTCTGAGGGCCAAACTTTAGTGAAGGCTAATGTTCAAGAATGGACTCTTGAAAGACTAAACAACAAGAAGTCATAAAGTGAGGTAAAACTGAGTTAAAGTAGCGCAATATGCATTTCTATATATTTTTTTATATCTTCACCTATTTTTTCTTCAATTTAAATTTAGACGGAGGTATAGACTATTAAGTCCTTCTAACCCATCATTCACCAATTTTTTTTGGGACTACGTGGTAGGTGGTGACCTAATCGTCGTTATATTTTTCAGCCAACGGTACAATATACTTATACACTTATATGTATATTTAGATACATTTACATTTATATATAGATATAAACATCCATAGAGGCGTTCACATTCACCGCGCAAATGTTGTCCTTACCGGGACTCGAACCTTCAACCATTAGCTTCGAAGGCACTTCGAGTCACGAGTCACGAGTCACAAGTCTTCCCTTCCCATGAATAATATAAAATGTTGTTCTTAATATTAGAGCACTCATGCACAATACCTCAGTGTTCAAACACACGTCACTAAACACAATATAGAAAAGCAAAGGTAACGTGAAACACGGGGCTCACTCAAATATGATCATAAATCAATAACGTTTTATTAAATAAAATTCCCCGTCGTATATCACGGGAATATGATCGCAATATATACTCGTATAAAATGATTTCATTTGGTTTTAGAAATAGAAACGTTACAAAAAGTGCACTGGTCTGTTAAACCCAAACAAGATTCCACGACATACATAGGTAAGTACATACGTAACGGCATTTTAAAGTTCACTGCGGAACGGCCTGTTCTGTATATCCAGTGAGAGAGTACCAGACACCAAGGATATTAAAGTCACTGATGAAATAAATTTTAAATTGATATTTTTGAGATGGCTATCCGTCCATCTGTTAATGGCATTTTCCCTTAGTCGCCTGCTATGGCAACCAGGTAAAAAGTGAGTGGTACCAGACACTAAGTACATTGACTTTGCTACTTTGAATTTTTGTCTGGTATTTTTGAGATGGTTACCGCCATCTGTTAATGGCATTTTTTGCTTAGTCAGCCTCCTGTGGCATAGATGCCAATAAGTAAAAACTTAGTGGTTTCTAAAAGTAGTCTAGTATCCGCGATCTGTCGTAGACGCTACTGATAAAAGAGATGGTTCTTTTCTTTTATAAGTTTTGTAAATATAAACTTAAATGTGTTAATGTTAATAAAGTATTGAGAAAAAAACATACACAACTAAGTTTATTATTATTACACCATATCCACGTGACAAAAATCAAGTTTAAAAAATCAAAGACCTATGATTACGCTACAAATTGGCGCGTTATTCGATTATTATAGAATTCTGGTTCTGACTGTTAATTACGGGTGACAAAGCAGAAAGTTATTTTGTTTTTAATTTATCATAGCATTGCACATCACATTGAAGGGGTAATTACTAGTAAGGCAGTTTTGTAAATATTTACACTCAATTTAATTACATTAAATTTCAATAGCAAATTGAGCCTTTTGATTCACGCGGTTCTGAGAAAAAACTTCGATATCATAAAACATAAAGTAAAATTGTTACGTAAAATTATTTTTGTATCATTACATTATTTTTATAACTGTGATGGTATCCATGTAAGAACTTCGGAGTTGCAATAGGCGAGTAAGAGAAAAGTTTTGTCAATATCAATGGCTACAGACAAATGGCGAGTTTTCCTTCTCGAAAAATACCAGAGCACAATTAGTAGACCTTTAGCAGTGCATTGTTAGGCTCTACGATCGCCAATCCGCTTGCCGTGCGTGGCGGATACCGCAAACCCTCTCACGGGAAGCAGTGAACTATTACAGGCTGTTATGCATGGAACTGTTGGTTAAAAGCGTTTTTTCCAATATTTGGGATAGATTAGAACCGGAGTGCGTCCACTGAGGCGGTCGAGTTTTCACACGTGCGAGTGAAGACGCCCGAGTTCGTTGAACAAGTGGTAGGATACCAATGGGTTTTTAAAACTTATGGACGATTTATATCAATGGCTTGGATATTAAGACGCTGACAGGCTCACCGCCTGTCATGTTGTACGAAAAAATGTCTTTTTTGAAATCTGCGTAGAAAGGAATTAATTGTCGGTCTACCCCAGTGGTGGGAACGAGGTGAAGATATATTTTTTTAAATAATTATAGTAGTGGTGAGCGACAGAAGTGAACAGGATTCAGCCGAGTGCTTGGATAGTGGTATCGGCTAATATACGAGTTTATAAGAAGCTATAAAAGTTTAGTGTTCAATTTGGCGACTTGTATGGATGTGAGAACCTATATATAAAATAATATAATTATACTAGCAACCCCCGCAAACGTTGTTTTGCCATATAAAAGATATTGCCAAAAATTTTTCTAAACAAATCTCTAGTAAAAAATTAGGGACTACTTTTAACATTTGGGGGATGAAAAATAGATGTTGTCCGATTGGCAGACCTAACCGATATGCACACAAATATTTCATGACAATTGGTCTAGCCATTTCGGAGGAGTTTAATCACAAACTTTATATATTAGATTATGGTAGAGCCACGCATCAGCATTTGTTGTTGCATGGATGGGCCGGCTCGATCGGGGAAGTACCACGACCTCACAGAATACCGGCGTGAAGTAGAAATCTAACAAACTTCTGCGTTTCGTCTGGTGAGTGCAGGTAACCGGTGGCCCACACACCCCCCACCCCTTATTTGGGGGGCGGGTACTCTAAGGGAGGCAATACATCTGCTATGCCTCTGGTATTGCGGGTGTTCGTTGGCGGCGGTAATCACTTACCATCACGTGAGCCACCTGCTCGTTTGCCTTTTCTATAAAAAAAAAGACGACCTCCGTAGATGAGTGGTGTACGCACCGGTTTTCATGGTGTCGCCAGACCTTAAACGTCCCGAGCTCTATTCCTGGACGGGTCAAAGAAGAAATCCACTTTTTTGCATTGTATCGAATTGATGCATTGCTTTAAAACTTTGGCAGGGATTTTTATATTTTCCCAAGAGTGTTTGTAAATACTTTCTATCTCAACGTCACTATGGGAACGGTACTTTTTTAAATATGACAAAGATATGTACTTTATTTTATAGGTCGCCATGGCAATCGTTGCTAATGTCTGAATCTTTACTAAATTAGATATATACTCTTTGTAGTGTTTACACACTCTCACTTGTCACGATAGCCGAGTGGTTTGGTGGTCGGAATTTCGAGTCAAGAGACCCGAGTTCGATTCCCAGGTGGCAGGCTCGTACCAATGGGTTTTTCAAAAACCTATTTACGATTTATATAGTTTTCTCGGACATAAAGACGGCGACGGGTTCACAACCTGTAACGTAGTCCCTAAAATATTTTCGGTAGAAGGTGGGTCGAAGCGACTTAACTGTCTCGACTCGACTTCTGTCTACCCCTTTATTGGGAATTGCGTGAATATATTTATTATTATTATTATTTAGACATTCTTACCGTCGCTATTTTCAAAGAACACAATTATTTACTTACTTTAAGATAAAATAATAATTATAAATAAATACAAATAACTACAATTACATACATACAATAACATATAATTGTAAATAAATAAATACAGATAGGGACTACATCACAAACATTGCTCCGATCCCAAAGTAAGATGCTAAAGCACTTGTGGTATGGGAATCGGAAACAACGAAGGCACCACAAACAACCAGACCTGAGAAAATGTTGAAAAAATGTTTTTTTCTACATTGAGCCGACCGAGAATCGAACCCGGGATCTCAAGATGAAAACCGGGGTTTACGCCACTCGCCCCTGGAGATCATCGAAGTAATAACAAATCAAAGAGAATATACAGACTGTTTACAGTCATAGCCAAGCGTGGCCGGGTATATATATCCTGTAATTATAGTAACGTATAATTAAAAACTATATATACCTACTTAGATACCTAAATGAGCGTATATGAAGAAAATGATGAATTTGAAAGAAGCATAAGAGGTATGAAAAAACGTTACACTTGACAATCTGCTACCTCTGGCCACCCCAGCAGGGACTATGTATGAAGATATAATAATAAAAGCTTTTATCAAAGGGGAATAACACGTGTAATAATAGAATAATGATCGCTTATCAGATGACATCGAAGTGCTTCGTCTTTCGTCTACCTATACGAAGTGGATATTAAGTTTCTCAAGAGGGAGCCGGTGAATTGAGCATCGATGTTGAGTAGACATTTTCCTTATTAAATATATCGCAATATTCGTGTTCTATACAGGTGTTTTACTCTTACAACACTTAATATTAAGGTAATTGTTTTATTTATGAATAACCCTTTATTGTCCATCACAAATGAAAGGATATCTAAAAGTTATAATAGATAAACAGATTTATGCAAAAAAATCACGCCATTTCCAATACTGGGTCTAGACAATTGAGTCCTTTACCCGCCCGTCACCGAGGGCATTTTTGGGACAATGTAACAGGTGGTGAGGCTGTCGCCATCTTTATGTCTACGTCAACGATATAAATCGTCTATAGTTATGAAAAAAAAACCTTTTTTACTCGAATTCTAATCACTCAACCACTCGGCTATCGTGACAAATATATGAAATACACATATTTTTTTTCAAAAGCGACTACGTATTACGTGAACTACGTATATCTGTAAATACAACCAATATTTATATTAGTTTTATTGAAACAAGAAAGCTGTTAATCTTAAGACACAGAATTTACCCTAAAATAGTTGAGACTACGTTTATAACGTGCATTATAACGTGCAAATTACTTTTAATTGAATTTGGTGTGTCAGAAGCATCCAACATAGTTGAGTGCGTGACTGACAAGGGTACATAGGATGATAACATAATTTGCATCCGTAATTGTCTGGAAAATTCCGAGATTAGAATCGATCGGTGTATAAATATACAGAAATGGGGTAGATACAAAAGAAAGTTTTTTATTAAATTATTGAGATGAGCAGGTTTTTTTTTGTAAAAGAATACGGGCAATGACTAACATTACTAGTATTAATGTTAAGCACTACAACTAAGCTGTGTCTGGAGTTGTTTACGATAATAGTTCAATAGCGGGCACCAACCTGCGGTTATGTTTCGTAATCCGCACCTTATACCATTAAAATATGCTAATGACGCGTTAATTAACTTGTTTTGCAAAATAAGTTAATTATTTAATTTGATACAGCGTAAGAACATACAACCGCGTTTCTGTTTGCGACGCGTTGGTATTGTAAAAGGAAACTGGGAAACATCCTCGAATATGCTATTGGCTACATACAGTCTGTAGCATATACGTTTTGAAAAATGCCACACCAAAATTAAGAACCTGTGGTTTCTGGTAGTGCAATCGTCAATCCGTTTACCAAGAGTTAGAAACCCTTTACAGGAGAAGCCTAATAGCTGCAGGGGACTTTTCAAGTCAATATTTATGTAGATATGTATACATGTATGTAAGTAACTCCGTTGTTCGGGGTGTTTCCAGCTGTGAGGCCTTGGGTTGGTTTCCCGGACAGATGTAGACAACACTTTCACAACATTTTCTCGGGTCTTAATTCCTTTCGATCAACCTTTCACGAAAACTTGTTTGAGACAACGTGACTGGTGATGAACCCATCGCCGTCTTGATGTCCAATTCAGCGGCAAAATAGACCTACATTGATACATAGGTATACGTACCCGTAACTCGAGTACAAACACATTTATATTCATAGCTCTTATAATTTATGTTCTTTCCTATCAAGTGATATTTTCTTATATCACTGAAAAGAATAACTACTCTTTAGTTATTCTTTTTAGTGAATAGTGATAACATAATAATAAATTGTAATATTATAATAATATGACATATCAACTAAACAGAAAACTTTCTCAGAAATTACACCTACATAGATAAACTAAGAATCTAAAACAATATTAAAATACTAATCGTTACACTGATTGCAAAAATATAAATAATTAAAATTTAGATACTCGTGCAAGATTAGCTCGTATAGGGACAAACCCGTTCAATGGCTTCAGTTACAATGAAAATAATCCCTACCTTCCCTAGAAAACCTTGTTAAGGCAGCAATGTCAAGTTTCTCCAATATTTGTTCAATCAAGTAAATATTAAGTTCTCATATGTAACGTAATCCACAACAAAGGACATAAAGATAATGAAGCATAAGTAACAGAAATGTAATAATGATTAATGAAATTACAAGGTATGTTTATTTGAGTTCAGAAATATCATATGGTTACGTGTAAGAGTATACCACGCTTTTTCTTCGGATGGATGTAGGAAGAGGCGACTAAAGAAAAAGCTTTAAAAATGCAATAGGCGCCAGATGGCGCGACAACCCCCACAAAAGATACCAGAACAAAATATTACAGACAGGTGACGGGCAGCAGCGTCTACGGGACAGGGTGCCTATCGCTTATCCATTTGCGTTTGCGCTATGCGTAGCGATTACCTTAGAGGTAAACCTTTCGGGATACGCCAATGTCTTCCATTGCACTTAGTCTAGTATACTTCCTCCGCCTCCGAATGAAGTGTTAAATTCCATTACAAAAAATGTAAGTTTGATTATATATTCAGGTAAATGAGGAACTCCGACTTAATCCTCAGGATTGATAGCGTACCTGTAGTTCTTCGACTGAAGTTGCTTGTCAGGTTTATGACGTAGACTTTCAACATTTTCCTAATCATAGACTAGACGTATACATATTTTCTTATCTTATCTTATCTTTTCCTATTTTTTATAAGTCGACTGATGTACATAGGCCACAATGAACGGTCCTGAACCACCCGCATCCATCGACTTAGATTTATTTTTGTCTTTATCATTTTCTCAATACTTCGTTTACCAGAGATTTGGAGAATCTAGTTATTTCGTACTCACGTTTCACTAAAGCGTATTTGGAACAAAGTGATAGGCAGTTTAGTCTTTATAATTAATTTATAAATATATAGTTCTATAGGAAAAACATAATCTACATAGCCCTGCATTTGCACTTGTGTTATGGAATCGAAAACAATTAAAGTATCACAAACATATTGATTCTACTGGAAATTAAACTTAGGACCTCAGCACTATCATTCACAAGTCCACAGAGTTCGTCGCTATTTTGAATTTCGAACACTTTGATTTTATGTTTGGCTAAATGTAATCAAATACGAAACGATTTGAAAACGAGGCAGTTTTGGTTAGCGCAGAGCCTCACAGTGTTGGCCCTTGCTATTTACATTGTGGTTTTATACTGCTTCAATTTAATTCAGTGCGTTGCAGACAGCTCAAGATTAATGACTACAATTTGCACTGTTATGTTCTTATGAACATAAATGTCAGCAGTTAACTGAGTACTGACTTCCTTTTCCTACTGAATGTGGAAAAGCAGTATGTAATGAATCTTCCATTAAAAGTCAGTATAGCCGAGTTGTTGGTTGGTCGGAATTTCGAGTCGAGAGACCCGAGTTCGATCCCCTGGTGTACTAATGACTTTTTCATAAACTTATGTACGAATTTCATCGTTGGCTTGGACATAAAGACGGCGACGGAGTCACCACCTGTCACGTTGTCCCGAAAATATCTTCGGTGGAAGGTGGGTCAAAGGGACTTAATTGTCTAGACTTGACCTCTGTCTACCCCTGTATTGGGAATTGCATGAAGATATATATTTTATTTATTTAAGATTCATTAAAGACGTCGCAAATGTTATGCATAAACCATAAACATAACTTTAAACGGGCTGATCTTGTTTATGTGTTAATTAAGAACTCAATCTTGTTACATTATTCACGCGAATCGTCTGTGTATATATTTATAACTTGCTAAGTATTCCAATGATAATGTTTTTTTTTTATATTTAGATACAGTTTTATATTAAAAGTTTTTGTAGATTGGTATTATCCGCAAAAATTTAATTACATACGAAAATACAATTTTGTGTTCACAAAAGTGACATTTATTTTTAAATATAAATGTATTTGAGCGCAATAATGATATGTCTCTCAGTCATGTATATCTGTAATTGTTTTTTTAACGGGAGTGATCCAGCTTCAATATCTGGGCAAGCACTGATTGGATATAAAAACGACAACAGGCTCACTACCTGTCATGTTGTCGCAAAAATTTCTCAGGTGCGTCGAGAGTCGAAATGACTAATTGTCTAGACCTCTGTATTAGGAATGGCGTAAAGAAATTCTTTTTTAAATTTTTAGATCGAGAATTTGTGATGTCGGTGATAAACTGGAACAGCGTGGTAGATATATCGGTGGTACAAGCCTTGGAGATCGAACTCGGGTCTCTTGACTCGAATTCCGATCACCCAACCACTCGTCTATCGTAACTTTTTATAAGGACTTACTAATTAACGATAATGATACCTGTTCTTATCCCACCCGTGCATTCACTGTTTTTTACATGCAAGGTTTATAGAGATATCAATATCTTTCAATCAGTTCAATTAAGGATCAATCCTTTAATAATTGTCATATAAGCTTTCACAACGAAACATTTACAGCATCTCTTTTAAGAATTCGGACAATATTTTCCATACTTTGTGATTCTATTTCACAGAAACCCTGACTCGCAGCCGAAAATTATAGCAAAAACAATGCCTGAATTTCTAGCACCTTAGACGCAGCTGCTGTTCACCGGTATGCTGTTTTATGTCTAGTATTTTTCGAGATAGTTATCTCACCATCTATCTGTAGCTAATTGCATTTTCAATGCTTTTCCCTTCGCCTCTAATGACACCTACGGTAAGAAATGGGGAGGTATATTTTCCGCTGGTACCACACGATGTTATAATTTATCTTCCTGAAATTCTAAAGTAATTTGTCTGGATATAAACCGTGCCGAGCAAAGACACCGAAACTTCCGTCTTCAGAGATAAGCACGTTAATCCTAACTTATGAGAAACATTTTGACACAGAAGCAGCCTCTGCATCTTGCGCTGTAAACATTAGTAATGTTGAATCATCTTTTCATAGATTTGGGTAATAATGGATTCGCGTTCGCGAAGGAGATCCTACCGCGTTTTCATCTGAAAACCTCCATGTTCTCAAATGAGACTTAGGAGAGTGGAGGATCGCAATTACGAAACAGATGCAGGATGACGTTTAGGATGACCCTTGAAAATTAAGGATCATCAGGACAGCCGGGGATAGGTTAAAAGTCGACTTAGATTTTAAACAGCGATTTCCACACTGCGTTATGATATCTTACAAATTTTGGTAAAAAAGTCAATTTTGTTTTTTTTTTAATATTATTTGTTTACTTGCAAAATATGGAAGGTTTAAGTAACATTTTAAAAAAACTTACAAAATGTAATAAATAAAGGGTTAATTAATTTTAAAAAGAGCCCTAAGGATATGTTAACCAAAGAGTATGTTGAAACTAGGCAGGAGTTATTAGAAAAGGATTGGGCTTTATTCTTAGATACAAATTCTAAGCTCTATGAGCGTTTCGGCTTAGAAGATATCGGACAAGATGTGGTCGATATTTATGATGGCACTGAAGAGACATATATTAAATATAAAAGTTTATTAAAAACAACATTCAATAAGTTCAAGGAATCTTTGCAACAGAGAAGTCATTCATTTAATAATGATACAAATCCATCTAGTTCTTTTGTCAAATTGCCTAAGATTACCATTCCTACATTCTCTGGTAAATATTCCGAATGGACGACCTTTCATGACCTCTTCACATCCTTAGTTCATGAAAATGATGCTTTAGATAATGTACAAAAGTTGCATTATCTAAAAAGTCATGTTACAGGTGAAGCCGAATTGTTAATAAGACATACACCCGTAACAGATGCTAACTATAATCAATGTTAGAAATTGTTGGAACAACGATATAGTAACAAAAAATATCTTAGTAATTGTATTCTTCAAAAATTGTTCGGTCGCAGACGAATGCATGTAGAATCAGCAACGGCATTAAAGGAACTTATCGATACAACTTGTGATTGTTTGCATCCCCTAAAAAATATAAATATTGATGTGAGTACATGGGATGTTATAATTATCCATATAGTAACATTTAAAGTAGATAGTGAAACTCGTAAACAATGGGAGTTGAGCATCAGTAATAACGATTCTACCAACGATTTGCCGACATTTGAACAATTCAAATTATTTATTGAAAATAGATTTCGTGCGCTAGAATGTGTAGAGCCTCATAGGGCTACAGTTCATCAGTTTCACGCACAATCCCTGACGGGGTAGCCAGAGAGAACAGATCGCCAAGTGTCACGATCCCTACATACTTCTTTCGCTTCTTTCAGATTCATCATCTTCTTCATGTATGAACGTATGAACTTCACGTCTAGGTATCCGAGTACTCTTGACCCTCCTCTCTTCGAGCAATTTGCTCACATGGTCTTCGAAAGTTAGTCTCGGTCTACCTCGACACCTTTTAATATTAACTTTCGCGCTATATATTTTCTTCACCATTCCGTCTTCACTCATTCGCTCAACGTGCCCAAACCATCGAAGCACGCCCTTATCCATTTTTGAGACAAGGTCATCTTTCAAACCTGCCATATTGCGAATCTCTTCGTTTCGCTTTCGGTCGGCCATGGTAAGGCCGCACATTTTACGAAGAGATCGTATCTCCACTGCATTTAACCTGCTTTTATGCTTCTTCTGGCATACCCAGGTTTCGCTGCCATATAACAAAGTTGGTACCAACACTGCGTTATGTATTGCAAGGCGTGCACTTTTCACAACGCCTTGCCTTTTGATTAACGCAGTCAGGGCACCATTGACTTTGTTCCCGGCAGCGACACGCCTGTCCACATCTAAATCACATCTTCCATCCCGGCTAAACGCACTCCCCAAGTATACAATTTCATTCACATGTTCTAGACATTCCTGATTTACCCAAATTTCGCACTTCGTTCTTTCTTCGTCCCTTTCAAATACCAGAACCTTAGTTTTATTAGCATTCAAACGGAGACCATTAATTTCACATTCTTCTTTCATACACGTGACTAATGCCATGATCAATGCAGTATGAACAGCCAGGAAGACATGACACAACCCTGTTTTACGCCCGTTTGGACGCAAAACCTTCGAGTAAACTTTACTTGCTAAATTGATCAAGCTGATCGCCCGATAGCACCTGCAGTCATAATGTGAACCTTTACCTTTATATAAAGGCACAATGACCGCGGATCGCCAATCATCCGGAACAGCCCCCGTTCGCCAGCAGAAATTGAACAGCAGATGAAAGCTATCCCAGACGCGTGGCCCACCATACTTGACCATTTCAGCAGTAACTCTGTCTAGTCACGCAGCCTTACCACATTTCAAACTTCTAATCGCACATTCAATCTCTTTCATACTGATGACCTCAGTGTCATCGAGGTCCGATCATCACACGCATACATCTCTCTATAAAATTCGCTCCATCGCTGCATGACGTCCGATTTTTCTGAGAGGACGTCATTGGTTCCCGAAAGCACTTTATTCATTCTTAAGGCTTTCGCACCACTCCGGGTCCTTCCAACCTCTTTCCAGAAGAGTTTGGAGTTCTCCTTGAAGTTGTGCGACAACCTTTCGTCCGCTTCCATTCTACTCCTTTCACGCACTTCCTCAATCAATGCCTTCGTGTGAACTTTCTGGAGCTTATATCTTTCTCTCCTCTTCTCTCTCATATCCTTATCATGACTAGAGGCCAAGTAGTCTAACCATGCTTTCTTCTTCTTATTTACAGCTTCTTTCACTTCGTCATTCCACCATGCATCACCCTTTTTACTACTACCTCTTTTCACAGTTCCACACACGTCTTTCGCTATACAAACCATTCCATCGCTAAGGCTCTGCCATATTTCTTCCACACATTCTTTCCTGACATTGATGCTGTCCAGCTTTTTGGCTACCCTTGCTTGATATTTATCCCTAGTGTCCGCTTCCTGAAGCTTCCAGCTTCGGATGCTACCGACCGACTGTGGTTCTGGTTTCGCCGTCCGGTGGCGCAAACCCGCGAACAGACCCCTAAATCTAGTAATCACTAGATAGTGATCCGTTCCCAGGTCAGCACCGCGGAACACTCGCGTATCCATCACCTGTTTTCGCAGTCGGTCATCCACCAGGAATAAATCGATCATACTTCTCTCATTCTCTCTTGTTCTAGTATACATATGGATTTTCTTGTGACTAAATGTAGTGTTTGTCACAAGAAGACTCTTTTCCTTGCATACAGCCAGTATAAGCTTGCCAGCATCGTTAACCCTTTTATCACCAAACATTCCAAGCACCGACTCGTACCCTGGCCGAGCGGTACCAACCCATCCATTCAAATCACCACATACAACAATTCTTTCGTTTCCTCTAACCAAGTCTAGAACTTCTCTTACATTCTCCCAAAACTCCTCCAGCTCAGCTCTGGACGACGAAGCTACCGGCGCATAAACAGCCAAAAGGAATAACTTCGTCAGTCCCAATTTAAAGCGAACCCAGAGAAGTCTCGAGTTCACAACCTTATATTCAGTCATAACATCGAGCAACCGAGACGACAGCAGCACCCACACTCCCTGGCAGGCGCTCTCGCTCTCCGGGACCATAGAGCCAACGCCCCGCCAGAGAGCTCTTCAGTACCGCTGCCCTTCCGCTTGGTCTCCGACAAAAACACGACATCTAATTCTCTTTCTTTCATTATTTCAATCAACTCATTCGTCTTACCTCTCACGCCTCCTCTAAAATTCCACGTGCCAACTCTGCACTCCGTCCTCCATCTATGCCGTGTCGGGCTGTGCGTGACGGGTGGCGGTCCCCATCGCCGCTTTGCGCGCTGCATTTCACACCAACGGGGATGAACTGGTGTGCGTCGCCTAGGGGGGACGCCCTAACCCTCGTTGGCATGGGTGCGCAGCTGTGTAGAATTGCAGCCCTGAAAAGGGCTGGCAGGGGTCGCGACGAGCACGCTTCTACAATGACCCCCATTCATCAGTTTCATAATGGTAATAATAGATCACAAAATTATAAGCCGCGAGCAATGTTGGCTACAAGCTCACCTTATTTGCGATGTGAATACTGCTCAGAATCGCACAAGCTCTGCTTTTGCAAGAAATTTACGGCGCTATCTTGTGAAGATCATCGCGATTTTGTGGCAAAAAACAAATATTGTTTCAATTGTTTGGGTAAAAACCATGCAGTTTATAATTGTAAAAAACTCGCTTATTGTATACTTTTTCAAAGGCGACATCATTCTCTACTGCATCCTACTGGAGAATCAGAGAGTAAGAGTCAAGACATATTAGCAAAATCCACTATCAATAGCACAGGTGCTTCAACTAGTACCAATGCGATGATATCGTGTTTGTCGACGGGTAAGGTTTCTAAACCGAGACAGGTTTTATTAGCCACCGCGCTAATAAAAGCTGAATTGAACATTGGGCAGTATAAATCAATCAGAGCCTTGATTGACCAAGGCTCACAGGCCTGTTTTATAACAGAGTCCACAGTTAAATTTCTTGGGCTAAAGAAAATTCCAATTCAAGGACTTGTATCGGGCCTAGGTAGTAATAGTTCAACCATCGTTAAAAACATGGTACAGCTAACGGTTCAGTCACGGTTAGACGCAGAGTTCAAATTGACATTGAACGCTTATGTATTAGGTAATATAACTTCATACTTACCTGAACGAACTATAAGCACAAAAAGTTTTAATTGGTTCGACATTCATGGAAAATATCTAGCTGATCCAGATTTCAATATACCCAATAAGATATACGTTCAGTTAGGTCCCGAAGCTTATAGTAGCATTATTCAAGAAGGAATAGTGAAGAGTCCTTCCGGGACTCTGATTGCACAGAATACTTCATTTGGTTGGATACTTTTGGGTGCTATTAAACCTGTAAAGTTTGAAGTGTCAAATAACATTACTACAATGCATGCACAGCTAAATGATGAAATTTTAAAGAAATTTTGGGAGATTGAAGAGCAAACAAACTCAAAGAAATTACTTACACCTGAAGAAAGAAGATGCGAGGAGTTGTATAGTGCTACAATGAGAAGAGATGACTGTGGTAAATATATAGTTAAGTTACCATTTAGAGAACAAGATCCTTCGTGTAAGGCAGGAAACTCACGCGCTATAGCAGAAAGTAGATTTAAATCATTATAACGCAGATTACAAAGAACAAAGGAGTTAAAGGAAAAATATATAGAGGTTATAAACGAATATATGAATTTAGGACATATGAGACAGGTGTTGATATTGATAGTATAAAAGAAGAAGCCGTTTATCTTCCACATCACGCAGTCATACGGAACGATAAAGTCACAACAAAGGTGCGTGTTGTGTTTAATACTTCTGAAAAGAACAGCAAGAGAGTGTCATTAAATGATACACTAATGATAGGACCGAAATTACAGGCTGATCTTGGACACACTGTATTGAAATGGAGGGTACATTATATAGGATTAACCGTAGATATTATAAAAATGTATCGTCAAATTAAAGTTGCTGATGAAGATACAATATTTCAACGAATTCTCTGGCGCGACAACCCTAATAAAGAAATCAAAGATTACGAACTTGTAACAGTAACTTTCGGAACATCTTCTGCACCATATAAAGCCGTTAGAACTCTGCATCAGATTGCATATGATAAAGGTGACAATTTTCCTCTTGCTGCAGATAAGGTATTAAATTCCTTTTATATGGACGACTTAATGACAGGCTGTGAAAACGTAGAAGAAGGCATAGAAACTTATAAGCAGATGAAGGAATTATTAGCAAACGGTGGATTTGTTATGCAGAAGTGGAATAGTAATAATAAAGAATTATTGGAGAATTATTATTTATTTTATTTATCTTCACGCACAATCCCTGACGGGGTAGCCAGAGAGAACAGATCGCCAAGTGTCACGATCCCTACATACTTCTTTCGCTTCTTTCAGATTCATCATACATGCACGTCTAGGTATCCGAGTACTCTTGACCCTCCTCTCTTCGAGCAATTTGCTCACATGGTCTTCGAAAGTTAATCTCGGTCTACCTCGACACCTTTTAATATTAACTTTCGCGCTATATATTTTCTTCACCATTCGGTCTTCACTCATTCGCTCAACGTGCCCAAACCATCGGAGCACGCCCTTATCCAGTTTTGAGACAAGGTCATCTTTCAAACCTGCCATATTGCGAATCTCTTCGTTTCGCTTTCGGTCGGCCATGGTAAGGCCGCACATTTTACGAAGAGATCGCATTTCCACTGCATTCAACCTGCTTTTATGCTTCTTCTGGCATACCCAGGTTTCGCTGCCATATAACAAAGTCGGTACCAACACTACGTTATGTATTGCAAGGCGTGCACTTTTCACAACGCCTTGCCTTTTGATTAACGCAGTCAGGGCACCATTGACTTTGTTCCCGGCAGCGACACGCCTGTCCACATCTAAATCACATCTTCCATCCCGGCTAAACGCACTCCCCAAGTATACAATTTCATTCACCTGTTCTAGACATTCCTGATTTACCCAAATTTCGCACTTCGTTCTTTCTTCGTCCCTTTCAAATACCAGAACCTTAGTTTTATTAGCATTCAAACGGAGACCATTAATTTCACATTCTTCTTTCATACACGTGACTAATGCGTGCAGTTCTGCCTCTGATGGTGCTATAAGCACTGCATCATCAGCATAAAGCAGACAATTTACTTTTATGTCACCCAATTTCACACCCAAACAGCTATCTTTCAGCTTCTGTAAACAGCTGTCGAGATACAGTATGAATAGCCAGGAAGACATGACACAACCCTGTTTTACGCCCGTTTGGACGCTAAACATGGGTGACAGGTCATGCCCTACCCGCACACAGGCTTTACAGTCACAGTAAAGTGACTGCACAGCCCTTAGCAATCGACCATCCACACCATACCCCGGCAACAGTTCCCACATTTTCTTCCTTACAACCTTATCAAATGCTTTCTCAATATCCACAAAAGCACAGAAAATCTTCTGGTTAGCAGCCAGAAGCTTCTCCGTGATCATGCGGAGAGAAAACATTTGATCCGTGCATCCTCTTCCAGGTCTAAATCCGCATTGTGCCTCCCATAGAAATCTTTCCGATTTATCTTGCATCCTTCGTGTCAAAACCTTCGAGTAAACTTTACTTGCTAAACTGGTCAAACTGATCGTCCGATAGCACCCGCAGTCATAATGTGAACCTTTACCTTTATATAAAAGCACAATGACCGCGGATCGCCAATCATCCGGAACAGCTCCCGTTCGCCAGCACAAATTGCACAGCAGATGAAAGCTGTCCCAGACGCGTGGCCCACCATACTTGACCATTTCAGCAGTAACTCTGTCTAGTCCCGCAGCCTTACCACATTTCAAACTTCTAATCGCACATTCAATCTCTTTCATACTGATGACCTCAGTGTCATCGAGGTCCGAGTCTGGCGTACCAGTCACGGCGTCACCCCCGGATCCCTCACTAAGATCATCAAAATTATTGGAGAAGATATTTTTAAATGAAAACAAGGAGATTATAGGACAAATAGAAGAAATTAAACAAAATAACATTAGGGAATACAAAAAAGAGGAAAGAGAAGCTACAGTAATCAAGCTAGACAATACAATAAAAATTCTAGGTCTTACCTGGAATCGCAACGAAGACACCTTGCAGTACTCTGTGAAGCTGCCACCGCTCACTTCTGCACCTGTAACAAAAAGGTCAATAATATCAGACATAGCTCGACTATTCGAGCCTCTAGGCTGGTTAGCACCAAGTGTGGTTGTGGCGAAAGTATTTATACAAAGGCTATGGCTTGCAGCTGTTGGATGGGATGAAGAACTATCGAGCGAATTAGTAAAGGAGTGGTGTACTTACCGTGCAGAACTTGTATTACTTACCAATATTAGAATTCCTCGCTGGCTTGGTATAAGGACACATGATATTAAAGAGCTACATGGTTTTTGTGATGCATCCAAAACTGTATATTCAGCCGTAGTTTACATGAGGATGGTTGACAATAATGGCTTTGTTCGGGTTTCGTTGTTGGTTGCAAAACTAGAGTAGCTCCAGTTAAACAAATCAGTATCCCACGTTTAGAATTGAGTGGCGCAGTATTGTTGACACGGCTTTCACGGGTTCCATAATAAATTATATTTATCTTTGGGACACATTTTACAGCGATTCTCATAAAAATCGTAATTAATCTTTTATATATGTAAAGAAAATAGAGATTCGATGTATATTTAAGTTTCGTAGACGTGTTCAGTCAAGTGTTTAATATTTATATTTATAATATTTTTTAATTCTGTATTTAGCCGTATTTCGCCTTCGGCAATAAAAAACGTACTGAGCAAGTGAGCTTGTGTGTAAAAAAAATGGTAGGTTTTAAATATGTCAGATAAAGGCGTGCTTTGATGGTTCGAGCACGGCAAACAACTAAATAAATTATAAATAATAAATATAAATATCTTCACGCAATTCCCAATACAGGGGTAGACAGAGGTCAAGTCTAGACAATTAAGTCCCTTTGACCCACCTTCCACCGAAGATATTTTCGGGACAACGTGACAGGTGGTGAGCCCGACGCCGCCTTTATGTCCAAGCCAACGATGAAATTCGTACATAAGTTTTTGAAAAACTCATTGGTACTGCCACCTGGGGATCGAACTCGGGTCTCTCGACTCGAAATTCCGACCACCCAAGAACTCGGCTATGGTGACTTTAAATTATGAAGAACATATACCATTGCCATTACCAAGCGCGGCGATTATGGCTAATCTTTCCATACGAGACAGGTCTATTCTCTGTTGTGAACTTCACAGGCCGTGTTGATAATGATGATGAAGAACATACATAGGTAAAGATCGAGATATTTGGTGGCCTGTTTATCGTAAACTACCATGTGTGACATGTTAAGACTGCATGTTCGACTTAGATAATCCTCTCAGTTTTACAAGGATGTCTTTCTCAATATCATTGTATAGATACATGCACCAGGCAGATTGCAGAGTGCCTAAATTGCCAACAGTAATTTGCTTACACTTCTTGCCAAATGTGTTTGGCGTGAAGCCAAGTCGGGTAGCCTGTTATCTAATATTTATTAATGCTTTATATCTGAAGTGTGCAATAATGTACCGTGTGGTGTCAGAGTAAGTATTAACATGACTTTTTCTACCGACAGAAATCCGTTTGTCTATGTACCTTTAATTAATAGCACTCAGGCCGCCAAACTTTGCCTGTCATCAATAGATGGCATAATAATACATTTTCAATTTATTATAAACGAAGAATGTTTTAATCGAATTCATTAAAAACGATTAAAATATTCTTCTTTATATGTAAACGCACTTTTTGAAGATATAAAAAAAATTATCTTCACGCCATTTCCAATACAGGGCTAGACAGAGGCTTAGACAGCAGGATCCTTTCAATCCACCTGTCAACGAAGATATATTTTGGAACAACGTCACAGGCGGAGAGCCTGTCACCATATTTATGTACACGCCGACTATATAAATCGTACAAAACATTTGAAAATAAAAACGCACTGGTACAAGCTTACCACCTGGGATCCAACCCGGGTCTCTTGACTCGAATTCTTATCACCCAACCTCTCGGCTATCGTGCTAAAATTTCTAAGAAATTGGTGTTGGTGGGATAATCCTGCCATTTGTAATACATAAATGGAAATTGATTATATTATAATAAATAAGTAATAAATAAATATCTTCACGCAATTCCCAATACAGGGGTAGACAGAGGTCTAGTCTAGACAATTAAGTCCCTTCGACCTTCCACCGAAGATATTTTCGGGACAACGTAACAGGTACGCAACGTAAGTTTTTTAGAAAAACTCATTGGTACGAGCTCCGACCACCTGGGGGTCTCTCGACACGAAATTCCGACCACCCAATCATTCGGCTATCGTTGTATTATTATAATGTTAATTTTTTGCATCACAGTAATTAACTATGCATTTGTAATGACTTTATTATCGTGAACGTTCATTGTAGCGACAATCGAACTCAATCGAAATTAAGTTGCATTGTTATGAATGACCAGGACATAATCCCACTCTTTTTTTAAATAAATAATTAATACATACATAGAGACATCACAAACATTCCCCTGTGCCCAAAGTATTACCTACAACTCTTGAGGTAAAAAATCGCAAACAACGAAAATACCATCTACTCAGATCCGTGACAATATAGAAAAAGAGGTTTACTGCATTGATTCATTCCATAAATAAACCAAGGACCACATAGCTGGCGCAACTAAATGCTCTTACATAAAAATACTAGATCTAATACACCTTAATAAGATATTTCAATTTAAAAATAAAACACACACAGCTATCTTAGTGGAAGGAAAGTGATGAAAGCATGCGCAATGCGTAACGTCTCGGAATTTCCATTTCCTGTAAGCTTGCGCGTTAAGTGCATGATACACAGATAATGTTTACTAAAGCGTAGATACCATTTGTGGAGAAGCTGAAAAAATTTTATTTTTAAGTTCTCCACGCTCTTCTAGCAACATTTAGACTAGCAGTATTCGTACTTACTTCACAATAACAGTTTTCGAATGCAGATGTTGCTTAAATATTGAGGAACGTGAGGTTAAACATACAAAATTATGCATTATTGTTGTACTATATAAATATAGACTATTTCAATCGTAGTAAACTATTTCAAACTTATTAAAACTACAAAAATTATTATTACACCCGTCAGTGGTAAAATTATGTAATTTTTATTTCGATATTTCGTTTAATTATAAAATTATAATAAATCTCTTCACGAAATTCCCAATATAGGATTAGACAAAGGTCTAGTCTAGACAATTAAGTCCCTTTGACCCACCTTCTACTGAAGATATTTTCGGGACAAAGTGACAGGTGGTGAGCCCGTCGCCGTCTTTATGCCCAAGCCAACTATATAATTTTGATAACACTAAATTGAGATGTGAGTATTAATAACCTTACATATATATATAAACTTATAAGAGATATTACATTGTAAGTGAAACTAAATAGATATATAAAGAAGGCTTACATCACACACATCACATACATTTTTCTGATTCCAAATAAAATACGGACTCGGAACGTCGGACTTGGCAACACCTTAAAACCGGTGTGTACTCCATTTGTTCACAAAGTTCGCCTTTCAATATTTTCTTACTAAAGTATATTATGAAATACCAAGCGAGTGCGAGTACTAATCAAGATAGCTGAGTGATTAGATAATTTAATTCTCATTACCTAACCAGGTAATGGGAATTCGAGTCCAGAGACCCGCTTTCGATCCCCAGGTATTAGGATCGCACCAATGTGTTTTTCCAAAACGTATTTACGATTTATATTTGGCTTGAAGGTAAAGACGGCGATGGTCTGACCACTCACCGTGTCCCAAAAAATCTTCAATGAAAGGGGGGGACGAAAGGACTTACTTATCTGGAGCTCGGTCGAATGGAATAGACAGTGGTCCATCCCTCTCTGTATAATAGCGGAAGATACTTTTTTCAAGCGAGTTTATTACATACATCATAGTCCATATCCAATCCAGGAGTAGTCAGAAGTTAGACAATTTAGTCCTTTCGTTCCACTTTCCATCCATTTAGTAGTACGTTATGTGGGCAGTTACATTCAAACAATATTCTATAATTATTTTTGGTCAGATACCTTCACAGGAGAATCGGGTCTTTAATAATGTTAAAAATAAATATTTCCAATATGTCTTCACGCCATTCCAAATACAGGGGTAGACAGAGTTCTTGATGATTAAGTCGTTTTGACCCACCTTCCACCGAAGACATTTTTTGGGACAACGTGAAAGGTGTTGAGCCCGTCGCTTTCTTAATGTCCAAGCCAAAAACTCGGGTCTCTTGATTTGAATTCTCTCCCTTTGCCCGTTCCTTTTCCTTGGTATAATTTTCTGCTTGTCTTTGCAGGTTAAAAGGACTAAAATAAACTACCATTAACGGGTGTCCAGGTTAAAAAGACAAAAGGCTAATACTTTCCAGAAATTGGCTGGGGACTTGCTATGTACCGTTATCTCGGCCCTACATTATCATTAAAAAACATGCAGACATATTGAAATGCAAATTTAGAGTCAATACCTCAATTATGTGACTCTGTTGGGGTCGTAGGAGAAGAGATAAAATATACATACGAAAAAACCTGTAGACGTTAACAGCAGCACGTAGGCCTCTCCCAGAAAGGATAGCTTACTACAATCTGCAAGACTAGTAGGCGTATTAGATACCTCGCAGCTTTGATACTGCTGGCTATAATCGGTATGTTTATTTTTTTTCTGATGTATTTCGAAACGGTTATTCCATCATTTGTCGAAAGCTAAAGATTTTTTAAAGTTTTTCCCTTAGTTAGTTCTCACTCACAGAAAGAAAAGGAGGTGGTAATTTTTTATATATCAACATGCAATTTATAAGAAATTGGGTTAGACAGATGTCTAGACTAGCAAGTCCTTTCGACTCACTTTTTACCGAAGCTTATTTCGGACAAAGTAACAGGTGGTGAGCCTATTGCCGTCTTAGTGCCCATGATAAAGGTACAATACATATGCATTTACAGTGATAAACATTCATATAAACATTTAAACATCCATGACTCGTCGATCAAAATCGAGTACAAAATTGATATTATATTACTATTATATTCATCACATAAAGTTTTACCCTGGCAGGATTCGAACCTTTTGAAGTCAGGGTCACTACCAACACTGCAATCGGGTCGAGGGGGGTAAATTCTTACGCCTATACAACACGGTGAAAATAAAACATAGAAAACTTTGGCATTCAATGTTTTCTTGTACATTTGATCTACGTAAATCGAGCGTTAACGCAACCGGGTTGGTTAAGCAAAATACGTCATGACAAGGGTACAAGTATGTTAGACATTAAGACGTAAATTTAATCTTCCTCCAATCTTGCCATCATTAACGAACAGTTCATATGACATGAAGTTCACCGAACCTAATAATGTCAACTCTAATTTAGATATGAGAAGGGTTTCCGCTTTCGTTGGGATAATATCGTAATGTTGGGAAAACAACTTCCCGCTCGCAAAGTGGTGGCTTCACAACTTGGGAAAGAAATGTATTTATTTTTAGAGATAACAAACATTTGTTTTTCAAGCACATTTTTGTTATCGGTTATCATTTAAAGGCTTCTTTGATGGAGAAAGAACGTGCCGTTTTATAAAAATATTTCAATGAAGTTGCTTGTGAATATATTATATGGAAGCTTATAAAAAAGGACTGAAATATGTTTTTTGTTCTCAATTAACTGACTCATGGAAAAAGGTATGTTTAATAAGGAGCTATGACAGTAGTTTTCTGTGGCTATTTTTCTTTATTAAAATTCTAGCCAGGATTTAATTATTTATTTATTCTTATCAAATATTATATTGCATATCAAATATTTATAATTATAATACAAGTCAAAAAAAAGTCAAGCAAAGGCAGTCAAGGCGGATATAATGCCTGTTGGAATTCTCTACCAGTCAATCTTCACGCAATTCCCAATATAGGAGTAAACAGAGGTCTAGTCTAGACAATTAAGTCGGCGTAAAGGCATAAAGACGGCGACGGGCTCACCACCTGTCATGTTGGCTCGAAAATATCTAAATAGAAAATATCTAACTAAGGTAAGTCGAAGGGACTTAATTGTCTAGACTAGACCTCTGTCTACCCCTGTATTGGGAATTGCGTAAAGATATTTATTTATCTCTTTGAAATTTTTCTTTCAGAAATTTATCTCGAAAAGACGTTCCGATTTTAGGTAACAAATAACTGTTATGGATTTGGGAAACAAAATATATATTAATCTCTAAAATAAATAAAATACTCTTGGGTGCAAGACTTCTTATGCGAGTTTAGCGGTCACAAACATAATCTCCATTTTATGCATGGAATGTAGATTATGTTGTGGAAATAAAGTTCTGACTAAATATAATATTTTGACCATACGCTAAGTTATTTAATATTAAGTTTTATCAAACTTGAATGTAAATGGCATTACGACTTGGGCAACTTAGGCCGGTTGGCAAAATGATGAGCTCGAGGACATCACTCACATGCGGCGTCTGATTTATTATTTGCAAGGGTGCTTAAATTGGTCAATATTTTTGGAAAATTATGAATATACAATATTTATGTATTGTGCTATAAAATAAAATATGCAGTTAATGAAATAAATATGTTAAAAGTTAATCATTCTAAATATGGTACTCTCCTAGGAGCCGTCTGGTACAGTATCACCCCCTTTCTCTAAAATATTCCTTGGCATACCTACTGGAAAAATGCAGGTTTAGTAGGTATGCTACTGGAAAAATGCAGGTTTTAATTATTTCAAGTGAAAACAGAAATGAGCTGGCTTTTAAAATCTGCGGTGAAATCGAAAGGACTAAATCATCTAGTCCGCTGAAAGTCAGCTGAACGTATAAAAGTACGTAAAGAAACTGTTTTTTTTTTCCTATCTGATCAGTTGACATTAGTATTGTATTTTCTTCATTTTCAATACATTGTAATATCTTGTCTTTTGTTTCTGGTAGTACGATGTACAGAATTCATAAACAAAACAAAACGACTGAACCCTAAACACCAAGTACCGTAAACAAGTTTTCTCAATGCCAATATCATTTAACATTATTGGAGTTAACTCCATAATCATATAATACTTTAGAAAAGACCGGAAACATATGCTCCAAATCAATCATTTTAAAGGGAAAATTTCTGAGGAAATTGCATATCCCACTGGTATTCCAATACAAGTAACGAACGTATGAATTCACAGAATTAACGTGTTTATTTGAAAAGATTTAAGATATTTTCCGAGTCCAGGAGTCCTCGAGGTACTGCTCTCTTACTTATTTCTGCCACCACAAAGCAGTGTAATGGCACATTTTTTTTCTATTTTAAAAGTACAGAGAGCCATTACAATGGCTCACAGGATATAAGGCATTCAATCTTAATATCTTGGAACTGACAACAATTATTTTAAAATGGTTTACAGGTGTCACGTGCTGCAGTTGTCACTTAACATCAGTTGAACTAAAAAGTGATCAGTAACATACATCTTCGATCTTTCATGAGGCTTATTTTTAAGATCATTGAGAAAAGTGCTAGAATGGGAAAGTTAAGAGTTCATGGGTACTTCGATGTGCGTACTTGAAGAAAACTATGAAGTTAAGCTACGAGTACCTACGAGTAACTACGAGTAGTATGTAAGGATCGTGACTCATGGCGATGATGACCGAAATAAATAAATTCTCTAATATTCTGCGGTTGACTATCCTCTGCAGGTGTAATATAAAGGCGGCCTGATAAACTAACAAATTGTATGCTATTGATATGCTATAGATACTTTAGGTAATCCTATTCCCGTGCCCCCATTCTTAGTCGGTGCGAGCCCGACATCACCCGTCCTTGCCCCTGCGGGGGCGGGTATACGTTAGATATTTCCCCAAGTAGAAAAAAAAGGTAATCCTGTTCAATTATTACAGACTCAAAAAGCGACATCTAGTGGAAACTATACAAAAGAGTATTTATAAAGTATTTAACAACAGTATATAAAATTCTTCCATTATGAGTTTTTTTTTCGTTTTTTTATCTTCATGCAATTCCACATACTATAAGGCTAAGATCTAGGAAATGAAGGGGGGGGGGCGGTCACTTACCATCACGTGTCGTGGGCCTCCGGTTAGCTGCACTCAGCAGACGAAACGCAGAAGTTTGTTAAACTTATACTTCACGCCGGTATTCTGTGAGGCCGTGGTACTTCCCCGGTCGAGCCGGCCCATTCACGCAACAACAAAAGCTGATGCGTGGCTCTACCACTATTGAGAAAAGTGTCCTGAATTAATTCAAAGCATAATAAATAAGTTGTTGTTTCGAACATCATCTTGATTTTGTAAAGTTTCGACCCACCTTCCTCCGAAGACATTTTGCGGGACTACGGTCCGTCGCCGTCTTTATTTCCAAGCCAACGAATAAGTCGTACATAAGTTTTTGAAAAAACCCATTGGTTCGAACTCAGGTGGGGATTGGATTCGTCTGGGGATCGAACTCAGGTGTCTTGTCTCGAATTCCAACCATTGGCCTGCTGAATTGGCATGCTGAATTTTTCTTTTCGGTTTTCTTATACGTTAAGACGCCGCTGCTCTTCCTGGTCTGCTTAATTATGGCCTTATACAGTTTTTACCATAACATTTTTAATTTTTTTTGGAAGCCGTAATATACTATCATAAATATGTGAATATTCGTCAAAGTTACATACAAACTTGTCGAATTTACTGAATGCTTTTTTTCTGAAGTCGGTTAAATATATTGCAGACGACACGATACAATTAAATCGCATCGTTTGTGTTGTACACTTGACAGATGTTACATTTCTATTTGTTTCATTGTCCGCAAGCGCGCTGCCTCACTTTGATATTGAAAGCTATTTGTAATAAGTGCGGCAAAACTAAAGGCGTCTCGTTTATCTTCTGCGCGAACTTTTTATTGTTCTTTGCGCGAATGCCGAACTACTCGTAACTGTTGACAAGTAGACGTAGTTTAAAAGAACAAAAAGAAACCTGCAGCTATAGGACACATCATTCTGCAATCAGAAGAAATAGCTTTTATTTTTTTTTAAATAGCTGATGATGGTCAGCAACAACAATGACATGGTCAGCAATAAATTGCATGGCTATTCAGGAGCACAGCTTTCATCTCGAGACTTTGATACACCCACATTGACTTTACACGTCGTGCAACAGGGGCAATTTATTGCCAGTAGTTTTTCTTTGGCAAATCCTGATTAGTCGGCTCATACATTTAGTTCCGTATTAATTTTAAATATTTTTTGAATTTCAAAATTTATTTTAAATTTGATTTATACTTTCGTTATTGAGTAAGAAATTATAGTTTATTGAATAATTTTAATTTTTACCCTCACCTGTGTACACATTTTATTGCATACTTAATGTTTCTTATAATGAAATTATCACTTTTATTTATTTAATAATTTACGAACAGGTAAATCTAAATAAACAAGGCAACATGAATAAGTAACACAAGAGTACCGCTTTCGGTATTATGAGCTTATATTTTCAGTTAAATTGTTAAAACTTTCGTGAGACATTATTAACCAAATAGTTAAAAACGGCTAAACTTAGTGTAAGGCTGGACGCGAGCGCGAACTCATTCCACTCACCCTGATGAAGGACCTCCGATAGGTCCGAAACTAGTCGGTGGTTGGCGAATTACACGATCTCGGAATATGTCATTTCTCAGACATGCTGATTATTTAAACAGGAAAAAAATGTTTTATGCAATACAATGTCATATGCCAAAATCATTTCAGGGAAAATTTCACCAGACATTACTTTCTTTAGAACATCACAGACGATGTACTTTTATTGCTGTTTTTGTATAGAGGGAGTAATATAAAATCCAATTCTTCGCTGTACACAACATTCACTATATTAATATAACTCGAATGTAGAAAGTGTATACAGATATTGTACACATTTATGACGACCTCTGTGTGTTTTCACGGTGTCGTCATCTCTGAGTTCCCGGGTTCGCTTCCCGGTAGGGTTAATGGACCCCTTGAGATAACCTCTTTTTTCCTAGTATGGGTGGAAGGAAGAATGAAGCCTTCCTAGAAGGAAAATAAAGCCTTCAAGATGACAACCTTACCGTTAGATTGTAGGATACTCATCTCGAACCATAACACAATGCGAGAAAAGAATTACATTGATCGGTGACTGGAAGCAGGGTCTAAAGTGCCACTTCACACAACTGTGATCGTCAATCTCTTCCTACCCCTGTATTGGGAATGGCGTGACGATATTTTTTTTATTTTTATACTAGATACTCAAAAAGTATCTAAGTTCCAGTAATCGTTACGACACGTATCTTAATAAAAATTTCAAGGAGTAACCCTCGACGTAATCCTATTTCTTGGAGGAGCGCTCGCTCGACCATCTTATACTGAATGATGAAAATTTTCAAAAGTGTCACTGATCTAGAATCTGTACTGTGATACAAAAGCTTTTGCGATGCTTTTATATTCTTCAAGTAAGCTTAAATATGGAATTTACAAGAAACACGAAGGAAAGTTTCGTTGAAAACATTTTACTACAAGTAGTCACAGTTTTGACGATGTCATCAATCTTTATTCATTGTAAGGTACGTTATGCTAAACATTAATAATATATGTGATGGTGTATTTATTCGAGATTGACTTCGTAGTCCACACAGTTTAATTAATTATTATTATATCTTCACGTACAATCCCCTACAGAGGAGACAAGGAGAACTGATCGGCAAGTGTCCAACATCCGTACTTTTTATTTATAGAAAAGGGAGGCAAACGAGCAGGTGGCTCACCGCCGGTGGTGTTTACCGCCGCCCATGAACATCCACAATACCAGAGGCATAGCAGATGCGTTGCCGGCCTTGGGAGAGGGGTGTGTACTTTCGCTTCTTTCAGATTCATCACTTACATCATACACGCACGTGTCCCCTCTATGACTGATATACTTACGTGGTCTTCGAAAGTTATTCTAGGGCTACCTATATTGATATGTTGATAATTTTTGCTGTGTATATTGATATTTATAGATAGGAGAAAATTTACCTTCACACGTACATGAAATAATATATTTGTCAAAATGTTAGTTATTAAACGCGCCGCCTTAAAATTTTAACGGGCACGATAGCTGAGTGCTTGGGAGATCAAAATTCGGGACAAAAGACCCGATGGTAGGTTCGTACCAATCGTTTTTTTTTTACAACTTCTGTAATATTAATATTGTCACCTTGGACATAAAGACGGCAACACTTACCACCTATCATGACGTCCAAAAAAATTTCTTCGGTGGAAGGTGGGTCGAAAGGACTACATTGTCTAGACCTCAGTCGACCCCAGTATTGGGATTGGCGTGAAGATATTTTTTATTTAACCACGAGTTCCTGGCGGTTACAGCACATAAAGTTATTATTAATTCTAGTGGTGGTGGTCAACCAAACCAGAGTTATATGCGCCCTGGAGCTGAGTTTGGTACATGTTGCAATGAAACTAATTTTACGAAATTTTATTTGGAAGTTGCGTGTACTATACCGGCTGTGGTCACGTTACGAGGTGTTTGACGACCTGTGGTTATACTTAACACGAAGTACCTTCAGCTTTTAATTATTAACATTTATTCAAAATATAAATAAAACAGATATGCGATAAAATCCATAAAATTTGTATCTTCTTCCTCGTCTTCTGTACAGCCTATAAAGAGTCCACTGCTGATCATAGGCCTCCCCCAAACCTTTCCACAACGAACGGTCCCCAGCCGCCTGCATCCATCGACTTCCTGCAACATTTTGCAAGTTGTCACTCCATCTCGTAGGGGGTCGTCCTACACTGCGTTTGCCTATACGATGTTGCTACTCGTGAAACTTTCTTCCCCCCGGTTGTCAGTTCGTCGAGCTATGTGACCGGCTCATTGCCTTCAGCGCGCTGATCCTCATGGCTATGTCAGTTAGTTCTGATTAGTTCTGCTGCGGATGTCTTCGTTGCGGATTCTATCACGCAGAGAAACATCGAGCATAGCCTTTTCCATAGCACGCTGAGCAACTTTGAGCCGCCTCATACAGCCCGCAGTGAAAGACCACGTTTCAGATCCCTTAGTCATCACTGGCAACACGCACTGGTTATAAAATTTCGTCTCAAGGCTTTGAGGTATACTCGACGAAAAGATGTTGCGTAGTTTCCCGAAAAATTAGTTGGTTAATTAAAATTACTATTATAGTAATTTATGTATAGATATTTGGTTAACCTAAAAAATAAACATACTTACGTATATATATACACACACAGATAAACACTTTCGAAGACCGTGTAAATTCCTTAAAGGGGAGCTTCCTAAGTATATCAAATAAATACGCTTTAATCAAATTCGTGGATTTTTCTATTCCCAATACATGTATCATCCAACCAGCCTCATAAATTCGTAGGAACATTGTTAATGGCGATACAAATGAGAAATAGGGTAAAAATATATAAAATGAGGATAATAATAGACAAGAAAAACTTAGACAGGCCCTGACATAGGAGTAAGTGAAGCCATCGGCTTCTAGCCTCTTAATACCGATGATAATTATTACGATATAGCAGTCAGTCGATGGATACTATAAAACGCCTGATTCGTCTCTAATCATCCAATGAATTTTCTAAATCGGTTTCCACATGAGGTAACAAAGATATATTGAGACTCTCCATCTTTATTAAAATCGGTTACAATCGGATAAAACGTTATTGAAAGTGATTGCAATTTCCTCGGACTAGCCCTCAGTCTCCTTCTATGAATTTTTAGTGTCATTGGTATCGATGCAGGGGTAGATTGTTACTCACAGCTATCAGCATCTTCTTCTTTACTTCTTCTTATAATGGAATTTCTAAAAATTACGTAACCACTACTGATCTAGTAAATGTGTTATTGTAGCAATTCCCTGTTGTGTCTTCACATAATGCCTTAACAGCAAAATTTATCACAAAGTCTTGAATAAAGCGACGGTGTTTAACAAGTTCTGTAATACAATTTACATTTCGACAACATGCTTACATTTGTAATAGGGCAGATTGTCTCCACTTGCGCAGCGCAATGAGAAAATATTTAAGGCGTTATTTTATTTCATAATTCATAATTCTTGTAAGGTACGTTATGCTAAACATTAATAATATATGTGATGGTGTATTTATTCGAGATTGTCTTCGTAGTCCACACAGTTTAATTAATTATTATTATATCTTCACGTACAATCCCCTACAGAGGAGACAAGGAGAACTGATCGGCAAGTGTCCAACATCCGTACTTTTTATTTATAGAAAAGGGAGGCAAACGAGCAGGTGGCTCACCGCCGGTGGTGTTTACCGCCGCCCATGAACATCCACAATACCAGAGGCATAGCAGATGCGTTGCCGGCCTTGGGAGAGGGGTGTGTACTTTCGCTTCTTTCAGATTCATCACTTACATCATACACGCACGTTTCCCCTCTATGACTGATATACTTACGTGGTCTTCGAAAGTTATTCTAGGGCTACCTATATTGATATGTTTTTTCAAACTTTGAAAATGTAGACACTTGGAACAGTCAGTATTTGTAGATCTTTGAACAATGGCTTGCAAGAAGTCCACGCATGTAATCGTACGCAGGTAACATCACATGTAGCACGAATACACTGTTTTTGCGCTATGAAAACTCTATTTATTTTTATTGAGTTGCCCCATAGTACAATGCCATATCTTAAGCACGATGCAAAATAACCGTGATACCCTTTTAGTGCCGTACTTTTATTACTTATTTTGGTAAGGCGCCATAGAGCATATACAAAACTATTAATTTTCCTGCTATATATATCTCATCAATTTTAGGCCTCCATGTCAGTTTATCATCCAAAAGGATCCCTTAAAAGAGAGTTTCATTTACTTCATTAAGTGACTCAGAATCGTATTTCAGTTGGATTTTTTTCTTGGAACCACTTCGATTATGAAATTGTATAAATTTTGTTTTTTTTTACATTTACTCTTAGATTGTTTACTTTTAGCCATTTTTTAATGTAGTGTACAGTACTGTTTAATCTTATTTCAAAATCTTCTTGTGGACATTTAGGGATAACAATGGTAATATCATCTGCGAAAAGTGTACTTGGTGACCTGAGGCATATCGTTTGTATAAAGAAAAAATAGTAACGGTCCAAGTATACTGCCCTTTGGTACACCAATTTTATTTTCTCTAGAGCTAGATTGTACTAATATTTGTTCATTGTTTTTATCATTGATACTTGTTATTTGTACTTATTGGTGTATTTGTACTTATTGGTATAACTTCTAAGCCAATCATTTGCCCGACCTCTTAAACCATACGCCTCACATTTAAGTAATAGCAGCTCATGAGAGACAAAATCGAAGGCTTTGCTCATATAAAAAATACAGCAACAGTTTCAACTTTATTGTTTAAATTTTTTACAATATTATTTATTAATGTAAATGCAACTAGTGTTGTACTTTTGCCTTTTTGAAAACCGTTTTGTTCTTTAGATAAAATATTTTGATTTCCTATAAACTTCATAATTCTTTTGTGCATAGCTTTTTCTATAACTTTTGACAATATAGGTACTAGTGCTATTGGGCGGTAATTGTCAATATTCTCTTTATTTCCTTTTTTAAATATAGGTTTAACCACTGTGACTTTCAATTTATCAGGAATCACACCTTGTTCAAAGGATAAATTAATTATGTGAGTTAGGATAGGGGCTATAACATTGGAGCACACTTTTATAATTTGTCATGTTTTTATAAACATGACAAATTATAAAAGTGTGCTCCAATATTTATTTTATAATAATCATTAAATTTATTTGAAATGTCATTTTTATTAATAATAAATTTGCCTTCAATATTCAATCTGTCTATTTTTTCTACTTGTTTCATTTTGTTTAGGTCATTGTTTATTATTTTCCATGTAGTTTTACAAATGTTTTTCGACGTGTTGACGTATGATGCGTTGGTTAATTTTTGAGCAGTAATTATACATCTTTTCAAGATATTCTTATAGTTCAGATATTTACTTCTATTGTGTACATTTCCAGACTTATAACATTTGAATCGAAGACGTCTTTTGGTTTCAGAAGCAATTTTTATACCTTTCGTAATCCAGTGATGTAATTCTAATTTATTATTTTTTTTTTCTTATATATAGGAAAGCACAGATTAAAAAATAGCAAGAACTCCTCATGAAATTTATTAAACGCTTTATTTGTGTTTGATTCAAAGTAAACATCGTGCCAAGACAGTTGGCCCAAGCAATTCAGAAATTTCTTAATATTTTCTTGGTCAAAATCTCGTTTATAAGTATACCAATATGTAGGTCATATACGTTTATCAGGAATTGGTATTGTTAAGAGTTGTCCTGTATTGTGATCTGACAAACACAATGGGAGCACTTCACCTTTAGCATTGGGTATATTACTGATTATTTGATCTATACATGCCTGTTGCGTTGTAGGTACATTTATATGAATTTTGTAATTATAGTTCTGAACAATTCTGTAGTACTCCCTTGCGGCTGTTGAAGATTTTTTTAAATCTATGTTAAAATCACCTACAATAACTACCTTCCTTTTAATCTTAGTTTTGTATTTCATCAATATCTTTTCTAAATTTATAAAAAACAAGTTTGGATTACCATTTGGAATCCTGTAAATGCAAATAATTATATAATTATAAACTGGCATTTCAATACCACATGATTCAAAAGAGTATTCTACATTCAATTCATTGAGAAAGGATAATTTAGTGTACTTAATATTTTTTTGTACAGAGTATGCAAACTCCACCTTTTCGCTTTTTACCTCTAGAGTCAGAGTGTGCTAAATCATAACTTTCAAGGTGAATATTCTGTTCCTCTCCCAACTTTATAAATGTTTCGGATAAACATATTATATCAATATTAATTCCTTCATCTAACAAACTTTGTAGTGTGATCTGTAATATATCACTTTTACTCAATAAACCTGCTATATTCTGATGTAGTATTCTGAGCGTGCCTCCGTCAGAATTTACGAAAGGATATTGTATTTGAATTGGTAATATCAGAACTAAAGATATTTTTGAAATTGCTAATACGTGAAAAATAGTATGTTATAGTCTTTTTAGGCTTTTTTTTCGCGAGATAAATAATCGCTATTTAATATTTTAGTTTGTTTTGACACAGGATGAAAATAATCTGTTATTAAAGCTTTTTTTTAAATTTCGAAGAATCTGCTTTAGACACGGTTTGGAAAGATTCACTACACATAGAATTAGTTTATCCATATCACTGAGTTGAAGGTTTACACAATAGTCCAGAATACATTCTGTATTTGCATTTGGTTTTGTGAAAGCTGTTACACTATATTTCTCATACATGTTGTTCCTTCTCGATGATAGCATAGCAGTTGCTAATCCTACACATTGCTGTGAACCAAGTATTACAATGTATGATGGCGTTAATAGATGGCGTTGTTTCTCTATCACTGGTTGTAACTCCGAGCTGGTATTTTTTGGGGTTTTTATATATGGGGGAGTCATATTTTTGGTAGTAGTTTTACTTAATTTCTTCTTTTTTTTTGTGCTTGTCGAGCAAATATTTGACAAAACGCTTATTTTCGATTCTAGCTCTGATATTCTTTTTTCTAAAGTAGTTTTGGTTAAAATAAGATCATCATTTTCCTTATCTGCGCTGAGTAATCTCAGTTTTAATTCGCTGTTAACTAGTTTTAATTCTTCCATTTCTCCGGAATCTATCGTTCCGACAGACAGATCTGGAAGGCTTCGTCTTAAATTGGAGTCAATTGACAGAAAAGAGGAGTCGTCATCCTCTGACGACGGCGATTCTTTTGCATAGGTAAGGTTTTTTTTTGAACATTATAAGCTAGCGTTTAACTACAATCCCACCTGATGGTAAGTGGCGATGTAGTTTTTGTTGGTAGGCACACTAGCTTAGAAAGAGCCTATTCACTCTTCTCTTGAAGACACCCACATTGTAATCGGACGGAAAGACTGATGCAGGAAAATTATTCCAGTCCTTTGCTGTACGCATTATGAACGACGAAGCAAAACGCTTCGTCCGAATGCAGGGTATATCGACAACAAAAGGATGGAGACCCGCCGTGCGTCTTGATGTCCGATGATGGAAAGGGGAAGGGGGAATTAACTCATGTAATTGCTTCGCACACTCTCCAAAATGTAACCTGTAGAACACCGAGAGACTGGCCACGTGACGTCTGTGTTCGAGACTGGACAAATTGGTAGTAACCAAGTCAGGATCACCGATTAGCCGCTTGGCCCGTCCCTCCACAGAGTCCAAGGCTGCCAGTTGATATTTAGGAGCTCCAGCCCATATGTGGCAGCAGTACTCTACAGCCGACCGGACCTGAGCTCTATATAGGGTCAGAAGCTGTCCCGGAGTAAAGTAACGCCGCACTTTTGCAAGAACTCCCAATTTCCTTGCAGCGGCTTTAGCCTTAGACTCAATGAACCGCCCAAAGTTAAGGTTTGACGTGATTTCGACTCCTAGTAACTGGAGGCGGTCGGTGTATTCCAGAGTACATTCTGAAATTTAGGAGCCAAGGTGAACTGGCTCCTTTTGGCGGAGAACAGACACGCTTGCGTTTTGGTGGCATTGAATCTCACAAGATTGGTATTGCCCCAGTTGGAAACTGCCTGTAATGTAAGATTCATACGCTCTACCATGGCCTCCCGAGCAGACTGTACTTGATCCTGTCTGGACTGAACACGCGCCAGATATCTCTCCACAACTGTGCTGTCATCTGCATACCCAAAGAGACTGGGCTCGAGCAGGTCGTTTATGTGCAGCAGAAAGAGAGTTGCGGACAGAACAGACCCTTGATGAACTCCGGCATTAAACGCCATAGCCTCCGATGAGCAGCCGTCAATAACGACTCGCAAAGACCGTTCCCGCAAAAAGTCTTCTATCCAGGCTTTCAGTCCAGGGGATATACCATATGAAGGTAGCTTATTGATAAGGCTAGCATGCCAGACCCTGTCAAAAGCCTTCGAGACATCGAGCGAAACCGCGAGTGCTTCACCACTGTTCTCGAGGGCCTCACCCCATAGATGTGTGACATACACTAGAAGGTCCCCAGTCGACCGATTTCGGCGAAACCCGTACTGTCGATCGCTAAGGAGATCGTTATGTTCTAGGTATGCCAAGAGGTGCGAGTTCAATATACGCTCCATAATCTTACAGAAAATGGAGGTAATTGAAATAGGTCGATAATTGACTGAGTCAACACGGCTACCTTTTTTGGGCACGGGCTGCACGTTAGCAAGCTTCCAGGATTTGGGAACTATTCCAGTCTTCAAGGAGTCCAGTCTTTTGGTATGGGAACAGCCAATCCTGGTGAGAGGCATAAAAGTCTCCCAGAGAGACTAATTGTGCGGAGGGGTACCGATGCTGGGCCATATCAGCGGCCTCACTTGGATATTCGAATAACCGAGTTGTCTCCTGGTCACCGCTGTGCGAACGGTAAACACATGCATAAACGATCTTATCGTCACCTGTTTCAAACCACATGGTTGAAAAAGTGGGGTCTTCAAGGTGACGGAGACGCTGGCAGCAAATGTCATTGCTGACGCACACACAGACTCCGGCACGAAGGTAAAAGTTGTGCTCCAGCGAGAACCCTGGGTAGTCAAGGTACGCCACATCTAATGGACATCCAATTTGCGTCTCCGTCAGAAAAAGTAGGTGCGGCTTCTCAGTCTCAAGATGGTGATGGACTGCGTTGAGATTTGAGTGCAATCCTCGGTTGTTAGAGAGGTGCACTTTCAAGGAGAGGACGTGCAACCGCTGTTTAACCTTACTTTTCTTTTTGGTACTTTTCATAAATGATAAGAAGTGAAAAGGGAAGGAAGATGGCAGTTGAACGAGGTGTTGCGTTGATGACCCAACGACACGAAAAAATTTGTGTGCCTCTGGGAGCTTGATTTGGAGACTGCGGGGACGCCCGAACCCCCCCAGAGATCGCCATCGGGTCCTCTCACCCGGTCGCTAACTGGCACGATGGAGCCACCCTGGGATTTTTCGCTAGTTGGCGGGGCAGCCTTTCATGAGTAGCTAGTTCACTAATTAGGCCCCCTACTACCTGCGGTCGGCCAGCGGAGCACCGTGCTTCGGATCCCGCTACCGTCCTCAATCAAGCACCCGACACAGCAAAAGTTGACGTGTCGTACCCGGTTCACATATGCAACGCAACTGTTCAGACCCAACTTCCATAAGGCTTCACCTAGTATCTTGCCGGAACACGACCGAAGTCACTTGGCGGCAAGGCTTTGCTTAGGTGGGTGGTAACTTAAAGCCTGCGACCGAAGCCTACCACCGGAAAGTGGCGCTGCTCGTTTAGCACTACCCAGGGGAAACGTGTGAGAGTCAAGATTAAAATATTTCTCACGGACGCGAGCAACATCATCCCCCAAAAAGGTTAGAAATATTTCGAATTTCTAATAGTAACATGTTGTTGGTTTAGGTTTTCAGAACAGCTATCAGGTTATAGGTGGTAATTTGAGAAGTACATGATACTACATCTTGCATAGGCTCAATATTTTGCTGAATGGAATTCGGGCTATTGTTATTACTCGTTTCTTTCTTATTTCTTTTTTTAATTTAAACAGTCTGGACATTTCCATTTTGTTTTATTTTCTTTTGTCATTAGATAATACCTTCTTTCAGAGACTTTTGCGCATGTTATATCATATATACTATGACAAGTATAACATTTTGATATTTCATTTAATTTATTACATCTTAAGCAATTTGCACATTTTAGTTCTTTTTTCTCCATGACTATCTGTTACAAATTTATTGTTCGAATCACTTAGTAATTTTGTGATTATAATTTTTTAACACAACTAGCGCCCTCTATGGAACAATATGCTTAATTACCAGAAATATTTTCATTGTAGGGTCATTGTAGAAGCGTGCTCGTCGCGACCCCTGCCAGCCCTTTTCAGGGCCACAATTCTACACAGCTGCGCACCCATGCCAACGAGGGTTAGGGCGTCCCCCCAAGGCGACGCACACCAGTTCGTCCCCGTTGGTGTGAAATGCAGCGCGCAAAGCGGCGATGGGGACCGCCACCCGTCACGTACAGCCCGACACGGCGGGAGATGGAGGACGGAGTGCAGAGTTGACACGTGGAATGTTAGAGGAGGCATGAGAGATAAGACGAATGAGTTGATTGAAATAATGAAAGAAAGAGAATTAGATGTCGTGTGTTTGTCGGAGACCAAGCGGAAGGGCAGCGGTACTGAAGAGCTCCCTGGCGGGGCGTTAGCTCTATGGTCCGGAGTCCCGGAGAGCGAGTGCGCCTGCCAGGGAGTGGGGGTGCTGCTGTCGTCTCGGTTGGTCGATGTTATGACTGAATACAAGGTTGTGAACTCGAGACTTCTCTGGGTTCGCTTTAAATTGGGACTGACGAAGTTATTCCTTTTGGCTGTTTATGCGCCGGTGGCTTCGTCGTCCAGAGCTGAGCTGGAGGAGTTTTGGGAGAATGTAAGATAAGTTTTAGACTTGGTTAGAGGAAACGAAAGAATTGTTGTATGTGGTGCTTTGAATGGATGGGTTGGTACCGTTCGGCCAGGGTACGAGTCGGTGCTTGGAATGTTTGGCGATAAAAGGGTTGACGATGCTGGCAAGCTTATACTGGCTGTATGCAAGGAAAAGGGTCTTCTTGTGACAAACACTACGTTTAGTCACAAGAAAATCCATATGTATACTAGAACAAGAGAGAATGAGAGAAGTATGATCGATTTATTCCTGGTGGATGACCGACTGCGAAAACAGGTGATGGATACGCGAGTGTTCCGAGGTGCTGACCTGGGAACGGATCACTACCTAGTGATTACTAGATTTAGGGGTCTGTTCGCGGGTTGGCGCCACCGGACGGCGATACCAGAACCACAGTCGGTCGGTAGCATCCGAAGCTGGAAGCTTCAGGAAGCGGACACTAGGAATAAATATCAAGCAAGGGTAGCCGAAAAGCTGGACAGCATTGGTGTTAGGAAAGAATGTGTGGAAGAAATATGGCAGAGCCTTAGAGATGGAATGGTTAGTGCAGCGGAAGACGTGTGTGGAAATGTGAAAAGAGGTAGTAGTAAAAGGGTGATGCATGGTGGAATGACGAAGTGAAAGAAGCTGTAAATAAGAAGAAGAAAGCATGGTTAGACTACTTGGCCTCTAGTAATGATAAGGATATGAGAGAGAAGAGGAAAGAAAGATATAAGCTCCAGAAAGTTCACACGAAAGCATTGATTGAGGAAGTGCGTGAAAGGAGTAGAATGGAAGCGGACGAAAGGTTGTCGCACAACTTCAAGGAGAACTCCAAACTCTTCTGGAAAGAGGTTGGAAGGACCCGGAGTGGTGCGACAGCCTTAAGAATGAATAAAGTGCTTTCGGGAACCAATGACGCCCTCTCAGAAAAATCGGACGTCATGCAGCGATGGAGCGAATTTTATAGAGAGATGTATGCGTGTGATGATCTTAGTGAGGGATCCGGGGGTGACGCCGTGACTGGTACGCCAGACTCGGACCTCGATGACACTGAGGTCATCAGTATGAAAGAGATTGAATGTGCGATTAGAAGTTTGAAATGTGGTAAGGCTGCGGGACTAGACAGAGTTACTGCTGAAATGGTCAAGTATGGTGGGCCACGCGTCTGGGACAGCTTTCATCTGCTGTGCAATTTGTGCTGGCGAACGGGGCTGTTCCGGATGATTGGCGATCCGCGGTCATTGTGCCTTTATATAAAGGTAAAGGTTCACATTATGACTGCGGGTGCTATCGGGCGATCAGCTTGACCAGTTTAGCAAGTAAAGTTTACTCGAAGGTTTTGACACGTAGGATGCAAGAGAAATCGGAAAGATTTCTATGGGAGGCACAATGCGGATTTAGACCTGGAAGAGGATGCACGGATCAAATGTTTTCTCTCCGCATGATCACGGAGAAGCTTCTGGCTGCTAATCAGAAGATTTTCTGTGCTTTTGTGGATCTTGAGAAAGCATTTGATAAGGTTGTAAGGAAGAAAATGTGGGAACTGTTGCCGGGGTATGGTGTGGATGGTCGATTGCTAAGGGCTGTGCAGTCACTTTACTGTGACTGTAAAGCCTGTGTGCGGGTAGGGCATGACCTGTCACCCATGTTTAGCGTCCAAACGGGCGTAAAATAGGGTTGTGTCATGTCTTCCTGGCTGTTCATACTGTATCTCGACAGCTGTTTACAGAAGCTGAAAGATAGCTGTTTGGGTGTGAAAGTGGGTGACATAAAAGTAAATTGTCTGCTTTATGCTGATGATGCAGTGCTTATAGCACCATCAGAGGCAGAACTGAAAGCATTATTCACGTGTATGAAAGAAGAATGTGAAATTAATGGTCTCCGTTTGAATGCTAATAAAACTAAGGTTCTGGTATTTGAAAGGGACGAAGAAAGAACGAAGTGCGAAATTTGGGTAAATCAGGAATGTCTAGACCAGGTGAATGAAATTGTATACTTGGGGAGTGCGTTTAGCCGGGATGGAAGATGTGATTTAGATGTGGACAGGCGTGTCTCTGCCGGGAACAAAGTCAATGGTGCTAGTCGTTAATCAAAAGGCAAGGCGTTGTGAAAAGTGCACGCCTTGCAATACATAACGCAGTGTTGGTACCGACTTTGTTATATGGCAGCGAAACCTGGGTATGCCAGAAGAAGCATAAAAGCAGGTTGAATGCAGTGGAAATGCGATCTCTTCGTAAAATGTGCAGCCTTACCATGGCCGACCGAAAGCGAAACGAAGAGATTCGCAATATGGCAGGTTTGAAAGATGACCTTGTCTCAAAACTGGATAAGGGCGTGCTCCGATGGTTTGGGCACGTTGAGCGAATGAGTGAAGACCGAATGGTGAAGAAAATATATAGCGCGAAAGTTAATATTAAAAGGTGTCGAGGTAGACCGAGATTAACTTTCGAAGACCATGTGAGCAAATTGCTCGAAGAGAGGAGGGTCAAGAGTACTCGGATACCTAGACGTGCATGTATGAAGAAGATGATGAATCTGAAAGAAGCGAAAGAAGTATGTAGGGATCGTGACACTTGGCGATCTGTTCTCTCTGGCTACCCCGTCAGGGATTGTGCGTGAAGATAAATAAATAAATAGACATTTTTTCCCAGTATTGATAAATTTTTGTTAACAAAACGTACAAAACCGTACGACGTCTAGATTCGATCCATGACACAGTTACACAATAGTATTTGGGCAATACCACACGACCACGTTTCTCATTACAATAAGTTGTGAATTTAACTATTGGATATTAGACGAAAGATAGAAAGAAAGAAAGAAAGAAAGAAAGAAAGAAAGAAAGAAAGAGACAAAGAAAGAAAGAAAGAAAGAAAGAAAGAAGGAGAGAAAGAAAGAAAGAAAGAAAGAAAGAAAGAAGGAAAGAAAGAAAGAAAGGAACATAGAAAGAAAGAAAGAAAGAAAGAAAGAAAGAAAGAAAGAAAGAAAGAAAGAAAGAAAGAAAGAAAGAAAGAAAGAAAGAAGGAAAGAAAGAAAGAAAGAAACTTTATTCGTTGCTTTTTTTACCGGAACATAAACCAAAAATAAAAACAAGTTTACAAAGGCAAAAAAAAAACAAAAAAAACAAAACAAAAGATTGATTCTAAATAACAAATTCCAATGATATTTTTTTTAAATTACAAAAAAAAATTGCTGGTATTATATAAAAGCAACAAAAGGGTATGCGCGCAGTATAAGTTTCGGGAAGGCGCAACACTGATTTTCAGCGCAGCCCATTTACAGTTTTGGACTGGTAGTGCCCGAACAACAACAAATAATTATTTACTAAGTCATACAAGTAACCAAACAACACATGTCTGTTACATGTGTTGTTACATTTACTAAGTCATACAAGTAACCAAACAACACATGTAACAGAAAATACTTCAAAACAGAATCACATAATATTATTAACAGTTTAAAGGAGGTTACAAAGGAAAACTTACATACATGTATACCGTTATCAGTTAGTGAATTATCTTAGTAAAGTAAAATTGTAACTCAAAGTAACATATTTTTGACCTGCAATAGCATTTTACGCCATTAGTTTAGAATTAAGTTCTACAAAAATAATAAATGACCCCTTAACAAAGATTTAAGAGAATAGTGTCAAGTTTATCGTACAAGACAAAGTAGTAGACTACAGCAGATTGATAACTTGAAGATTACGTTTCATTAATATAATGGTAAACTAATAGTAAATGTTAACTTTTTTTGAATATTTAAAATCAATGACTTATACTTTACTCTAAAATAGTGTTTTGATGTCAAATTTTTTAAAGGAGGTGGCAAGTTATTCCAGCACTTTGTTGCGCTGTACTTAAAGCTACCCCGAAATGCGGCGGAACAATGAATGGGAAACACTAATTTATAGCCAGGTGCTCTTTTAGAATATTGAATATTTTGTTCGCTCATCTAGTATAACTTAGTATACAAATATGGGGGTCTTTTATCTTTAATAACACCAAATAATAAAGTAGCAAAATGAAGTGACCTGCGATTGTCCATCTTGAGAACATTGGCATTATTTAAATAAGGAGTAACATGCGAGCGAGAAGATATATCGAAACAAAAGCGCGCGCAAGCATTCTGTACACGCTGCATTAAATTTTTTGTACGCAAATGTAGACATGGGCCAAAAACTACATCTCCGTAATCTAGCTTCGATAACACTAATGAATCACATAGCCTGATACGTAAGTTAGTATTAATAAAGTTCCTTATTCTATACAACAACTTTAGTCGATAGAAGCAGTTACGAACAACATTCTGAACGTGACCCTCAAATCGAAGTTTTTCGTCAAACAGAAGACCTAAATTTCTATATTCATGTACCCTATCAATAGGCTCCCCTTTTATGAAAATACGGAGGTCATTTTTATCTACTTTGGTAATTTGATGTTTGGTACCTAGAATCATAAATTTCGTTTTGTTTGGATTTAATACAAGATCGTTGCGATCCGACCAAGAAACAATACGCTCTAAGTCTGCGTTGAGTTTGGCAATGGCTTCTAAAAAATTTGCTGGGTTAAATGACATGTATATTTGGGTATCATCGGCGTAAGTATGAAATTTACAGTTTTTAATATTTTCGGCAAGGTCCGCACTATACAAGATTAACAGCGAGGGGCCTAAAATTGAGCCCTGCGGAATACCCCTCTTTATTTGCTTGGTCCCGGATACTAATTTCACCCTATTATCTTTTTGCAATTCAACATATTGTTTTCGATTACTAAGGTAGCTATATACTAAGGTAGCTATATATTTCGAGTCAAGAGACCCGAGTTCGATCCTCAAGTGTCCGTACCAATGGGTTTTTATAAAAAACCTATGTACAAATTATATCGTTGGCTTGGATTATATATATTTTATTATTATTATTATTATTATTATTATATATATATATATATATATATATATATATATATATATATATATATATATATATATATATATATATATATATATATATATATATATATATATATATATATATATATATATATATATATATATATATATATATATATATATATATATATATATATATATATGTATATATATATATATATATATAATAATGGAATGTTTATAGTATCAAATGCGCGGGAATACTCCAAAAATACCATAATAGTGCCTTCGCCAGTCAGAGTCTTGTACCGTCAAAATATCATCTACAACGGTATAAAGAGCCGTGGTAGTACTTCGACTTTTTCGAAAGCCCGATTGTAAGTAATAAGTTATTTAACTCCAGAAAGTCGGTCAACTGATTACAAACGATTTTTTCCAGAACTTTCGACGAACAAGGCAGGATACTTATTGGTCGTAAATCTTTTAAGTCAGTGGGATTGCTTTTTTTGGGTATTGGCCTTACGATAGCAGTTTTCCAATGTTGCGGAAATACCCCACATTCCAAAGAGGTATTAATAATTTTAGTTATTATTTATTTATTTAAGGTCTCTGGTAAAGTCATCAATAACATCTCTAGGGAAATGCCATCCGACCCAAACTGCATTAGAATGTAACGTGTTTATCACCCTAGATACCACCTCATCACTAACACCTCTCAAGTCAAATAAATTGGATTCAGGTTTATGAAACTCAAAATAAGTCAAGTCCGAAATTTAAACACAATGTTTTCCTGGCACATTAAGAAAATGATCGTTCATGGCATCAGGCCGATGAAAACTAGATAAAACAGAAATATTGTCATCATTTTTGTATGCAACATTCTGCTTTATGTATTTCCATAGAAGCTTAGGGCTTTTAAATTATTATTTATGAATTTGTTAAAATAAGTTTTTTTTCACTAATTAAAGCTGTATTTATTAGTCTTTTAAGATTTTTATAGTAATCAATATGCTTTGGATCTTTAGTCGTTCTTTTTCGTTTGGTCTTTAGTAGTAATATGTAGAATGTTAATGGTTTGAAGCTCATAATTGAATATTTTTTTATTTATTTAAAGCTTTAACATTCCATACACGTTAATTAATTTTTATTAAAAGTAAACCAATTATAATTAAGCATACAAAATCAATAATATAATTAAATGATCAATTATATAACAATACAGTTTAAATCTACATTAAAATTAAGTAAATAATTTGAATTAAATGTAATATATGGTACCCTATAAGGCTAAAGCTTACCCTTAATAATGTATCCTATAAACTTTACTTTTAATGTTGTCGCCTCTAGTTTAGTCGCCGCCCAATTTTAGTGTAAAGTCGTCTTCTTTATTTTGTATTTTTTTCCTGTTTTGTAATTATAATTAAATAAACAATTAGTTGTTTTCACATTGGCTGATGGAGGTTATTTTTATTGTATTCAATATATCGATATCTTATACGACTATAAGTCTAGAGTCATATCGTATCGTATAGTCGAGATAGCCAAGTGGTTGGGTGATCGGAATTCGAGTCAAAAGACTTGATTTTGATCTCAAAGAGTTAGGTTCAACATAAAAATGAGTTTTTCAAAAAACTTATTTACGATTTATACAGTTGGCTTGAACATAAAACGACGTCAGGCTTATCATCGGTCACGATGTCCCAAAATAAGTTCTGCTGCTGTGGGTCGAACAGAATAAATTTTTTAAACCTCTGTCTACCCCTGTATTGGGTAGACAACAACCCCAAAAGTGATTGATAACCATGCATTAGTAATTAGAGATAGAGATAGAGAGAGTAATTAGTAACTATAGATTATTTCAATATATGTGTTCCCACAGTAAAAAAATTGTCACGTTGTCAAACATTGGCCCAATCAGGAATCGACCCTGGAACTCAGAGAGGTCTTGGCAACACCGTAAAAACCGCTGTGTAGTCCACGGAGGTCACAAAAGTGAGCAAATTTTATGCACAAGGAATAAGTGTACACATTTTACGTCAAACCCTTTAAAAACTGTGATTTCTGCTACAGCTTGAGAAGGTTGACATCATCCTGTCTCATGAATAGCGCAACTCGTCGGACCAAGAGACACTATTTCTGAGACCTCTGGAGATTACAACAGACAGATTTCATTTTTTAATCTTGAAATGGAAGTATAATGGCTGTTTTGCTACAAATAAATGAAGTGGCTTGTGAACAGTTTTTTGACTGGCAAATTGACAACTGTTTGAAATGAAACAGTTTCGAATGGCAGTTTCTCGTGTAGTGGCGATAAGAGAAATTAAAAAAATCCACTGACTTAGGCAGATTTCAAACCCGCAAACCCTAGCCGTAAAATGGCGATGCTCTTTGCTTCTTAGGAGAATTAGAGAAACGGACAGTTAGAAATTATAAAGTTTCCATTTTTCCAAAATGATACAAATCCAGCTAACATCCAGCCACTATACATACAGCTCAAATAGGGGAATGTTTTCTAATAAGTGTGTAAAACTTGTAGTACATACAGGTGGATCTAAGAATCGGAAAGAATCTGCGGGCTATGGGAAAGGCTACGCTCAATATTTCTCTGTACGACAAAATCCGTAACAAAGACATTTGCATCTAAATGAAATTGTCTAGACCTCTGACTACCTCTGCCTAAAAAGTTGTCTATTGGCAGTGAAGAGTTAGTTCTTAACTAGTCAGGGTTTCAGCAAACTATACTACAATGTAAGAAAACAACTAAGTGGTTTAAAATTTTGCTCTTCTGTTATAAATTCTACAATTTATAAAATCGCCTTTTCAAACAATAATAATGCTACTGTACTAGCAGTACACAATCGAGCTTTCGTGCTTACAAACGCAAAACGAGACTTAAAGTAACATAGTTAGAAAACCCATAAAGCGGAAATAAAATCTGAATTTAAACTTACGTCATGACGGCCTTTGTTACTTAATGGCCTGAAATATATAGTACATAGTATACATATGTATAGTGCACAGCGTGATATAGGCAACTTCCGCTGGATTTTCTCTAATATGTTTAACAAGCGGATTGGTGAACCCTGTACCTGACACGTAAGGCCTAAGACCAAGCTGTACGTGACCCGTGTGCTTAATTTTGATCTGATATTTTTGAGGTGCTTATTCCTTTATATTAAATTACGATATTTAACTTTACCTTTAGTCGCCTCTCAAGATATCCAGGGGGTGCATGCATACATACATACATACATAACGGCTTGTATAGGCTTCTATAGAATTATATAGGGATCTCGTAAAGTAAGATCTACCACAATTGCCACTCTTGATAATTGGATCGCAGGTCGTAAAAACAGGCACCTTGAGCCTTAGATCCTTAGGTCCGTCACTGAATTTTAATCTGAAAGAAAAATAGAAGAAAGAATCAAAATTATTTATTTGACACCACGATAAAAAATTGGTAATAAAAATAGGACACATTCTATAGTATGATGTCAAATCAGGTCTCCATTTCAGCAAATAGCAGCAGTACTGAAGTGCTGTAACACAGATTTTCACAAAAAAAAACTTTTCTGGAATTTTATCTGGTATTTTTCGAGATGGTTATACCGCCATTTGTCCGCAACTAAATACATTTTAATGACTTATCCCTTAATCTACAGTTTCATTTACTATACCGTCGCGTACCATACCACCGCAACATACCGGTAACTATAAACAATAAACATTTTTATCTTCGCATAATATATATAATAATAGGCAGAGGTCTAGACAATATAGTTCTTTCTACCCACATTTTACAGTAGAACTGGACAGGTGGTGAGCTTGACGCTATCTTAGTGTCCAAGTCAAAGATACAAATCGTACATCAAGTTTCGGAAATACTCATTAGAATGATCCTTCTTTCTGAGTATCGAACTCAGTCTTCGGTTTCATTCAATGCAATCAATTCAGTCAATTCCTGAAAAATAAATTGCTGTCTCGTACTTGTAACTTCTAACTCACAATATTTCAGAGCTTACAGCATCAAGCCTTTACTTATTTTAAAGCCATTTACATCGACTTATTATCGCTCTTAGACAAAATATTTTTTTTTGTTATAATTTAGATTTTTTATGCCACTTTGTGATAAGTGCGTGTTCTTAGTTTTTTTTTTAATGAATAAAATAAATATGTCTCTTGTCTCTTTTGTCTCTCCGTATTTCCGATCACCCAACCACTCGGGTACCTTCGACTTTATTTTATCTTCACGCGTAATCTCTATACAGGGATAGACAGAAGTTTTGGCAATTACGTCCTTCCGAACCAACTTTCATCGGTGACTATTTGAGGCAAGGTGACGGGTGGTAAACCAGACACCACCTTTATGTCCAAGATAACGTAATAAATCGAAGATAAATTTTTGAAAAAACTGATTGGTACGAGCCTACCACCAGGGGATCGAACTCGGATCTTTTGAATCAAATGAAAATGAATCAAACACTCGGATATCGTTACCCTTTTTATATTTTAAATACATTGACTCTGCGGTCGCTCATCGTAGAGTCTACTCGCTTGAGGATGCCTTGTTTTGAGGCGAAACACGTGTCGCGTTTTCGGTGGTGGTGTGTGTTACCTGGTTTGAGTGTAGTGGTGGTGGTGCATACAGTGGAGTTGGTGCACACATCTGTGGAATTGGTGCACGCATCTGTGGGAGGGGTGGTGCTCTTCTTCTTCTTCTTCTCTTCGGACCAGGTAGCATATACCTTTTTATATTTTCATGCGGAGGGTTGCGAAGTAATTTTTTAAATAACAACTTTACAATGAATTTCCGCAAAGTAACGCCTGAGTCAATTAACTACATTATGATTATAATTAGCTCCACTTCACACAAAAGACTATTATTTTACCGTCGATAATATTGCTAACAGACTTAGAACAATAAACCTCGAGACCGCAAAAACGTTAATGGACTCTATGTATACTATGATGTTACTGCCGCTGACAGGCATTGTTTAAAAAAATGAGAATTTTAAGAAACTCTTTTAGAAGCGATCTCAAAAGATCTTTTCGTCACAATTTTTCGCCATGGAGACCGAAGCCAATTTTCTTGCATTAAGGACTCTATTATTTTCTATACATTTCTATATCTATCTATCTATATCGTCACGCTATTCCCAGTACAGGGGAAGACAGAGGTCTAGCCTAGACATTTAAGTTTCTTCGACCCACCTTCCATCGAAGATATTTTCGTGACAACGTGACAGGTGGTGAGCCCGTCACCGTCTTTATGTCCAAGCCAAAGATATAATTCGTACATAAGTTTTTCGAAAAACCCATTGGTACGTGCCTGTCACCTGGGATCTAACTCGGGTCTCACGACTCGAAATTCCGACCACCCGAACACTCGGCTATCGTGACTTTTCTCTACAATTAGTTGACTAAAATGGATATTCTGATTATTTATGGATTTGACGAAGGTATAGGTATTAGGCAAGGTAGGCATATACATGGTATTGATGGCTCACTGTTAAGGGCAGCGAGCCCTTTAGTTTGACAATATAGCCTGTATGAGGGCAGGGCAAGAACTGTCACCAATATTTAACGTCCGAGCGGTTCTGAACGTTGTATAATGTCTTAATTTATAGTAATAGGAAAGCTATTTGCAGAAGCTATAAGATGATTACTGTATCAGATACATGTATAAAAAAGGTCAGGCACTTGAGACGAAGAGCGAACAATGAACGGTGAAGAAAATATGTAGCGCGTAAATAAACTTTAATACGAGTCGGGGTAAGTCGAGACAAGACGTATAAACTGCTCGAAAATGGGGAAGTTAAAAAGCACTCGACGATGATCCAGACGTAATCTGGACCGTAATCCAGACCATCCAGACGTAGGTGTATAAAAGATAAATCTGAAAAGAGAAAGAGTTGTGGTAGATTGTCAACTGTAGATTGTGAATGGTGCTGTGTTACCTCTGACTACCCCATCATGGACATTGCATAAACATGTATAGTACATGGTATAGGAAAGCCCATGGGTATCCACATTTTTTTTAATTAATTCTTCATCATTTAAACTTGAAATTTTATGATACTATAGCCGAAAACAATACTTTTGCTGGCTGTAGATTACACTGACCTTATACTTATTGTAATTGTTTTTTTTTCAAGGACGTTGATCTTTCATCATCCAAAAAAAACAAGTGTCCATATTCCGTAGCGCAATGTAATAAATTTATCAAATAACTGAAAAGGTAAGTTCTCAGGGGAAATGGATGCCTGTTTTAATTCTCACGAATTCTATCTTCTGGGTCTCTGTTGTTTACTTCACTGTCAGCAAGACTTTTTTTGCAAGAATACTTTCATTAAATTGATTTAAAATTTCCATTCAAAATATAATTGATAATTTTTACATAAAATAAAGAATAATTATGTGACAGTTACTTTAGAGTACGCCCATAATGATGATGATATATTGAAATTACTAAATAAAATTTCTTAAAAACTAGTTTAATTTTTAATATTTCGTTTTTTTTGCTATCATGCGACTTCATAATTGATGATTGAAAAAACTTATGTGTACGTGAAGTTCAATTACAACTATACAACTAGCCAATTGCTTGAGAAGTGTGTGTGTGTGTGCCAATCGTTTAAATGTGATAATATAGCTATTGACGTTGTGCTCACCGCCTGTCCGGTTGTCCCAAATATGCATTGGTGAAAGGTGGTTCGAAAGAACTTAATAGTCTCGACCTATGTTTACCGCAGTTCTGGAGAAATGCGTGAAATTAGTTTACGTTTAAATAAATGCAATGTTGCACACTTATATAAACTAATAATAAAAATATAGGCACAGGTCTAGACAGAGGTCTAGACTAAGTTCTTTCGACGCTCCTTTTATCGAAGACTTTTAGTGCGTGACAGGTAGTTAACATTTCGCTGCCTTTATATCCAAGCCAACACTATAAATAAAATATAATTTTAAAAAAGTCATTGGTATCTATTCATTGGTATCAGTCATTGGTATCTAGACATATATATTGATCACCCAACCACTCTATCGTGATTATTTACGGAAATTATATTTTATTAGAACTGACCGGTTTCATTATCAGATACATTAAGGTTAGTAGACTTTAAAAGGCCGGTAAGTTAATAAATATTATACTTAATACACTCCACGTCATCACGGGTTCTCAAAAACGACAGCTAAAAATACACCATCAATCTTACTTTTATCTTATATTAAATTTAATGGGCTGCACTAAACTGTTGAGAAGTAGACAGAAAGAAGAAATTCGCTGACTAATTCATAGTAATCAGTCTTGTCCAGGAAAAGGTTTTTGTTATTACAGTTCCCTCATTCTCTTACTAACGTCTTTCTATTTATATTACGTAGTCTTTATTGTAAAGTTCATATCTATGATTAATTAGGCCGCAACTGGTAGCTTTGCTAATCGATCTCAGAATTAGGTTACCTGAGTTTGATCTTTATTTTAAATTTGAGATGTACGATTCTGATGACCCGATATTCGAGAAAGTCTAGATAATAATGACTGACTTCGAAGGTAAACGGTGGCAATTATTTTATGTTATGAATATGAATGTTTGTACTCGAGTCATAAATGTTTTTATATATAATTATATTGTAAACCGTGTGGTAACGGTGTAAGAATATTACCACACCCTTATATTATATTATAAAGTCACGATAGCCGAGTGGTTGGGTGGTCGGAATTTCGAGTCAATAGACCCGAGTTCGATCCCCAGTTGGTAGGCTCGTACCAATGGGTTTTTCAAAAAAACTTATGTACGAATATCGTTGGCTTGGACATAAAGACGGCGACGGGCTCACCACCTGTCACGTTGTCCCGAAAATATCTTCGGTGGAAGGTGGGTCGAAGGGACTTGATTGTCTAGACTCGACCTCTGTCTACCCCTGTATTGGGAATTGCGTGAAGATATTTTTTTTTATATAGTTAACTTGAACACTAAGATGGCGACAGGCTCATTGTCTCTCAGTTTGACCCAAGTAATAAGTGAGCCCAAAGTAGTGAAAAGTGAGTCCAAAGGGTATCAATGCCTAGTTACCCTCTGATTACCCTTGATAGCAAATTGTGTTATGGTAGGAACAAGAAATAATTTTTAATCAATACTCAAGGTTCACATCTAATATCGTTCCGACAATTTTCCAAACTATACAAAAGATTTTTTAACTTGCTTTCCGCGAGTCTTCTTTTAAATAGTTATTAACACGCAGAGTTCTGCGTAATAAGTTCCCTTAAGCATCGTTACAAAACGTTTTGTAGGATGTGACTGATCACTTTCAATAACTCGGAAATTCCTTCGCCTTCATTTGCACAAAAAAAAAATATCTTCAAGCAATTCCCAATACAGGGGTAGACAGAGGTGAAGTCTAGACAATTAAGTCCCTTTGACCCACCTTCCACCGAAGATATTTTCGGGACAACTTGACAGGTGGTGAGCCCGTCGCCGCCTTTATGTCCAAGCCAACGATGAAATTCGTACATAAGATTTTGAAAAACTCATTGGTACTGCCACCTGGGGATCGAACTCGGGTCTCCCGACTCGAAATTCCGACCACCCAACAACTCGGCTATCGTTACTTTCATTTGCACTAAGTGAATTAAATAACGTCCAAGAAGTCGTGGTTTTCTTCACCGACAAAGTCGGGGTAACTGTCCGAGGCATAGCCTCCCTCAGTGGTTTCCGTTCGCCACCCATCAATATGGGTGGGTCCTTGGGTTTGGTCCTTGCAGACCGATGGCTTCCATGACCGCCCTCGAGCGGTCGAGCACCGTCAAGATCCTCCCGCTGGGTTTCCGTACGGGGCCCTCCGATGGCTGGCCCCCGGACTTCTTCCCATTGGGTGGTCATGCTGCTGGTATGAACGCTGGGCGTGACATGTACCGTCCGGGTTTTCTGTGTATTCGCAGAACTCGTCTCGTCCTTCGTCTACGCCGCTAGCTCCCTGGGGAGCGCCTTGCCCTCAGGGGGTCGAGCGTGCAGCGGGGCGATGTTCCTCAGGTGGGCCAGTTTGGAGGCATCTGCACGCTCGAACATAGTCGAGGCGAGGCGCCTTACAAACTCCTCCAATGTTTCGAGCTTCAGGTCCCGTCTGATGGTGGCATTTCGTACGCACCAAGGCACGCCGACATTGGCTCGCAGGGTGGAGTCTTCTTGCTGTGTTAGCTGCTTTCTCGACGAGTCGCTGATCAGTGCGAACCATGCCGGCGCGGCGTAAGTCAGTCTGGTGCGCACGTACAGCTTGTATACTCCAAGTTTGGTCTTTGTTGGTAAGCGGGACCTGAATACCGGCCCCAGGAGAGCTCTGGCGGATCTGGCCTTAGCCACTGTTTCTTTGACGTGGTGGACGAGGCTGAGTTTGCGGTCGATTGTCACGCCCAGGTATTTGACCGTGCTCGACCAAGGTATGTCCTGTCCCATGAACTTCAGTCCAGGTGGCAGTCTGAATTTGTGTCCCAGCAGGATGGCCTGTGTTTTACCGACATTCACTGACAGTCTCTAGTCGGCGAGCCATTTGGGAAGTAGATCCAAGGTTTTCTGTAGCTTTGCCACTGCGTGCGCTGCACTCATAGATCTTGTTAGGTACGCCGCGTCGTCAGCGTACAGCGCAAGCAGGGAGTGGTCCGGATTCGGTATGTCGTCGGTGAAGACGGCATAACACGCCGGCGACAGGCAACTGCCCTGCGGGACTCCTGCTGCTATTTCTCGGGGTTGGGACAGTGCTCCTTGTATGGCCACCTGGAACGTTCTGTCCTGTAGGAAGGAGGCCACCACCTTTATGTAGCGGCGAGGGATTTCCTTTCTTGCTAGCTTCAGCAGAAGACCACTATGCCATACCCGGTCGAATGCCTTCTCCATATCGAGAAATACGGCGGCAGTAGACTCGTGTTTGTTTCGACTGACCGTGGCATAGTGCAAGACTCGGGCGAGCTGGAGGGTGGTCGAATGTTCGGCCCTAAAGCCAAACTGTTCAGTCCTCAGCTTCAGGTACGGCTGGATTCTTTGTAGCATTATCTTTTCGAACACCTTCGAGATGCTGGGCAGAAGTGAGATGGGCCGGTAGCTCGACGCCTCCAGGCAGTTCTTTCTTGGTTTGGGGAGCATGATTATGCGCCCCAGCTTCCACGCTTTTGGGAAGTGCCCTGTGCGCAGGATGCCATTGAACACGTCCAAGAATATTTTGATGGTGAAATAGGTCAAAAGAACAAGCTTACTGACGCTCATGTATCTGTAATAGGGTGAACATGAACAGAACTTGTAATATGGAATCAGAAACTGCGAAGGTACCACAAACACCCAGGCCTGAGAAAATGACCCAACCGGGAATCGAACCCTTTGTAGACTAGACTCGACTCAGAGCAGGCGAATCTATGAAAACTGGTGTGTAAGCCGCTCTCCCACGGAGGTCGTCTGTAAATGTATATGTAGATTTCTAAACACATCCTTTTTCCTTCTTTTATTCCTTTTGCTTTTATCAGATTTATAGTTTATTGGTATTTACGGAGATGGGTGTGCCATCTCTCAGTAGCCACTTGCATTTTTAAAGCTTTTCCTTTAGTCGCGTTTCACGATACGGAAACGGACCCCGTACCATTTTTACAACATTGGTACACAAAACATTGACAGCGACAATCGGAAGTGTATTAATATATATATACTAATGTATAGGACAAGTAATCTATTGCATCGGATAATTTTAATTCAATCATTGTATGGTATGACAGGCTACTTCAAGTTTATGAAAAAACAATATCTTCACGCAATTCCCAATACAGGGGTAGACAGAGGTCAAGTCTAGACAATTAAGTCCCTTTGACCCACCTTCCACCGAAGATATTTTCGGGGCAACGTGACAGGTGGTGAGCCCGTCGCCGTCTTTATGTCCAAGCCAACGATGAAATTCGAACATAAGTTTTTGAAAAACTCTCTCGACTCGAAATTCCGACCACCCAACAACTCGGCTATCGTGACTTTTGAAATCATAAAAAAAAATCGAAAAAAAACATTTAGAAATTTTGTAAACCAATAACAAAAATTACTCTAAGAGTTTTTGCTGTTTGGGGTTTTAATTGCAGTGTCGAATCTTCAATAGGGAATAAAAAAATCAAATAAAAAGTGGAATACTTAACGAATACAAAGGTGAACAGCGAGATCAAATGTATTTGCCTTTGACATTTAAATTATTGGCTAATGAAAGGCTCCCGTGAGAAATTTATGCCGGAGAGATAATTGGCCCTGGAAGTATTTGAAATAAATAAAATGGAATCTGAAAGGTGATTACAACAGAGGAGGTAAATAAATATAAATTTTGTTTGTTACTTTAATATTCATTGTTTACTTTAGGATTTTAAATTTAGAAAGTGATTTCAAATACTCTTCGTTCTGTAAACAAACTGTAAAAATTAAACCGCTTTGATTCTTAATCAAAGCCAATTGCGATAATCAATTCTAAGTTAAGTATAATGAGATAATTGTGTATTATACCATTTTTAACATTTATTCTTGTTTGCTACGATCAGAGGTACCTTATGCAATAAAAAAATGTCTTCACGCATATTCCCAATAGCTAAGTAGACAGAGGTCTAAACAATTATTAAGTATTTGGGAGCCACCATTCATCGAAGGCAATTTAGGACATCAAAGTTGGTTCAACCTTATTCAATTAGGCCTCAAGCCTTGCAAAGCCTCATCGACGTATGTAATAGAACAAGAGTATTCTTGAAAACTCTGCGTGGTAATGTAATTAAGTTAGCAATCCTTCTCACAGGGCCCGCTGTCGGACATCTTGATCACCTACTAAGCGATGAAGTTGATACATACTGTGTGTATTTCCATTATACGGAAAGTTTGACGATCTTTTCACAAATTTGCGGTTTCCATTTAGTGTCAATTGCCCTCATAATAAACAAATCTAAAGGACGAAGTCACGATAGCCGTGTGGTTGGGTGATCGAAATTCGAGTCAAAATACTCGAATTCTATCTTCAGATGGTAGGCATTGAGTTGGATACCAAGACGGCGACAGGCTCACAACCTTGTCCCAAAAAAGTCTTCAGTGGAAGAAGGATCAAACGACTTAATTGTCTAGACCTTTCTAGCCCTGTCTACCGCTGTATTGGGAATGGCATGAAGATATTATATTTATATTACTATAATTTTGTTTATGCACTTTTACCTGTTACTTAATTTATGCAGGACAGTTTGTGAGCCCGTCACGTCCTAATATTCAAGCCAACAAGATAATTCGTACATAAGTTTTTGAAAATAATGCATTGGTACGAGCTTGCCACCTGGGTATCGAGCTCGGGTCTCATGACTCGAATTCCGATCACCCAGCCGCTCGGTTATCGTGACTTCTTACAATCATAACTCTAATAAACAAAATTAATACAAATTAAACAAAAAAAAAAATAATAAACAATAAATGAAGGTATAACAACAATTAATGACTTATATTCGAAACAATGTTTACAGAGAACTTTTGATAAGACAAGAATGCTATTCCTATACTAATACTATTTCTACTATCCATTCATTTTTAAATAATTTAATCGCGCCTTTCATATACACTTTCATTTAAAAAAATACCTGATAAAATTGCTTACACAGATAATGACCTGTTAATGGACACGGGACTTATCCATTAAGGGAGGAAATGCCAAAATCGGATTGTGATTCGCAGTTTTAGACTTCTTTGCACCGATTATTGGCCTGTGGAATTTTGTAATAAAAAATATAATATAATAAAAAAATAATAAAAATCTTTATTTATTTCCTTCTCACATATGACTTAAATGTCTACATTTAGTTTTAACAGTTATAAAACATTTACTGTAATGTGAGGGACTGTTGCCCGTTGTAGGTTTTACAAAACCTGAGTTACAAGTCAACAGGCTCCCACTTCTCTGTAAGGATATAATATGATCTGAAGTGACTTGACATTTTGTGTCTAGCCCTACGACAAGGTCTTGGGATCGGTTTAACCACTAGATTACAAGTATGTGAGAGTGCAAAATGCGAATGTGAGAAAACTTTATATGAACGCGCGCGTGTGTGTGTGTGTGTGAGTGAGTGAGTGTGTGTGTGTGTGTGTGTGTGTGTGTGTGTGTGTGTGTGTGTGTGTGTGTGTGTGTGTGTGTGTGTGTGTGCGTGTGTGTGTGTGTGTGTGTGTGTGTGTGTGTGTGTGTGTGTGTGTGTGTGTGTGTGTGTGTGTGTATGTGTGTGTGCGTGCGTGTGCGTGTGAGTTAGTAGTGTGTTTTTGAGTGTATGATAAAGAAACAAAACATTTGGTGCTCATGATGGAGGTACAAGTAAAGATTCTGTATGTTCATATGACAGTCCTTTTAGCCAATTTATTAAGATTCTTTTACAGTGAAAGGTAGGTAGTGAGTAAAATGATAATCTTTTATTTAACATATTGTACAAGTACACACTAAGGAAACAATAAAACCTGTGTGAGAAAGTTGTCCTATACGTATTAGAATAGGAGCATACTTTACTCGTTTTTCTTATTGATTCTACCAGTTTCGGATCGTACTTAGTATTAGAGTGCTTTCGTAGTACTGTATATAGAACAAATAGCTGACGAACAGTTAATACGCTCCAGAATTCATATACTTTTACAGTGGGATGATGATATGGCATGAACGCAGCAACTTTCAATATACCTCTTTGCGTTCTTTCAAGTTTTAAGATATTGGTTTTAGTAGTTCCGCCCCATGATGTAATGCAATATATAGTTATAGACTGGCAGAGCGCATAATAAACTATTTTTAATATGTTCCGGTCGGCTATGTGTCTGAGATTTTTAAATATATAAATCATTTTTCTGAGTCTACAATTTAGTGCATTTACATGCGGTTGAAAACTCAATGTATTGTCTATCAATACACCGAGGTATTTCATAGTATCAGTTTTTGTATGATAGGGCAGTCGCATAGCTTATCAGTATCAAAACAAGAGTGGACGTGTAACGAATATGTAGGATTATTCTGTTTTTTAATGGAGAAAGTCATGTATTTGGTTTTGTCAATATTTAGCGTTAATACACTGTCACGTAGCCATTTTGTAACAGAGTCGAGGCCATGTTGTGCAAGAAAAAAAACTTCTTGCCATGTATCCGCATTAAATAAGAGTACGGTGTCGTCTGCAAAACTTAGGACTCTTCCCGGAATATCAAGTTGGCCTATATTATTCATGTATACCAGAAACAGAGACGGTCCAAGAATGCTTCCCTGTGGGACACCATAAATAACTGGAAGCTCCTGGCTGATCCATTTTCCCATTTTTGTTTGCTGCGTCCTGTTAGTGAGATAGCTTCGGAACAACTGTAGAGGTATGCCCCTGACGCCAATGTTAGCAAGCCGTTGTAACAAGATGGGAACAGAGACAGTATCAAAGGCTTTCGCCAAATCAAGAAATACAGCAACACACTTTTTGTTACTATCAAGTTTCCTTACTACATAATCTGTCAGTTCATGGACAGCGTCTGCTGTTGATTTACTTCTGCGAAATCCAAATTGATTTGACGAAATTAGACTCTTGTTTTCAAGATAACAGACGAGTCTAGAATTGATTAGTCTTTCCAGTATCTTTGAAATGGAGGGTAATATTGAAATTGGACGATAGTTGTTGATACTGCCTCTGTCGCCACTCTTATAAATAGGTTTTATTAGAGATTTTTGAGTAAAAGTGGAAATATTCCAGAAGTTATAGTTAAATTGCAAATGTGCGTCAGAGGCTTGATGAGTATATCCTTATGCTGTTTGATCAGATTATTCGGTATTCCGTCTACTCCCGGGGCACAATCATTTTTAAGGCCAGCAACAATAGATTCTACTTCCAACTCGTGGGTCGGGAGTAGCACAAATGACTGTTCGACAGCTATACTAGACTTGCACGCCAATTGTGTGGAGGTTGAACTGATAGTAATTATTTTTTCCGCTAGACTTCTCCCAATCTCTGCAAAGTACTTGTTCGCATTGTTCGTCACTACGAGTGGACTATCAGATGTAAATAATTCAGTACACGTGACAGTTTGCGCAGTTGTATTTATAGCTTTTTTAATAACTTCCCACAATTTCTTTTTGTTCTGTCCAGCTTTCTGTATTTCAGATCTTTCGTAAGCACGCTTATTTTTTTTTAATGAGAGCATTACAATAGTTCCGATATCTTTTGTAGGTGGTTTTAATATTTCATTTTGAGGAGACTTTTCGTTTTTATGAAGCAAATCCCTATTTCTTATACATCTTAATAGTCCTGGTGTAATCCAAGGTTTGCATACTTTTTTCGTGATGATAATTTCAAATGCCTTGTATTTGCTGATAATGCTAGGGTCAATGAGTTAATAAGAAAAATGTTGCATCATCTACATTTGTCATATTGTAAATTTCACTGTAATTAATCTGTCGAACTGCATCGTATAATCCTTTGGAGTCTAAATATTGAAGGATAACTTTATTTTTTTTATTTTGTAGATTAGAGTTCCAGTGTAACAAGAGGGAAACACTGTAATGATCCGTGATAGATGACTCTAAAATGAAGCATTCTGCTTTAAGTTTCGTTTTGATAACCACATGGTCTAGGCAGGTAAGGCCATGGGTAGGGATCGTAAATCCCGGTAACATACCATGGGACGCTAGAATTTCCAAATAATCAGATGCATACTTGTCACTAGAACTTTCAGTTATGTCAATGTTTATATCTCCTATAATAATAATATTTGTGTAATGTGATAGTGTTTTAAGTAATTCATTTAAAGATTTTAAAAATATATTTACGTCCTTGTAACCATAAGGGCGGTAAATAGCTATTATCGCAGTATTTTTATTATATTTAACTAATAAGCAGTTTGCTTCCTGTATGTTTGCCTCCACTATGGAAGCATAGATATCATTCCTATAATATACAACAACGCCTTCATTCTGAGTATTATTATGGGTTGTGCCAAAGTTATTATATTCACTTATGGGTGGTATGGAAAAAGTCGAGGATAGCCAGCATTCGGTTAGAATTATAAAATCCCATTCTATTTTTGTTCGAAATAGCAATGTTTCAAAATTTAGTATATTGCATTTTATGCTACGTATATTTTGAGAGAGTATTTTTAGCCCGTTGTTCGAATAAGGGCAAATTGATACAAACTCTTCAGGAGTCCCTTCGAAACACTAGCTAATGCAATATTATCAATCTCTTGATTTAATCTTACGATATCTTGATTTAAGGAATCGAATTCTATGTGTATAATATTTTATATGAAATAATAATAAACTGAAAAAGTTCAGGTTAAGAATTAGGTTTTGTATGTTCGTCGCAATAAGCATATGTATGAATGACATACATAAGTATTTTAACACATAAGTAATGGGAAAGGTATATGTCGAAAATGTTTTATTTGTTTGTCGTTTTGTTTTGTAATTTGTGTTATGTGTATACAAACAAGGTAATAATGAGGCAGTAAGAATTAATGTTACAATTAAAATACTCACATAGGAAGCTTGGTTTAGAAAATTAAAGATGAGCTTAATATTAAACAAAAATAACGAATAAGAAAAAAGTTCAGCATGAATTGGTACTAGTCACATTTTTATAATCTTCTCCAAAATTTGTCCTGATTCAATTGATATTATTTTAGATTTATCGTCTTTGCGTAGAAATATTTTTCCGTTTGAGCACCAACAGAACTTGAATTGTTTTTCTTTAGCAAGTTCTTTGCATTTGAGAAAGAGTTTTTTTTGTCGAGTAGGTCAGGTGTTCCTCCACATAAATTGGTTTTTTTTTCTCCCGGTAGTCCAATTGAGACCGTATTAAGCTTTTTATCTTTAGGTTGATCTCTGTTGTAGCTTCTTACAGCGGACAATATTTTTAATTTGGTTTGAACTGAAGAAAATTCTGCTACGATTGTTCTAGGGGCATGCGGTTTGTTAGGGAGACGAAACACATCTCTCAAGTCAGAGGGTTGAATTTTAATATTTAGGGTGTCGCCCAGCTTAGTAACAATAGAGACGAGGTCATCTGACGTTTCCGTGATTTCCGCCGACAAATTTCTTACCTCTATGGAAGCCGATCTAGACTTCAAGTGCAGGTCTTGAACTTGCTTTTCTAAGTTGCTAATACAGTCTAGGTTCTTTTTCCGATCTTTCTCCAATATTTCAATTTTGTTCCTCATTTCCTCATAACTGGAGTTAATGAAACTCATGGAAGCCTCAATTTCAGAGTTAGATTCTTGAATTTTTCGGCATTGGGTTTTAAGATCAGACATATCCGTTACAAGTTTAATAATTTAAAATAAATTTAAAATAATGTCTTGATTCTCTTTCCACGAATAAATTGTGCTCGTTAAGTTCTTTAGAGCACTCTTCAACTCGCTTATGTCGCTTTCGACAGAAACAGGCGGAGAGTCTTCGAGCCTAATACGCTTTGATCGTAGTGTAATACAACTTGATAGTTCCCCCACATTATCGAGATCAGATATTTTTTTCGCAATATTAGGTTCTGATGACCCGTGTTCAATGTTCTTTCTTTGTTTAGGAGAGTGTTTCACCGACATTTTTTTTTTCATAAGCTCAATTAGAAACAAGTATCAGTCTTGTGCAGTCTTGAATGTACTAGGTTATCATAAATAATATCCGATAAACAATTTTGTATTTGCAGTTAGGAAGGTCCGTTTAAAGTGGACGCTATCGACGATTTCATAGATTTCTGCTTTCCGTCCACTATAAGTTGACACTTACATCTGTCTCTGTTTAGTAAAATGCTTGGAGATATAGTGCGTTTCTTACTAGTAAGTGTGTACCTCTTTTTACTTTAATAAAAGAAAACTATACTCACTAGCAATCCTTTATCTCTTGAATATTCTGTAGTCCTAATGATAGCGTAGTGTAGTTACGGAATTGGTGCGACATTTCTCATATTAGTTTCGCCTTCCCATGACCAGTAAACTCTTGTCGACTTATGTACTTCTAATATTATGTTAACCTTTGTACTTATTTTATATTTGGTTTTTAAAACACCAAACAAAATGCGGGCTAACTATTTACACGACTGAGCTCCTCAGCGATCCGAGAGCGAGAGGAATGTAATGATCTGTGAGTAGCCAACCGTTTTTTCAAGGCCTTGGTCGCCTCTTACGATATTCGTGGTAATAAAGGTTATTATTACTCTGTATATAAGGTGATATATTTAAACAATTTTATATAAATCTATATGTTAAACCGTAATGGGCATGCAATTAATTTCTCATAAAAAATAAAACCTGCATGCTTTAAAATTTAAATAAATTGCCTTAGTTATCTTTTATCGAAAAAAAGCGTACATTGTATGTTGTTCCAATGTTAAGGAAATCCTTTTTTCTGATATTAAAGTATACTTCGAAAAGATCTCTTAAATTTACAGTATCATGCAATAATCGACCGTAATAGACCGTAACAAGGACTTTATAACAACAAAACATTATTTTGGCATCAGTCTAAAGACGGATAGTCGCTCATCGATCTCAGGTATATTTCAAGAGCCTGCGAAGACTGTAGACGAGTGATAAGCGCATGAAACATTTTCCCAGGAAAATGAAATATATGAGTTCATAACAATTTGAGAACCAACACGTGTAGAATAATTTAGCACCAGTCAGTACAGTTATACGTAATACTAGCTTTACAACCAGCTTTCTCTGAATCACGTATTTTAAAAAGAGTACCCACTAATTGAGTTCGGTTGATAATGAAAGTGAAAACTATAAAAAAATAGTGTTTTGAAGGTTCCGTGCGTGCGGATCACACGAGTCCTATCTGTTCATTACCATCAATTTTCTTCGAATCTACTAGATACTCTTTCCAAATATACTCTGAATCTATAGCACAGTTACGATGTAAAGGACAATGTTACTCTGCTATTGAGTAGCAGAAATCGGCATGAATGAATGACATGAATGATCAGATGAAGGGATGTATAATTTGAATATACTGTAGCTTATATTGTAGTAGCACTACTGACCATTGTAAAGACTAACCCGCTTAAGTGGCAATGGGCTGGCCACATAGCTCGAAGAACCTTTTTGAAAAATGGTGGACCCTCGTTTAGGCAACCTTTGTGTAGTACCACAAAATATGCCGATCTGTGAGGCAAAATTAAGTAGAGGCTTTATGATCAGAAGTGGACGGTTGATATGCAGTAAAGAAGAAAAAGAAGTGTTGTGATATCTGTATCCAATACCACAGTTACAAAGCGATTTTTATACACAAGTCCAGTTATTCACATGAGATTAAGCACAAGTTAGAGTAGAAGTTGCTAGAATCACTAGAATACAAACAAGGGCTGAAACTTTCAGGGAGAAGCACTCCAGTTTAACAGTGAATCACTTTAGTTTCGCTTTGGAACACTAGTTACGACTACCGACTATAACTTTACATTGTTTGAGCTAATAATGAACAGATTAATTACCGATTATTTACAACGCTTCATATGACAGTAACAGATTATATACTTTGGGTATTTTGTAACACTTTTGATTATTATACTTAAATTGTTTAATTTAGTATAAACCTATCCCTTTTTTTGCTATCAGAAATGGTTCGAGGAAAATTTAAATTTTTATTGTATGTTTTATAAGTAATAATAAAATTTAACAATTTTATATTTATTAAACAATTTTTTATATATTTTAAAGCATGTAAGTTATGCTAAACTTTTCGTTGTTAAATTAAACAGAAAAAATATTTTAAAGTTTCAACTGAAACGGACGGGATTGTTCTCTTTAATTTAATAGTATTATATTTTATTAAAAAATGTATATCTTCAAGCCATTCACGTACTTAAATCCTTTTAACCCACCTTCTACGGAAGGCATTTTTGGGACAGATTGTGAACCAGCAAAGCCAACGATATAAATCGTCTATAAGTTTTTGAAAAACCCATTGATACGTGCCTTGGGGATTGAACTCGGGTCTCTTGACTCGAATTCCGATTACCCAACTACTCATCGTTTTATTTCTATTTATATTTCATTAAATCTAAATAAATAAATATATTCGCAAATTGTCCTTGACTTAGAAATTGACCTTAATAAATTTCCCTTTCATTCAAACACGCATATCTAGGTATTCGAGTTTTATTGAGCCTTCTCTCTTTAAGCAATTTGCTAAAATTTTCAGATTAGAAAATTCTCCAACAAAATCGATTGATACTGTATAACACGAGTCCTCTAGTATACATGAGAACTGAATGTGATGTACAAATACAAAAATATTCCAACTTCGGCTTAAGTGAACTTTTAAAGGACTATGAAAGGTTAGTTGATTTGGATACACGCCAAACGTATTTGGTAGGAGGTGTGAGCAAATTACTGTTGGCAATATAAATGCTTTGTAAACTGGCTGGATGTCATGTGTGTGGCGATAGAAACATAGAATATAACTAATCTATACATACAATAAAATTGAAGTCTCTGTTTGTAATTCCAAATTTACAGCTTCCCACTAAATGCCTTTGAAAGTACATATGGTATGTACATATAAAACAAGTTTTTAAGTTTCTCTCTCTCTCTCTCTCTCTCTCTGACTGTTGGTACAGGCTAATCTCTGAAACGGCGGGACCGATTTTAACGAGACTTTCACTGGAAGATAGCTGACGTAATAAGGAGTAACTTAGGCTTAATTTGATTTTAGAAACATTTAAACAAAATTATTCCGCGTTAAGTGTTAATCTACGGGCAAAGCCACGGGGGCCAGCTAGTAGCTATATAATCAATGCAGAATATTAATTATATTCTGTTATTAATATAGCTTATATTTAGTCTAAAAACTATGGTTGAAGGGATCGTATTCAATTTTTATCACCTATTTGTTTAATGCTGTGGTTTTCTACAGCATAGTAATTATGTAATTAAGCATTTTGAGTAATTTACAGTTTCGTGTAAAAGCAGCTTCAGAATTCCGGGTTTATTCGTGGGGTGTTCAGAAGTTTTTTTATGTCAATGTGAAATCATTAGTCACTTATGTAAAACTAGCTGCCCTCCGTGGCCTTGCCAGTAGATCACTCAACGCGGAACCCAATCGCTGTTAAAATCGGTTCAGCCGCTTCAGAGATTAGTCGGAACAAACAGCCAGACAGATAGACGCCTGTCTGACTGAAAGACAGACGGACAGACAGACAGACAAAAAATGTAAAATAATTTAATTTTGGTGTATGTAACATATATATTCATATACATGTAGCAAAAACGGTTATTTCAATATTACAAACAGACACTCCAAATTTATTTTAGCATATGTATAGATTGTGCTATTCATTCATAGTAAAGGTAATAAGAATTGAATCTGTTCTTCTATAGACATAAAGCTCTTCAATAACATCTCGTGGAAGTAGTCGTGGACTACTCAGAAAACTAGTAAGTAATTATCGACCAATAAACATTTATTTATTTTTTTTATTTATTTATGCTTTATTGTTTACACCTTATTTAAAAATATGTAACAATAGGCGGATTTAATACCATATGGCATTCTCTACAAGTCAACCTTACTTAATGAGGAAAAAATTAAGTGGCAGCTGCATTAAAAAAAAACATATAAACATTAGTGTCTATTTTCTCTAAGCTGTTCGTAAAAGCTATGTATAAAAGTATACATAAGTTTTCTTCAAGGATTAGTATATTAACGAAGGAGTAATATGGTTTTCGTTGCAATAAATCTACGACACATGCCTTATTTAATCTTATTTATGTGGTAATTGATAGTTTAGATTCAAAAAAATTAGCTACTGTCACATTCTTTGATATGCTCATTCTTTGATATGCTCATTCTTTGATATCACTAAAACTTTTTACTGTGTGTCACATCAGATACTACTGCAAAAACTAGACGATTTGGGAGTTAGAGGCGCAGCATTGAGCTGCATTCAGTCATATTTAAGCGACCGACAAAAATAGTAATAGTTGAAAATATTAATGCATGCAATGAAAATGGTATTTTAATCATTTTGTAATAAATTGTGACACTAATTTATTACGAAATGATATGAACAATACTATAGAATTGATAATAAATTAGCTAGAACTTAATAATCATGACATTAACATTAGCAAAACTGAATTCATTCACTTTATCAATAGAAATAAACACGGACACGAAAAAATAATAAATATCCAGTAAAATGCACAAAGAATACACTAAGGTGAAGAAACAACTTTTTTGGGAATTCAAATCGATAGAAATTGTACCTGGAAATCACATGTAGATAAAACTTGTAAAAAATAACCGATTTTATTCGTCTTGCGTAGGCTAGCTAAAGTATCTTCTTTGGATACTGCGTTCAAAGCATGCTATGGATATATTTATTCAATACTTAACTACGGAATAATAATTTGGGGAATCTCTCTTAACACATAAATAGGGCTTTCCTTGCACAAAAAAATGCGTGCGTGCAATGCGTAATATACCCTTTTATGAATCATGTAAACCAGATATTAAAAAACTTAAAGTCAGGACACTTCCTGTATATATATATATATATTTGAAGGAGCCAAATTTGTTAGATATAATCCTGATATTTTAACAAAATACCCAAAACAAAATTGTTTCTCAACAATGGCTACGCAGTGTGCGTTCAGACACATAATGCATTGCCTAATGAAATTAAGTAGCATAATAAGAAAATATTTAAAAATGTTTTAAACAAATGGTTAATTGATATAATGTTTTACTCAATAAAATAATTCTATGATGAACGTTGACAATAAGACTACTAATTGATAATTACTGAATACTAAAATTACTAAAAGTTTTAATTAAATTTGTATAATGGATTAATTCAATCTAAATTCAGAATATAACAAATTTCTTTAATTTTTTTTTCATAAACATTTATTTACAGAAAAAATTATGTTAATATTTACAATACTTATTTACTAAAAACTATTATAATCGTAGAGTCCTACTCCTCGTGGCATGGTACCAAGAACGCTGGCTGCATTTCCACGTTGAATGGCCAGACTTAACCGTTGAGCGAGAAAAGAACCAGCCCTCTTGTCACCAGCGGCAACGATAAGTCGCGGATACAATTCCTTTAGAAACTGCATCCCGTGGTGATCCCACGGACCGATTGTCTCTACGGCAAATGGAACAAATATATAGTCTCCTTTCAAAGACTCATATTTACGCCATTTACCCGATTCAGCTACCTCTGATGCCGCCCCGGCCCTTATCAAAGTACCCTTGATATGAGAGGCCGCTAATGTATCGACGCAAGTTGCGTCCCACACAAGAGCTTTGCCTCTCTCCCAAGGGACTAAAGTCAAGCCGTCGGGTCTCTTACCATCCTCCCTAAATATTCCACAAGGCTCTAAAACCGATGGAATATTTATGGAAACAAGAGCCCTTCGGATGATTTCATTCAAGGAACCGTGACGAGATAGTTTGCCGGCACTTTTTTGGCATGAAAGTCCGTGGAGGCCTAACTCATCGACGTCGCTGCCTCAAGGACATCGATGTGGTTGACAAATCGATGCTCCCAATCGTATTCCTACAGCTATTCGTAAACTTTCGTTATCTAGTAATGTACCTTTAAATGATATATTTCTTTAAATGATATTTGTACAATATTTATTTTAAATGCTCGGCTTCATTTATTGCTTGTCTGAATCCAATAACAATGTAATTTTGGAATATATATTAACATTTAATTATAAAATTTGTATGCCAGAAATAGTTAAAGTGATGAGATCTTATGTAATTTTATTGTATCAACCTGTATACTCACATAATACAAATAAATAAACACAACATCCTACATCTCAGTAACAAAAAGCTTACGACTCGCAAAGTGTATATACAAAATCTTACTAACACACTGATGGAGGAGATGTTCTCATCATACGTCGAACATTCAACCTGGCGGGTTACGTCACTACCCGTTTCCTTCAACATTATCCACACTGGTGGCCTTGACGTGAGCTCATCCCAAAATCTTCGACGTCATCAGTTACAGATCGGATCACAACGCGTGCCTCCTGGAACTCAGGCAAGGTGCCTGAGGTATTTGCACTATTAAATAATATATGAATATATTATTTATTAGTGCTAATAATAATACAGGGGTAGACAGAGGTCTAGACAAATAACGACTTTCGACCCACCTTCCACCGAAGATATTTTTTGTGACAACTTGAGAGGCGGTCATCTGGCCGTCTTTATGTCCAGCCAACGATGTAAATCTTAAATAAGTTTTTGAATAACCCATCGGTACGAGCCCGCCACTTGGGGATCAAACTCGTGTCTCTTGACCCCAATTCCGATCACATAAGTTTTCTATATATTATTTCTATATTCTATTTATGTAACATTCTTCGCTTTATTACATTAGCATTGCACAATTTTACAAAATTTAATGATTGTATTATAGAAGTAAAAGTTATACACTTTTACTTCTATAATACAATCATTAACTGGCCAACATTTCCAACAGTCTACACTCATACTGTCGATATCAATTTTACCATACTGGGGTAGGCAGAACTCAAGACAATGAAGTAATTTGAACCTCGTTTTCATCGAAGCTTATTCAGGACAACGTGACAAGTGGTGAGCTTATCGCCGTCTCAGTGGCCAAGCTAACAGTACGATGTATTTAATATTTACTTCGATAAATTACACATAAAGATATAAAAGTCCATTGCTGGAAAACAAACACTCATTAAAGATCATTCAAATATGTACCTTAGAAAATAGAGTGATTACTAGGCTATCGCGCCGCCAAGAAGTATGAATTTTTAAATTCATTTTGCATATGCCTGTGCACTGTTAACCCTTTTTCAAATTACATACATGCCCATTGTGAGTCATACATAATACCTATCCCACAGGGGAGCTTTGCCATAATCGCACGAATATATTTCGTTCGGTATTTTTCGAAATTATTAAGCCACCATCTATTGGTAGACAATGACATTTAGAAGGCTGACATTTAGGCTTTTCCTTTAATCGTCAATTACGATACCCACAGGAAGTGTTATATTCTCACGATTACACCACACAGCACTGTGATATTGTGAGTTAAATAGTTTTAATGTACAACTAAGAAAATTTAAATTTTTAACACAGCATTTAATTTAAGGCACCACATCCGAGTGGTTGATTGAGTTTGTCGGAATTAAAATAATAAGTAAATAAATAAATATCTTCACGCAATTCCCAATGCAGTTGTAGACAGAGGTTTAGTCTAGACCATTAAGTCCCTTCGACCTACCTTCCACCGAAGATATTTTTGGGACAACGTGACAGGTGGTAAGCCTGTCGCCATCTTTATGTCCAAGCCAACGATGTAATTCGTACATAAGTGTTTGAAAAACCCATTGGTACGAGCCTTCCACCTGGGGATCGAACTCGGTTCTCTTGACTCGATGTTTGGTCCGAATACGAATCTGGAGAATTGATGAGACAACTAGGAGGAAGGCTCATAGAAATGAGTTTTTTCTCGAAATTTTTATAATGTTCGTATCGTTAAAAATTACTATTGTTTAATAATAATCTATTTTATGCCGATAATTAAAATGTTTCTTTTAACCTATACTATACGACTGCTGGGCAAAGATCTCCCAAAGTAACTAAAAGAAAAAATGTTCTATAAATTTCAATAATCTATTAACGATGTATTATAATGTAAATCCTAAGCGCTGTAATAAACTTGTTAGCGAAACTAAAGAGCTCCATAACGTAACTTTCCAACGTTGTTTGTCGTCCAAAGATTTCAGCAAGTTCAGCATAAGCTTTACCCGAGGTAAGCTATTGTTCAACCTTTTGTGGAAATTGAAAGTCCTGGAGACTATATTTTAAAATAAAATTGTACTTAATTTAGAACTGTATTACAAAGTGAAAGATATATTTCGAAAGACATTTGTGTTTCGTTTTTTGAGTTGATTCTGCGTTAAGTGACTATTGTTTTGGGTGTTTTACACTTGAGAGCTTCTGAACGGATTTTTGCACAGATGTCACTTATAGACGTATTTATTCGCGAGGAAACGCGGGTCGCATGGATTGAGTTGTCTAGACCTCTGTCTACCCCAGAATTGGGAATGTCGTGAAGTAAGGAAAGTATTCTACATAGTTAATTAAAGATTTAGGTAAATTGTCATATATAAGAAGAAAATATCAATAATATTATATTTTTATCGAAGCAACCAGCATTTTGTGAAGCTTTGAGTCGACAATTTGTTCCCATGGCTTATGGCTGCGCGTACGCACTTCGCAGTAAACAATCGCGAATGCACAATATAAAGGTATACATATTACTAATGTACTCCTTCCGATTACTTTAATCTATGTTTATTTTAGTTTATTAGTGTTTGTATTTTTAAACTGTATCTTGACACCGCTTGATACAGAAATAAATTAATAAACTGTAATAAAATAAATAATAAAGTGACTTTTTTATTGGTTTAATATGACTGGCTTAAAATAATTAATTGTATTAAAAAGTTGTATTAAAAAGTTGTATTAAAAAGTTAAATTGTAAGGGAGAGATGCACAATATGTAATATATAACAATTACCATCAATCACCAAACATCATCAATAATCATAACCATAATCAACCGTTAAAGGTAAGGTCAAAGAATATAAATAATGCGATAACTTTACGACTATCTTCAGGATCATCATCCGAAAATTATTCTTAAAAACATTCTATGAATAACATCTAAACAAAATTGGTCGACTACTAAAAATGTATAGAATACTATCATTGCGAGAAAAAAACTACGAAGTTTCTTTAGCTTGTTCCTTTTCCATTAGAGGGACCTCTTTTACGAAGCGATAAATGAAAACTGACGAAATTCATTTGTATATATAACAATTACGTTATTTAATGTTTGTTTTTTAAGCTACCTTTTGAATAATATTTGATTTTATAAATAACCAAATGTCAACTGTTCTTGTTAATGGACTGTATTTTTTAAGCTAATCCTTATTGGTTTCTATAAAAGTAGAGAGGAATAACTAAATAATCAACGATCTTTTTATTGTATGGGATTGTGTAGAAAATTATGTTTTATTGACCACTAAAAAATAATATAATCGAAAGGATGTTAACGTAGGGAAAGAACCTGCTACCTATTAATTTTTCTTCTTTTTTACACTTATTCTTCTTTCTTCTTGGAAGATCCTCAGCCACCTACATCCATCGACTCCGTGCAACATTTTGCAGTTCGTTCTTCATCTTGGGAATGTTTGTCCTATTGCGTTTGCCTAAGTACCGAGCATAGCCAGCTGAAACATTTTAAGCTTCCTTACTCATAAATAAATAAATATAAAAAAATATCTTCACAGAATTCCCAATACAGGGGTAGACAGAGGTCTAGTCTAGACAATTAAGTCCCTTCGACCCACCTTCCTCTGAAGATATTTTCGGGACAACGTGACTGGTGGTGAGCCCATTCCCGTCATTATGTCCAAGTCAATGATATAATTCGTACATAAGTTTTTGAAAAACCAATTGGTACGAGCCTGCCACCAGGGTCTCGAACTCGGGTCTCTCGACTCGAAATCCCGACCATCCAATAGTGTTTTAGTGACCAGCCTATAGTGTTTTACACCTTACTCAGCCACCTATTACTACTATTAAATGTATTAATCAGTCGGAACCATTTTTATTTCACTGGTTGGTGTAAGAGGCTGGTTGCCTCTTAATAAGACTACCTTTAATTAGCACACAAAACAAAACAAACTAACAAAAATTATTCATATTAACAAAGGATAGTAGCACTTATGTATTATGTGTGTGGTGACGTTACGTCGTAAAATTATACCTCCCTCTTTCTTCTTGTGGGTGTAATAAGAGGTAACCAAAAGTATGAGAAGCTATTTGAAGCTACCGACTTGAAAGCTTGAAAGCTACTCTTGAAAGCTACCGACCGATGGCAGAAAAGCCATTTAAAAAACAGACGAAATTTCAGCATACCGACAACAGGCAGCAATATCTAAGAGGTACCAAGTACTGCGATCTCCAATATGCTTGCCAAGCGTGACGATTATGCAAGCCTTCCTGATGTCAAAGGCCTATGCTCTGCAATAGACTTTGCACAGGTCACTGTGATTGTGATGATGATAATAATGATACCGTTATCGCTAACTCTCTAGCGAGTCAATTTGTCGACATTGTGTCAGAGGAGAGACAACAACAGTAGTCAATATACTGGATGTTAAGGTTCAGATAAGTAATTATAGATGCAAGTTGACACGGTTTGGCTATTCACCAAATGCATTTTGCAAGAGGTGTAAGCAAATTAACTGCTATGAATCTAGATGCTTCGTGAACTGGCTGCATTTCACAACGTGTTAATAGAACTGGGTCTTGTAGTGCTTCAGCATTATAAACGTCTGAGACTATTCCGATTTTAAAACACCTGTGTTTCATAACAGGTCAATACATTTTTTTTCCGCCTAATTATGTAGCAAGGAGAATGCCGTAAATCGTTAAAACCAAAGGGATATGTTTATGAAATAAAAGAAAAAAGAAGCAACCTTAGTTTCGAAGACTGGACATCCATACACACATAACATTACAAAACTACAATGAGAAAAGTAATAATACTTGTATCCAAGCCAGTGATAAAAATAATACCTACATATTATTTGAGAAAAGTCATTTTTACAAACTTTCCATAGGGTTATAGAAATCGAGTCTCCGGTTTTGAAATTAGGCGAAATCTCGGGAAAAAGTATTTTATTTAAGTTTTTTGAAACAGCGTCGGAGTGATCAATTTATTTTCAGGGGTTATTATTATCCACTTTTTTTTTTAATAAATAATACTTTTAAACAAAGCTTTTGTTTAATTGCTTTTTAATCCTATTGATAAGCACTTGTTGAAATTGTGGCGGACATAACATTAAAGTTTTTATATAAATATATAATTTCATAAAGTAATAAAATATTTTTTGTGTCCTTTAAATTTGTATATTTATTTTTATATAGTTATTATATTTTTTACAATGTAATTACGCTTAGTTATATTTTACGAAAACTCAAGACATACTACACATTGACACCTATAAAATTAATAGGTAAGCGCAGTGGGGCAGTCTTAGTTCGATTTGTTCTGAAAACGTTTACATTGCCCCATGAATTAATTTACAGACCTTATGGAGTCAGTAATTTGTGCATAACAAAAAGAGTATTTTTTTATAGATAAGGAAGGCAAACGTGCAGGTGGCTCATATGATCGTAAGTGATTATCGCCGCCCATGAACACCCGCAATACCGGAGGCATAACAGATGCGTTGCCGGCCTTAGAGTGCAAGAATTGGGGGAGAGGGGTGTGTGGGCCTCTGGTTACCTGCACTCACCAGACGAAACGCAGAAGTTTGTTAGTCTTCTACTTCACGCCGGTATTCTGTGAGGTTGTGGTACTTCCCCGGTCGAGCCGGCCCATTCATGCAACAACAAAAGTTGATGCGTGGCTCTACCACTGTTAAAATACTAACATATATGTCACTTATATAATAACATATTAATTCAATTTACAATTTAATCTCGATAAGTTCCTAATGTCTGTAATCCTCTTTCAACGTAGTAATATAAATTTTCTTTTGAAAACAATTTAGTATGGACATCATTATTGAAGGAATTGCATTTTATTTAATTAAAAAAATGTTAATTTTAGTAATACCTTTCTTAAAAAAAGATTGTATCGTGTGAGAATTCATCACCTTTCTTCCGCCTCTTACAAGATCAATAATAAGAATGGGAGTGGTTCACTCTAAGAGAAAAGCTTTTTAATTGTCATTGGCTACGGCGCTGTAACCATTTAAAAAATATCACACCAAATTGATGATTGATGATAGGCAATAGTGTCTAATTTCCTAATAAGTCACGATAGACAGAGATTTAAAATTTCAACTGATGCGTGTAGGATACGGTGGCACTTAGCTTTGCTGCGGTGTATGGCAGAGGTCGCGGGTTCGAATCCTGCCCGTGTCAGTTGATTTTTAATTTTTTCTTTAATTAAAAAATGTGAAGAATGACAATTTGTTACCTTTAAGATTTATGAAAGGTTTCTTTGCCGCTAATGATAGTTTCAAAAAAGTGTATGTGAGTACTTAATAATGTATGTGACGTGCAGAAGTAACGTTTGATACTTGTGGTTAAATCAGGGCTCATAATATTCAAAGAAATTTAATACAAGGACTTCAGAGCTACCATAGCATTGCATAAAACATTATTTGCAAAAGCTAAAGAATAAAAAATTAAAGATGTTTTACAGACCCAAGATTCTAGAGTAATGCAGAACTGGATCCTTGTCCATTTAATATGAAACACGGAACTTTGTAATCAGAAGTTTCTCATAAGAGAACAGTCTTGTGCCAATATTTGCAGTTTCAAATTATACCTTTGTGATGTTATGCATGAAGCTGATTAATTTATTTGTGGTGCCGAAAACTGTGCACTGTATATCACTTAATATATAACGTACGGTGTCGACTAAAACATAAATTTTAATAAAAAGAAAAAGAGTCTTGGTTTATCATATCGTAGACACCACAGCAGCTATAGTTGTATTGCTGGGATGGAGAAGGGGAAAGAAGGGGAAGAGTATAATATGGATCAGACCTCTCTGTTATTCTGCTGATGGAAAAAAGGAAAAGATACAGGATGCTTCCATTAACTCCAGTATTCTGCAAGACTAAGTAATTATTCTCTTTAAGCCTGTATTTTTACTTTAAATCACGTAACACTTGCTTTAAACAGTTTTACAGTGGGTTGTCGGTGATGATCGCTTAATATGTGAGGCCATGTCTTTCAGATCCAATATGAATCTCTTTTCATACCTTCACAGCTTCTCCGCTGTTATAGTTATAAATATAATTTAATTTGAAGAAGAGTACATTCTTTCAAAGATAATTTGGTAAAATATAATTTTAACAAATTATCTTTGAAAGAATGGTAACACAGATTTGAATTTTAATAGATCTCTTCATATTTAGTTACGTGAAATTCTTAAATTCTTACTTTAATCTGTTTACTCTACATGCTTACCACGTTTTGCTGTAAAATAAAAGGGTGTTTGTAAGTGATGTTTACTTGAGATGCTTTGAAGAGCTTTCTCATAAGTGCCCTGTGTACGTTCCACTTGAATACCTTGAAGGACAGGTTCTTTGAGACTATAATGAAGTTGATCATGTACGAGTATATGGTGTTTGTTAGAAGTTGAAAGGATGACAAGGATTGAGAATAGAATAGAGAATGAGTGAGGTAAAATTGGCTAATTATTAAATCAGTTTTGTGGGTATTTAATTGGTATGCTTAACTGGTAAGCTTATAAGTAAAATTAAATTTAACGACTCCTGCGAGCCTACCACCCGGAGATAGAACTCGGTCTGTCATGACGCAAATCCAAATCCCATCACCCAACCACTCGACTATCGGGACTTTGACAATAATATTTAGGTTACAATTCCAGTCGAACATCGTGATGTTAAACCTGTACTGTTCTTGTCAGTAGATTTCTTTCAAGCACACAGCTATCCTGACTTCTCCTTCACACGTTTCAAAGTGATTATTTACTTTTCGAGTAAAAATTTACATATAAATTACATATTTGAAGAAAATGTGAAGCTGTAATGAGTTACAGAATCTAACAGTTCCTTACCGCTTCTTATTTCTTTAACCGAGAAGTATTTAGATCATAAACACAATGAGAATATTTTTATTTTATTTAAAATACCTTGTAATTAAGAATATATAAAAATATATAATATAAAAATATAAAAATATTTAAGTTTTATTTTATTTTATTTAAAATACCTTGTAATTAAGAATATATAAAAATATAAAAATATTTAAGTTTTATTTTATTTATTTATATTAAAACTCAAATAAAAAAGTACAACAATAAAGTTTACACACTACGAGTATGTGTTATCACGCAGCAGTCCCTCGTGCTCAAGCTCTAATTTGTTAACATAATTACGAAGACAAGCAGATGGGACTTGATCTTAATTTACGCAACGTGTCTCCCAAGTTATTCGAGTCACTTATTAACAATATTAATTTTGTTTACACGGTGTTTTGTAAGTGTGCTTTTACAAACAAAATGGGCTTGACTGTATTTTTTTATATTAATGAACTTCCTAACGTCTTAGGTTTAGGCAAGTACCTACTTTGATAGTCGTAAACTTTGAGTATTCTAATTATATGTGCTTCATTTGTTATTCATTTTAAAAAGTTAAATAGATTTAAAAAAAGTTTCGACAGCCGAGTGGTTGGCTGGTCGGAATTTCGAGTCAAGAGACCCGAGTTCAATCCCCAGGTGGAAGGACCAATGGTTTTTTTTTAAAACTTATGTACGAATTCTATTGTTGGCTTGGACATAAATACGGCGACAGGCTCACCACCTGTCACGATGTCCCGAAAATATCTTCGGTGGAAGGTGGGTCAAAGAGACTTTCTATCTAGACTAGACCTCTGTCTATCCCTGTATTGGGAAAAGCGTGAACATTTTAAATAGATTAAAAAGTAAATTTTTAGATTAACTTTATGATTAAGAAGTGTCAGAATCACCTTCCACCCTCTCTTTTCCTGTGGGCGTCTTAATATTCAACTAAGAAAAAACCTTGTAATTGCATTGGCTTCCGATAAATGGCGGAAAATACCAAACCAAAAGTAAATAGATCATAGACATACAGCAGCGTTAACAGTGCATAGGTGTCTGGTAATGCGATTGCCAAAAAAAGTGGCGATTAAGACAAAGCCTAATTAAGAGAGGGCTATGTTTTGCAGCGGATTGTACAGGCCTTAAAGTAAATAAAATTAAAAAGAATGTCAATAGCCACAATAGTAGAAGGATCGATCAGAATTCAAATCAATAGTGTCGTGATCAGTCCCGTAAGAGGAAGGCTATAATTAATGAGTCTTTTAGAAACTAATTATTACAGAAACGTCTTATATATTGTATCGTTGGCTAGACGCTACGTCGGTGGCAGAAAGGATGACCATTTGTCAAGTAGGCCAGTTACTCTATAATTATTAATTAAAATTTTAAGGCGTATCTCCTATTTAGCAACCACAAGAAATTTTTGTATTTCGCGAATGAATTACGGCAGTAAGTAATCAGAAGTTTATGGAAAAAATATTTACAGAAATTATTAAAAAGAAATATCTTCACACCATTCCCAATACAGGTGTAGACAATTAAGATATATGTCGCACATAATTTTTTTTGATATAAAAACCTTCCACCTGGGCATAAAACTCGTATTTCTCGACTCGAATTTCAATCACTTCTATCGAATGCTTCGAATAAGTAACCTTTTTAGCTTTAAATATACTAGAAAACTACTATTTTCGGTTCAAAGTTCTGCCTTATAAAATCACACCAAAGATAGATTATACGTGAAAGGGTTTTATTAAGGCATCAATCAGAAGTACCCTTATCATGCTGGTCTAGTACCTGTCACAAACATAACATTTGATTCACCTTACTCGATACTCAAGACGGCTTAAGAGCATCTAAAACTTGTTCAGTGGACTATAAAATTCTCGTAAAGTTGAGATGCAACAGGATGATTGTATCCTGGTTTTGTTAATCTCTTACGGCTTTTTCAATTACAAACGTAAGAACTGGACTTCGTTCGCCACACATCTTTAGTTAGTTTATCAAAAATCGATACACAATGGTCTGTTAAAGTCTTTATTGCAGGAGAGGTCTCCTACGTATTGGAGAATTTCATTGGCAAGCAGATTGATAATGGAGTATCACACATCTTACACCTTAAACGCTGTTGCCTGTTACTCTATTTTTAATTATGTTATATATTTATATTATATAAAAATATTGTCTCATCAAGTATACATATATAGTTAAAGTCTTGAGACGAAAGTATACAGTGCGTGGTCCTTCACTACAGGCCGTAGGAGGAAGTTTAAAGTTACTCAGCGAGCTACGGAAAGGGCTATGCACGGATTTTCTTTGAGTGATAAAATCCGTAATGCAGACCTCCGCAGACGGACCGGTACTGTATTAATTGGACCTGTAATTTTATAGGACCGGCCCTCTGGTACTGTAGTACAGTACTTATGCAGTTATGCAATACAAATTGTAAGCACGTCGTAATGAGCAAGCTCTGAAGATTTTTTTCACACACAGAGATCGAAGAACCTTTTGACAACCCTATAGTCTACTTGGTAGTTACCCTGCCTTCGAAGTTTAAGGCAAGCATTTATGTGATGAATATGAATATTTTTACTCGAGTAATGCATGTGTCAAATTAAAAAAAGAGAATCTTTTCAGTGCTTTAATTCTATTGATTTATAATATACATATATATTTATACTCATATATAGTCATTTATTCCCGGTCAGGTCCATGTAGAAAACACTTTCGCTACATTTGCCCGGGTCTGGGTGTTTGTGGTAGCTTCGTGGTTCCCGGGATCTGACTTTGTGATCAAATCAATGTATGTGATGGTATCCCTATCAGCCCAAAAAACAAATGTGGGCCGAAAGAACATCATTGTCTAGATATCTGCCTAATCCAGCATGGCAAATTTAGCGAAGCTTTTATGACTTTTTTTTTAGGAGTCTGATTCAAAACGGGTACATTATTTATTGATGTACGTACTTAGGTTACAAAGGTATCTCCTACATATACTTTTGTAATTTTAAATTAAGTAAGAACGCTTTGAAGTAGTAAATTATTCAAGACTTTTAGCACACAATTTTCTCAGAAAGGGTGTAAATTAATTCCAAAAAGATGTTTCGCATTCGTTCTTACAAATAAATATGTGTTAATAAGGTCATCGAAGTGTGAATCATTAATTTTATTTATGAAAGCCAGTGACTGAAAACGTCCTCAATATATCCATCCTTTCAACGTGAGAAAATTTTATATGCCTTCTCTAAACCCTTTTACCTCTATTTGAAAGATTCCTAAAGCTTTTAAGGCTCGAGAAGTTTTAGATTGATATACGTACACTTAGGTTAGATATTAATCGTAACGTATCTTTTATGTAGGTATGTCTGGCTGTATTGTTACCTTTTTCTGTAGCGACGATGGATAACAACATTGTATAGTTGTAATATCTTCACATATGCTCTTACGTTCATTTTGTGTACTATGTAAAATTAGACGTAACTTGAGCCGAGAGATGCCGATTTGATTCGGACAGCGTTTATTTTGGACAAATATCTTCTTCAAATTTTTGTTTTTTATTTTTTCGAATTTTATTTCTTCAAATTTATTTAAGAAATAAAGTTATTGCGTGGCTTAGACATATGAAGTATAATGAGGTGGAAGCATTTTTTGACATTATTCAATGAATATTAGTGACTGAGATACGTCTTTTCCGTGTACATACACATTCACAATCACACACACGCACGCACGCACGCACGCACGCACGCACGCACGCACGCACTAAAGGATAGACAGAGGTCTAGACAATTAAGTATTTTCGACCCACCTTCCATCGAAGATATTTTTAAATACAACGTGCCAGGTGTTGAGCCTGTTGCTATCTTTATGTCCAAGACAACGATGTATATCGTAAATAAGTTGCAACCACAGGAAGAAACGAAATGACAATATTTTTCCGTCGCTATATATCAGATATATATATGAATGAAATAATATGTAAAAAATGTGTATCATATGAAGTAATTTTTCTCAATGTGATATTTATTATTAAAAATAAATAATCTCTCTAACATTTTTTCTTATATTGTACATACATAAAGATATATGGATAGATTATACTGTACATACATCACATGTATTGCTCTGATCTGTAAGTACCTAAACCGCTTGTGTTATGGATTTAACCCGTTCGGGAATCGAACCCGGGACCTCACAGCTATATAGTATTGGTCTATCCTTGCCTTTCCCAATTTCTATTTTAATTAAGGTGTTTGTAATTACAAACCTTTGCGTAAGCCAATTGCTCTTTGCCACATTTTGACAAAAAATAATAATTTTTTCAAGATATCTCATTAGTAGCGCAAAATTAATTGCAAATTTGTTGTTATTTCGGTATATGATGTGTATTTATTCCTATCCTGTGAAATTGTAACATGTATTGTTGTTGGTGTTCCATAGTTTATTAAATAAATAAATAATTAGCGAATCTGTCATCAATCGGTTATGAATAACCGATTGATGACAGATTCGCTAATTATTTATTTATTTAATAAACTATGGAACACCAACATCAGCTAGCCTTCAGGCTAGCTGATAAATATGAACGTTATTCTCCAGTATGTATCGATGTTTATATAAATAATTAAATGTGTAAATATATTTAATTTTTGTCTTGAGACGGCGACAAGCTCACCTCTTATTACGTTGTTCCAAATAAGTTTCGATGAAAAGTGAGTGAAAGGGACTCTTTTTAATTTTCTAGACCTATGAATTGACCCAGTATTGCGATATATGTGAAAAGAAAAAGACATTAAAAAGCTTGTCAAAATGTTATTACTTCTACTTATTTCTTTTTCACGTAGCTATGTATTTTTACTTCAATTAATCAAATACAAAATATGGTCTTTCTGTATATGACTAGCTGAAATATACCTTATACCAGTTTGAATGCCACTGGCCAACTCTCATTTGAAGATATAATAAAATCATTTACGAAACACAGTAGTAGTTTTCATTTAACTGCTCAAGACCCTTAATGAAACTGGACTAAAATGTATAACTAATTGGAACAAATAAGATAATTTATTAGTACTTTTAAAAATCCGACATGTGTTATAAATATGATAAGCATATTTGGCGTCAGGTAAATATGAAATTTATTAATTAAGTATATACTTAAATGTCGCACCTCGTTTCATTAGTAGTTCGCAGAAAACATATTATTTGAATCGGTGCTGTTTATTTCACTTTATCTAATTTATTACAATGTAGTATACGTACCTGCGTGTATCTATGGAGAAATAGTAAAGAATAATGGTAGGGGGAAGGCCCATCATAACATGGTCTTGACTTAGAATACGAAAGTGCCCTAAAACTAGTACATAGTATATTTGTAGGGATAATAATCTCATCATTCATTTGTACCACAGACACTACATATCTCTCAATAATAGTCAAAATATTGATATCCAAGAATAGACTAAAAAAAGTCACGATAGCCGAGTAGTTGGGCAGTCGGAATTTCGAGTCAAGAGACCCGAGTACCAATGGGTTTTTCGAAAACTTATGTACGAATCATGTCGTAGGCTTGGACATAAAGACGGCGACGGGCTCACCACCTGTCACGTTATCCCGAAAATATCTTCGGTGGAAGGTGGGTCAAAGAGACTTAATTGTCTAGACTAGATCTCTGTCTACCCCTGTATTGGGAATTGCGTGAATATATTTATATTTATTTATTTTAGAGTCATGGTCCGAAGCAGCATGTTTTGGCAATTTTTTCAATTGGATGGGCTTCATCAAAGTTTTCAAAATATGGACTACTAGTTTTCGCCCGCGATTTCATGTTTTATCTCTGCATGTGTATATGTTTTTCTCTGGTCCGAAGTAAGTCACTAAAGCACTACGTCAAAGTTCAAATCAGATGTCACTAAAATCAAAATCAACGAAAGTACCATAAACATCCTGACTGGATAAAATATAGAAAAGCAATTTTCTACATCGACTTGTTTGAAAATTCAAGCTGCAAAATCAACCAACTACAAATCATAATCCGATAAAAAAAATCATGCCTGACATCTCTACGAATTAAAACGGTACATTTTTTCATTATAAAAGTAGCCTATGTTACTCCAAGTTACAAACTATCTCTGTATCAAAACACATCTAGATCTGTTCATCCTTTCTGGTGTGATTGATAAATTCATTAATAACATAAAAAGATTATTCACTTGTTTGTCATAACGATCCATTTTAACTTCCACATTAATAATATAAGCTGATTATTCAAGATATACATTTACTTCTTTGCCATAAAAGTGACGATAGACAAGTGGTTGGGTGGTAGGAGTTTCAATTCAAGAGACCCGAAATCGATCCCCAGGTGGCAGATTTGTACCAATGGGTTTTTTAAAAACTTATGCACGAATTATATTGTTGGCTTGGATATTAAGACGGCGATGGGCTCACCACCTATCACTTTGTCCCGAAAATATCTTCAGTGGATGGTGCGTCCAAGGGACTTAATTGTCTAGACTAGACCTCTGTCTACTCTGTCTACCCTATATTGGGAATTGGGTTAAGATACCTATATTTTTTAATTTTTTGTGGTCATAACGCTCAGAAACCATTAAAATTACGTAATAATAGTAGCGGGCCAAGCTAGTATTAGCTTATATTGTGATACGCTTCATCCATTCTCTAATGAAATTTTGCGGTTTGTTTATTATAAACAGGTTTTACGGAGCTTCGGAGTAAACACTTTTTATTCATTGAGTCGTTTTCAGAAAGTTGTTTTCTTGTTGCAGAGTAGAAAATAAAAACACTTAAGCACTACAGGTATCAATGTATAAATGTAATTCAAATGAAGACATAGAAATTATAATGATGTTGCAAAAAAATAAAATAGTGTCCAATGATAATTTGTACGCCAGAACTGATGCCGAAATTATAAGTTTAGCATAACTGATTTGCTTTAAGTATTATGTAGGTTTGACGATATCCGTGGTCGTGCGTTGTGCACGCCGGTTTTCAAGGTCGCAAGCTCCAAGGGCCCAGTTTCGATTCTCGGAAGTCAATGTAAAAATATTTTTACTCGTATGTTTTTGCTCGTATTGGTGTGGTTGTGGTACCTTCTTTGTTTCTGATTCTATAACATACGTGTTTTAGTTACTTACTTTGGAATCAGAGCAAGGTATTTGATGTTGTCTCAATCTATTTATTTATTAATCTGGGAGCTGATGAAGAATCAGACGACCAATGTTTGATTTCGTGCTAGGAAGGCATCTAATTTTATCGAAAAGATACTAGCTACGAATGAATGAAGAGAGATAAATAATAATCCATGTGATTTGTTTGCCATCACCATCTACAATAATATAACAATGTTACGAATCTGTTACATATACCTTTCAAGCCTAAATTTGATAAAGTCACCAACTTTCACATAGTACCAAAAATTAGCTTCAGTAAAAGGAGGGACTTCATTTTCTAGATCTCTGTCTACTCTAGTATAGGATAATAGGGTGATGATGTTGACGTTGATAAAACTGTTAAAAAATCTTAGTAATTTCCTAACTTTAACTAAACTAACTTTCATTGGAGTCTATAGACCTCCCACAAAGAACAACCCCGTGCATCCATTGACTCCTCGCAACATGTTATGGAGGGGTTTTCTTTTTTCACTGCGTTTGCCTGTACGTGGTGCAATACTAACGTTCATGTATACAATGGTATACGCTATGGAGTAAGCCATAATGGCTACGTTTGGCTAACGGATTGACGTTCCCTGAAAGAAACACCTGCACCTTGAACCCTGTAGCTCATTATCAGTCTGTTTCTTTTTGATCTAGTATTTTACAAGATGGTTTCCCGCCACCGTATCGGTAGCTAATGATGTTTTATAATATTTTTAAAGCATTATCTTAGTCGCCTCTTTCGACGCCCATGCGTAGAAAATGATTACTATATACTCTTATGTAGTAATCACTCGGCATTAGAAACTAAAAGACAATATAAAAATATCAAATAAATGTATTTATTCTAGCTAGCAATATAAAAAAAGGAAATAAACATTGGAAATTATTAATTGTTAATTGGTATTGTAAAGAAATGTCCACCATAGGTCACTACCACAAGCAAGTGTTCCGGTAATTACCGGAACACTTGCTTATGAGACGACAAGTGTAAGTAGAGTGTATTGTAGGAGAATTGTCCTTTGTCCTACAATACACTCTACTTTTTCTTCTTTCTTTGTTATATAAGAGAGGCCCTCTTAGAAAAATTCTGCCAATGTCATGTCAGTCATGGGAGTGACACTACAATACACTCTAAAAGAACTAATAAAATGACATTAAACTTTTCATGCCATATTTTATTTTTAAAATATCGTTTAAAAGGCGACCTGACGTTTTGCGACCCCTGCCGTAAAGCCTAAGTTTCGCGCGCCATCTCTTTCTCCAACAGCGGCAAAACTTAGCTATGAATACGCGAATCTCTCCCGTGATTGGAATTATTTAATCTTCGCGCCGAAACTGCTTGAAGTCAAAATTCTAATGTGTTACAGCGCCTCTGGGTAGTGTTTGTGTTGTGCGGCGGTAATTTACGCCAACAAACTTATAACAGTAGATTATGACAGGATTTATATGTCTTATAGTAAAATTTACTTATGGTTGTTGGTGGCAAGTTGGGTCTCACTATGGTGAGACCCAATCAGCTAACTAGCATAAATATGTTTATGCTAGTTAGCTCGCTCGGTCCGCGACTTTCTACTCATATAGCTTTGTAAACGTATTGCTCCATCCATCTGTCTGTCAAATTTCATCTTCAGTTCAGTCGTTGAAAGTGGAGCAAACTCCAAAGCATACAAATTTCCACGCTTGTTGTATTTTATACAATCATATGACAAAAAAGTACATAAAATAATTATTCAATGGTTTTCAAAATTTGTTTTTTATTTTTAATATCTTATTATTATAATTATAAAAAAAAATTATATTATATTATAATATAATTTTATATATTATATAATAAAAATTATATATATATTATTTATAATTATAAAAAAAAATTGTTTTTTATTTATTTATTTTTTTTTATTTATTTTTAATATCTTACTTTATATCACTGACAAGATTACTAAGTCTACGAAATCGTTACTGCAATCGCGCTTGTTTGAGGATTTTGAAGAGAAAACTTCTTTTCTTTTTTTAATATACCTAAATAAATAGGGACAACATGACATACAAATTCTAATCCCAAAGTAAGTAATTTAAGCACTTGTGTTATGGAATCAAAAACAGTCTGGGTGTTCATGGTACCTTAGTAGAAAACCAAGACCAGACCCAAAAAAAATTTGAAGTCAAAAACCATAAACAAGGTCAATTACAATGCAAACCAAGGAAATAAACAAATAACTAATAAACGTTACAAGGAACTTTATTGAAGAAACTGACATAATCCAACAATCCTGCAGCAATCGTCTTGCAAGTTGTTTCGTGTTTTAGTTTTGCTTGTTTCGGTTGACGTTTGAGATAATTTTACAATGTTTTACTATTTATTTATAGATGAAGTTTCACCGAGAGAACATAATCCTAAGTATTCAATGTATAAATTTATTTTCTTTAATAGTCTTTTAAATAAATGTATCCTCAATTCAGGTGTGGTCAGAGGTCTAGAGCGATCTACGTGCAAACGTAGTTTGCTGGACCTTATTTGGATTAATTAGCTTGGATTATATCGACATATTGAGCGAAGTAGAGGAGACCGAATGGTGACACTAGAATAGTGGTGAAAATATACAGCGCAAAGGTAAACATTAAAAGGCGTCGAGACAGGCTGAGTCTACCTATTGAAGACCATGTGAGCAAATTGTTTAGAGAAATGGAGAAGTCTAGAGTACTCGAGTACCGAACGTGCGAGTATGAAGAAAATGATGAATTTGAAAGAAGCGAATGATCATAAAAATTTGGGACGATGTGGCAGCGAGCCTGTAGGTTGAAACTAGAGAAAAAAATCGTACACACAAATCGAAATTTGTTTTAAACGTTACAACTTGTTATGCAATTTGCCATTTCCCTTTGGCGCTAGCTAAATTGTAGCCGAGATCAATTACAATCTCTTTGAACTAACCTGTAGGTTCCGGGTATAAATCAGTACACTAATAAAACTTATCCCGTATAACGCTAAACTAGTTTAAATTTTGCTTATTTAGGACTTCCAGTAGTTCGATGCTACGAGTAGCTTTGACCGAGTTGCATGCAATAATTCTCAAATATTAAATTGCGTAAATCTTGATACACGTATGTTTCTTCACGTAGTTCCCAATACAGGGGTAGCCTGAGGTCTAGACAATTTAGTCCTTTCGACACACATTTAAATTATCAACTTGTTTTGGGACAACGTCATAGGTAATGAGCCTGTCGTCGTCTTTATGCCCAAGCCAACTATAAAAATACAAAACTTGAAAAAAAAACTCGAATTTGGGTTTTTTGACTCAAATTCCAATGACCCAACGGCTATTGTGATAGAAAAAGGTTGCAGGCTCGCTGTTGTGCGCAGCTTCGCCAACAAGAAAAATCTTTATTGTGTGTCTCTGATAGAATAACTATGTCATCAGCAAATCTTAGATTGTTTAAATAATGATTATTCATTTTTATACCTTTTGTTTTCTAATCTACATTTTTAAATATATTTTCTAAAACGGCAATAAATAATTTATTAGCATTCTCTTATGTATGAAGTTAAATTAATAAAAAAAGACATTGATGGATAAAAGTTTTTTTTTAAATTTTTCTCTCAAACGCTGCTGCCCATCACCGATCTGTTAAAATTATTCTGGTATTGTTCGAGAAGATTATCCCCCATTTGTAGATAACAAATTGCGTTTTCATTGCTTTTCCTTATCACTCAAGGAATATTCTAACAAAAATCTTAATTCATTTATCATCGAATGATCTAACGAATTCATTTCTGAGCTGCCAGCTGCTGCTACATCGTCTATACGTCAATGTATGAAGATAAATTACTAGGTATTAAAACGGATTGGAAATTTATTACTGACCGTGTCGCGGTCGCACGTCTCCTGCTCGTATACCTAAATGCAGTGAACGATACGACAGCCTATGAGACTCTACCTTCAAAGCTAGGAGTTGGAGGTTCGAATGCCGCTAAGTGCAAACATTTGTGTGAATATGATCGTTTGTACTCGAGTCATGGTTGTTTATGTACATTTGAAAATTTATCCGAATTACTTTCTTTGGGTGATTAGGCTAATTTTGGTACATTTATTTTGAATCATATATAATATTTAATTGAAGTTATAACTATTATGAGTAAGCTAAATATTAAACGAATATTAAATATAAAATCATAGCTAGTTTAATAGCTATGATTTTATATTATGGAAGCTAGCTGCTTCCTTCGGCGTTAGCCGCAATTTAACGCTTAATGCGAAACCGTGATTATTTTTCTAAAGTAAATGTAGCCTAACTTACTTCTTGTAACATCAGCTATCTTCCAGAACAGAAACAACCAGACAGACAGACAGACAGAGACACATAGACAGACAGAAAGAGAAAAAGTATCTTATACGTTAATACTTTCATGGTATATTACTTTCATATGAATTTAGTGTAGCTGTTAAAATAAAGTCTCCGTTTGTACATACATACATACATACATACATTCATACATACTTATCGTCCAGACAAAATCAATGGCAGGAAATAGGCCTCTCCCATATAGAGGATTTGACATAATCGCCACGCTTGGCAAGCGGATTGGCGACCGCAGTACTAGGTAGGTCTTTAGACAATCAAAATTAAAAACTCATATTTTTAATTCTACTTGTGGTAAAAAAATACTAAAGGTGGTCCATCTAAAATCCATCTAAAAGTTCTATGTGGACTCCTTCTATGTAGATGTTCTAGAGGTTATCTGGATAAAAAACACACAATTTGTTTCTCACCCAGTGTAACTATTGTTGAGTCAGAGCTTGAAAAATACAGAGAGGTAGTGTTATACATCCTATAGTCATCACAGAGGCAACGTAACTGTAACCTTCTTCTTTTGAAATGGTTTGTAGGTTGTTGTTTATTAAGACATCATTAACAATCGTAATACATAACGTACCGAAAATTTTTTAGTGTTAGATTACATTTGAGATGTAAGACTTGGAAATGCCGTCAATGCACGAAAACAAATAACGAACAATAAAACGAGAAAAAAAAAACAATAAAATAAAAGTAGTTTCATTGGCAATGTTTATAATTGGCAAGTTCTTAAAACTTTTAGAGGAACCCCAGTAGTAACCCACTGTCGAGAACACAACGACTGGATCCCCGCTCCTCCTCGGCCACGCGGCGCAATATGTTCCCTATTCTATAAAAAAAAACACCCACCGTCTGGTGGAAAAGAAACCTAGCAACGGTCCCTTCACACAATGATTAAACGTAATCTTTGAGCGAGTGAATAACAAAAATCCGTATTATGGTTTTAATGGCTAAGATCAGATCCAGATAAAATTCTTTTAATCTGCACCGCCCTGGAAATCAACTGTATGTCTTGAATATGACACTTACCTGATTACGTTACTTGAATGCGATCCGCCTCTAATCAAAGTATCCTAATGTGGAATTTCACCGATATATTGCAGCAACCCTCTTACAAGGTCTTTGCTCATCTCCCGAGAGATCAAACTCGAGCTGACAGGTTACTAGCCTACCTCAAAATATCTTAAGTTTGGTCCTTACGGAATTTTAAGGAAGAACGGGAAAAGAAGAAGTATCCTACGGTCTGTCACCATTAAATAAGTCAGGATTGTTTTCCTGACAACGTCAATATGGTTGACAACTATAGTAATTTTTGTTTGGATTTAAAATTTCGAAAACTGGGATTATTTTATTCCAGTTAATAAATAATTTTTAAATTAGACTTAAATGATTTTTTTCTATTTGATATGTTTTCTAAACTGAACTTCGCGATCCATAAAGCAAACAACAGTGTCGTTCTGTATACAAAACAGTTCTTGTTAAGAAAACATCCTTGCGGAATAGATTGTGTTTACTCTATCAAGTATACTATGGTAGTTTTAATGTGTTTTTCTAAGCGATATAAAGAATCGTAAAGAAGTGACATAATGCAGTTTTATGTCATGATATTAAATCATTTATTACGATTATATCATTTCATGAGATCCAATTTCTATCCTCAGGTGGTAGGCTCGTACTAATGAGTTCTTTCAAAAATTACGTACTATTTATATCGTTGACGTGGACATAAAGACGTCAACAGGTTCACCGCCCGTTACATTGTCCCAAAAAATGTCTTCGATGAAAATTGGGACGAAAGAACTTAATTGTCTAGACCTTAGTCTACCCAAGTATTGGGAATAGCGTGATGATAATATTTTTTTTTATATTATAAAACTACCGTGCGATATCAGTATCAGAATACAACACCCCCTTTCTTACCCTTCTAAGAGAAATGCTTTGACGATTCAAAAAAAAAAATAATATCAGACTAAATAAAAAACAGTCTGCTTGGTGATAGGCACTGTTTAAGTTGCAAGATGTCTCGTACTGCGATCGCCAATCCGCGTGGCGATTATGGCAAACTCTCCAACGGGAGTGGTTTAGGTACTATTACAGACCGTTTTAAATGTATACATGTATAAACAATTGGACGAATCATGACGGATGGTTATATCGCCAGCTGCTGGTGGCCAATTACTTTTAAGGTTGGTTTTTTTATTAAATATTTTGAGACTTTGAGGTTACGCCAACTTAAATTTGAAGCTGCGTTGCGGATTCTCCTCAGCCTTAATATCTCTCACAGAATATTTGATAGAACCATTTTACAGACAGTACCTATATTCTATTTATAGGAAAGATTTTGAGGTATTTATTGATATTTAAAAGCTAAACTATTTTAGACGACCCGATATCCCAGTTTGTAGCAACCCTAAAGCTAATAGGGATTCTATACCGCTAGAGGCAAACATTTGTGTTTAATATACATGTTTATATTTATATAAAAATATTTATAGTCACGATAGCCGAGTGGTTGGGTGGTCGGCATTTCGAGTCAATAGACCCGAGTTCGATTCCCCGTTGGTAGACTCGTACCAATGGGTTTTTCAAAAACTTATGTACGAATATCGTTGGCTTGGACATAAAGACGGCGACGGGCTCACCACCTGTCACGTTGTCCCGAAAATGGAAGGTGGGTCGAAGGGACTTAATTGTCTAGACTCGACCTCTGTCTACCCCTGTATTGGGAAGTGCGTGAAGATATTTTTTTTTAAATTCTTGGACACTTATTCTGCGATAGTCTATGTGTTAAGTTGTCTCAAATAAGCTTCGAATTGACTGGATTGAAAGAACTAAATTGTCTGAAAGTATTTGCATCTCAGTATTGAGGAAATTAGTGAAAACAAAAAAAAATAATGTTAATAAAAAAAAACAATGCAACTTATGCTGCCGAACGGGGGATGTCCCGAATGACTGGCGAACCGCAGTCATTGTGCCTTTATTCAAAGGTTCACATTTTGGCTGCGGGTGTTATCGGGCGATTAGATTTTAGCAAGTAAAGTTTACTCGAAGGTTTTGACGTATAGGATGCAAGAGAAATCGGAAAGATTTCTATCTGAGGCACAACGCTGATTTAGTCGGAGGCACAAAGATGATGCAAGGGTCGAATGCTTTTTCACCGCATGATCACGGAAAAGCTTCTGGCTGTTAACCAGGGATCTTGAGAAGTCATTTGATAAGGTTGTAAAGAAGAAAATGTGGGAACTGTTACCGGGGTATTGTGTGGATGGTCCATTGCTAATGGGCTGTGTAGTCACTTTACTGTGACTGCAAAGTCTATGTGCGATGACCTGTCACTTATGTTTAGCGTCTAAACGGGCGGATCCAAGAGTTGTGTCATGTCTTCCTGACTGTTCATACAATATCTCGACAGCTGTTTACAGAAGATGAAAAATAGCTATTTGGGTGTAAATTGGGTGACATGAAAGTAAACTGTCTGATGTATGCTGATGATGCAGTGCTTATTGCACTGCATCAGTTTGTATTGTATGAAAGCAGAATATGAAATTAAAGGTCTCCGTTTGTATGCTAATAAAAGTAACGTTCTGGTATTTGAAAGGACAAAGAGAGAACGAAGTGTGAAGTATGATTATAACTGGAATGTCGGGAATAGGCGAATGAAATTATATACTTGGGGACTGCTTTTAGCCGGGATGCAAGATGAGATATAGATGTGTAAAGGCGTGTCGCTGCCGAGAACGGTGCCCTGACTGCGTTAGTCGAAAAGCAATGTGTAGTGAAAAGTGTACGCCTTGCAATACGTAACGCAGTGTAGGTACCGACTTTGTTATATGGCAGCGAAACATGTGTTTGCCATAAAAAGCATAAAAGCAAGTTGATTGCAGTGAAGATGCGATCTTTTCGCAAAATATGCGGCGCCACTTTGGCTGATCGAATACGAAACGAAGAGGTTCGCAATATGACAGGTTAAAAAGACGACCTTATCACAAAAATAGATAAGGGCGTGCTTCAATAGTTTAGTCACGTTGAGCGAATGAGTGAAGGCCGAATGGTGAAGAAATAATATAGCGCGAAGGTTAATATTAAAAGATGTCGAGGTAGACTGAGACTTATTTTCAAAGATAATGTGATTAAATTGCTCGAAGAAGGGAGGGTCAAGAGTACTCCGATACCTAGACGTGCATGTATGAAAAATATGATGAATGTGTAACAAGCGAAAGAGGTATGTATGGATCGTGACACTTGCAATCTGGTCTCGCTGGCTACTCCGTCAGGGATATAAATCGCATATAAGTTTTTTAAAAAATTGGTACGAGCAACTCGAGTCAAGTTGACTCAAATTCCGATCACTATACAACTCGGCTATCGTGACTTTTTTATACATCAGGAGGTAAATTCTTTCTCTGTCTAAGATCTAATATGATGCACTAAAATTATTTTTGTGTGTGTGTGTTTACAATGAATAGAATATACACACGACTATCAACAGAAGACCTCCGTGGGCAAGTGCTGTATGCTCCGGTTACACAGTGTCGCCAGCTCTGAGGTATCGGGTTCCATTCTCGGATGGGTCAATGTTGAAAACCTCTTTATTCTCTCTATACTGTCTCGGGTCTGGTGAGGTACCTTCGTAGTTTTCAATTTTATAGCTGCCTTAGTTACTTACTTTTGAATCACATAATAATAAATAAAATAAATAAATACATGTGTGTTCCTAATGTAAGAAGCTAAGGCACGAACAACACACAGACCCGAGAAAAGTGTTTTTTTTTTTACATTGACCCGTCCGGGAATCGAACCCGGGACCTCGAGATGGCGACACTTTGAAAACAGGTGGCACTCGTCCACAGAGGTCTTCGAATTAGAAGAAATCAGAGTAATATATGTGATATAGTAACAATAGGTAGGTTCTAGGTAACAATGCTGTAATAACAAATTACAGCATTGTTACCTAGAAAAGTACGGTGACATCGTGTTCAGTATTTTATATAAAGACATTGTTTTGCTTTTCAAGTTTATCTAGATAGGTAACTTTTGAGCAAATTGGTAAATCTTATGACTACTTTGGTCTAGTCTGTTTGAAATTTTTTCTCCCCGAGAGAACGTCAGAGTAAGAGGTGTGGAAAAACACTTTTATACTGAAAAACTGTTGTCACGACAGCCGAGTGGTTGGGTGGTCGGAATTTCGAGTCAAGAGACCCGAATTTGGTTTATATCGTTGGCTTGGACATAAAGACGGCGACGGGCTCACCACCTGTCACGTTGTTCCGAAAATATCTTTGGTGTAAGGTGGGTCGAAGGGACTTAATTGTCTAGGCTAGACCTCTGTCTACCCCTGTATTGGGGATTGCGTAAAGATATTTATTTATTTATTTATTATTGTTTAAAAATTTCAAGTCGATCCTTCTAATTCTTCTCGACTGTACGATTTCCAGTTGTATCCAACGAGTGTTATTGAAGCTGAACTAAAATTATTTTTAGTATAATGATATTTCTATCTCTGTCTTATAGAATTTAAAAAATATGTACATAGTTTATTTTGGGATTTATAGGGGACTATTGTTTTACACTTCGCCGCTTCTAAAACACTTCGTGTGAATAAATTTGTGAGTAAATGTTTTAAATTATTTCTTCTACCTTTTTTATATTAAAACAGAGTTTTAAAACTTTAATTCGATTTCAAAGTTTTGTTTAGCAGTTTGTGTATACTTTAGTACATTAACTACCTAATTAATGCGCAATCGTGGAGTTATTTAAAGAGTTTCTCCCAATAAGATGTAGTAATCTATAAATAATAACACTTTGTTATATATTTGATTATTTATAAAATATCAGCATGCGTTTGTTTGTGTCAGTTAAAATGGAAAAGAATTACTAGAAATTTTCACACAATGTGACATTCCTGTATTTCCCACGAGAACGGAAAATTTTAAGTATGGGCAAATTAAGTACGGCATTAAATTAAATATTGTATTGCAGTTACATTGATGTAGTTGCAGTTACATAACTTGCTGTTCGTTGGTTCTAAGGCGCTTTATATTATATCTTCATCTCCTTCTTTACACCGAACATAAATAAATAGAGAAAAAAATTCTACGTTGCAGTTTCATCTGAAAATTTTCCATAAAGTGATCCCTTTATCAACACAATGGATTTCAAAGAATTACACATATTCTTTTTTGAATCTTTCTTTTCACATGCTCTTTGTTGAATCTTTCTTTTGAATTCTGAGAAACTAAGTCGCTGGTTGGGATTCTATTCTTATATAACAGACGCGTTATGTCAAAGGATTTTGTATAAATATTTTTTTTGGATTTTGTATATTATTTATCACAAATACGATGAGAATATGAATAGCATTAGTTTAAGTAAAAAAAAAAATATCTTCACGCAATTTCCAATACAGGGGTAGACAGAGGTCTAGTCTAGACAATTAAGTCCTTTTGACCCACCTTACACCGAAGACCATTTCGGGACAACATGACAGGTGGTGAGCCCGTCGCCGTCTTTATGTCCAAGCCAATGATATAATTCGTACATATGTTTCTTAAAAACTTATTGATACGAGCTTGCCACCTGGGGATCGAACTCGGGTCACTTGACTCGAAATTCCGGTCACCCAACCACTCGGCTTTTGTTACGTGGTAATTACACATATGTATAATCAAAGAAGTGTGATATGTATAAGAGGATATCTTAATATTAACGTAATCTAATTCGGTTTTAGACGCGGTACTGCAAAGAAACGACAGGCGTTTTAACAAACACACAACATAACAAACATAAGAAGAAAATATGTTTGAGCGTTACCAGAAACTGATGAACAGAATCATCTTTTTATACAACCCACCTTAATTACAATAATATAAAAATCACTTAGCGTGCCTCATTGCTAGACCAACAAGTCTTCAGATCAGCTTATTGTCCGATTTCAGAACCTCTTTTTTTCATATGGAACCTAAAAATAATTACTGTATAATGTTTATGAGTGTAGAGCGCAGCTAAAAAGGTCTCTTTTTTAAGTTACGTTATGTTATGTTACGTGACGAATAAGGTAAAGATATTTGTATAGCTAAAATATGATGCAGTCCCTACATTACAATAAAATAATAAATAAATATCTTCACGCAATTCCCAATACAGGGGTAGACAGAGGTCTAGTCTAGACAACAAAGTCCCTTCGACCCATCTTCGAACGATGATATTTTCGGGACAACGTGACTGGTGGTGAGCTCTTCAACGTCTTTATGTCAAATCCATCGATGTTATTCGTACATAAGTTTTTTACAAAACCTATTGGTACGAGCCTGCCACCTGGGGATCGAACTCGGGTCTCTCGACGCGAAATTCCCACCACCCAACCACTCGGCTATCGTGACTTTTAACTCTTTTACATTACTCTGATGTGTGTTATGGAATTGGAAACAACGAAGGAACGACGAACCACCTAGACCCTAAACAATGTAGATTGTTTTTTCATATAAGTCACGATAACCAAGTGGTTGGTTGGGTAATCGGAATTCGAGTCAAGAGACCCTATAAACTGGGATAATCGTCCGTTCATTCGGAATTTTTTTCAAAACTTAATATTTATTCTAAAACAAAATCCTCTTTCTTTCGAATATTTAAAAAATACATAAATACATAGATTTTATATTCAGTCACGAAAGCCGATTGGTAGGCTCGTGCCAATGAGTCTTTTAAAAATCTTATGAACGATTTATATATTTGGCATAAAGGCTTGGACACAAAGACGGTAACGTGCTCCCCACTCCTCTGGCTACCCCTGTATTGAGGAAAAGGAAAAATCTGAAGGAATAGTTCTCTCACATAAATCTCTCGGGATTGATCTACATTTGATAACTTAATTACGTAAGGTAGCACATGCGGCTTGATATTAACTTAGTTATCCACGAATGGGGAGACTAACTTGTTCCCAGAATTAATGTTATCATTACGATGTCTTGATTGACTTATGAGTCGTCTTAGACGACAAACTTATTTCAATATTTATTTATTTCAATATTTACTTACTAACTAAAAAAAGTCACGATAGCCGAGTGGTTGGCTGGTGGGAATTTCCAGTCGAGAAACCCGAGATACCAATGGGCGTTTCAAAAACTTATGTACGAATTATATCGTTGTCTTGGACATAAAGACGGTGACGGGCTCACCACCTGTCACGTTGTCCCGAAAATATCTTCGGTGCAAGGACGGTCAAAGGGACTTTATTGCGTGAAGATATTTATTTATTTATTTTATTTATAAATAGTGCTTTGGCAGCTGGTATTGCAACTTTTCTAATTGATCTTTAATAATTGGTTAATTATTTAAGGTTTTGATTTATTTAATTTTTAAGGCATTTTCCCAGTAAGTTAGACAGAAATTATTTGGGTCTACGGCACAGGCGGTGAGCCAATCACTGTCTTTTTGTCCAAGGCAAGATAGAATATCCTTATACATTCTACTATAAAGATAATTATTAATAAAAAGAAAACATTCAAATATTTTGAAATTGATGTACGATTCATTTCGTTGAATCGGAAGAAAACAGACATTGCCGGAAGATTATGGCGTTAACATATACTAGCCCCTTTCTTCCCGTGGGTGAGGTAAGTGGCGACTACATGATATTCTTAAAATATAATACACGTGGCGGTAATACCATCTCGAGAAACACTAAAGCAAAATTTTGCAGACTGGTGATGAACAATTGCGTCTTAAGTGGCGATTATGGCAAACCCTACCGTGAGAAAGTATCCTAGGTCATGTCTCGTTTAAAGTCCACTCGTATAAAGATATATCCCGCAATGAATTTTTAGACAAACGCAGTGCAGATCTATGCAGGTGGTTGAGGACCTCAGGTTCTGAGGGGCAAACTTTGGGGAAGGAACAATATAATTATACACTTACTTGTATATTTAAATAAATTTACATTTATATATAAACATACATACAAGCATTCATATTCACCACGCAAGTGGTGTCCTTACCGGGACTCGAACCATCAACCATTAGCTTCGAAGGCACGGTCACTCGAAACTAGGCTATCGGGTGTTCCCTTCCCATGAATAATATAAAATGTTGTTCTTAATATTAGACCACTCATGCACAATACGTCAGTGTTCGAACACATGTCACTAAACACAATATAGAAAAGCAGAGGTAACATGAAACACGAGGCTCACTCAAATGTGATCATAAATCAATAACGTTTTATTAAATAAAACTCCCCGTCGTGTATCACGGGAGTATGATCGCAATATATATAAAATGATTTCATTCGATTTTTGAAGTAGGAACTTTATAGAAAATGCATTGTTCTGTCGCACCTAAACAAGATTCCAGGACATACATATGTATGTACATACGTAACGTCATGTTAATGTCAAGTGAAAGAGTGCCAGACACCAAGCACATTAAACGCTACTACCAGTCACCGATTAAATGAATTTTAATTTCGTATTTTTAAATGGTTATCCCGCCATATATTAATGGCATTTTTCGCTTAGTCGCCTGCTGTGGCATATACGTAAAAAGTGAGAGATTTCTAAAAGGATAGTCCCCACGACGCTTCTAAAAGGATGGTCGTAGACGCTAGTGACAAGAGAGCTATCACTACGCTACAAATGGGCGCGTTATTCGATTATTATACGAATTCTGGTTCTGACTGTTAATTACGGGTGACAGAAAGTTATTTTGTTTTATATTTATCATAACGTTGCATATCACATTGAAGGGCTAATTACTACAATAAGACAGTTTTGTAAATATTTACACTCAATTTAATGACTTTAAATTTCAATAGCAAATTGAGCCTTTTCATTCAGGCGGTTCTGAGAAAAAATTTCGATCTGTCACATAAGCACTATTATGATTAATATATGTACATATTTATTTAATTTTGTACAAAAAGAAGTATGTAGGGATCGTGACACTTGGCGATCTGTTCTCTCTGGCTACCCCGTCAGGGATTGTACGTAAAGATAAATAAATAAATAAATAATAATTTTGTACAAAACAACAAAAACAACAATGCCATGAATAAAAATATTTTACCACTTGTAAAAGATAAAAGATAAATTTATTTGCTATTTACCATGAAGATTGTAATTGTAATTTTCAGGTCAAGAAGAGTCAAGCAATTATATTGTTAAAGTTAACAATATTAAATATTATACATAACTATCTAGCCTATCATAGCCCAGCTGTCTAGAGATCTTAACAAAAACAAAGACTTTACTCTTGTTTATTCAAGTGCAAACACTTATCTATTGTAATTTTAAGATCTTTTTAGCCTTTGTAGCGAAGGCTCACTAAAAGGATTCAAGAACTTATTTGCATTTAAGGTAATATTTGATTTTCTGAAGCCTCCTGAAATCATAAAGCATGAAGTAAAATTTTTGCGTAAAATTATTTTTGTATCATCACAGTATTTTTATAACTGTCATGGATCCATGTAAAAATACCACTCCCTGTATTCCTTTCGGAGTTGCAAGAGGCGAATAAGAGAAAAGTCATGTCAATATCAATGGCTACCGACAGATGGCGGGTTTGCCATCAGACCAGAAAATCAGAAAATTAGCAGACCTTTAGCAGTACAGTGTTAGGCTCTACGATTGCCAATCCTCTTGCTGAACGTGGCGGATATCGCAAACCCTCTCACGGGAAAGCAGTGACCTATTACAGGCAGTTATGCATGGAACTGTTGGTCAAAAGCGTTTTTTCCAATATTTGGGATAGATTAGAACCGGAGTGCGTCCACTGAGACGGTCCAGACTTCACACGTGCTCTTTCAAACATTTCTTCAAACATTTCTGTTTTGATAGACTGTAATGAAAAGAATAATAAGCAAGTTACAGCTGGAAACCATTATATGATTGTTTTTTTTTAATATCCATACGTGACGAATATCGTTACACGATCAATAAAGCACTGTAATTAATAATAATCACTTCTTAGTCTCCCGTAATGTCACAAACTCCCTGGGATACGAAGTTTATGTTTCTCGTCGCACTTCGTAATGGTCCCGTCATCAAAGTCTCTTAAGATTTTTCACATGTGCTGTGCAATTTTTAGGAAATCTGAATAGCTAACAATGAAAGTGTTATTAGCAAATGTATGTCATGTACACGTTTGTGAATAAATACTATTTTCTAGCTTAATCAGTCACGCAGGCCATTGAATGTGGTTGGGTAATCGGAATTCGAGTGAAGACTCCCGAGTTCTTTGAACAAATGGTAGGATACCAATGGGTTTTTAAAACTTATGGACGATTTATATGAATGGCTTGGACATTAAGACGCTGACAGACTCACCGCCTGTCATGTTATACCAAAAATATCTTCTGTGAAAACTGCGTAGAAAGGAATTAATTGTTTGTCTATCTCAGTGTTGGGAATGGGGTGAAATTTCTAATAAAAAAAAAAGTTAGGGACCATCCTTAACATTTAGGGAGATGAAAAATAGATATTGTCCGATTCGCAGACCTAACCAATATGTACACAAATATTTCACGAAAATCGGTCTAGCCATTTCGAGTTTAATCACAAACAGCATGATACGAGAACTTTATATATTAGATTACATACATATTAGACGACCTCCGTAGACGAGTGGTGTACGCACCAAATTTGATGGTGTCGCCAGACCTAAAAGGTCCTGAGTTCGATTCCTGGAAGGGTCGAAAAAGAAATCCACTTTTTCTGCATTGTAGTTTTATGTTTTCTCAAGAGTGTTTGTAGATACTTTCTGTCTCATGGAACGGTATTTTTTTTGTTGTCTCGATAGCCGAGTGGTTCGGTGTTCGGAATTTCGAGTCAAGAGACATGAGTTCGATTTCCAGGTGGCAGGCTGGTGCCAATGGATTTTTCAAAAACCTATGTAAGATTTATATAGTTTTTGCGGACATAAAGACGACGATGGGCTCACCACCTGTTACGTTGTTCCGAAAATATCTTCGGTGGAAGGAGGGTCGAAGGAACTTAACTATCTAGACTCGACTTCTGTCTACCCTTTTATTGGAAATTTCGTGAAGATATTTATAATTGTTTAGATATTCTTACTGTCGCTATTTTTAAAGAACAACTCAATTTTTACTTACTTCAATAAATAATAATAACTTACTTATTTACTTATCTTCACGCACAATCCCTGACGAGATAGCCAGAGGGAACAGATCGCCAAGTGACACGATCCCTACATACCTTTCGCTTCTATCAGACTCATCATCTTCTTCATACATGCACGTTTAGGGATCTGACTACTCTTGACCCTCCCCTCTTCAAGCAATTTGCTCACATGGTCTTCGAAAGTTAGTCTCGGTCTACCTCGACCCCTTTAAATATTAACTTTCGCTCTATATATTTTCTTCACCATTCGGTCTTCACTCATTCGCTCAACGTTCCCAAACCATCGAAGCACGCCCTTATCCATTTTTGAGACAAGGTCATCTTTCAAACCTTCCATATTGCGAATCACTTCGTTTCGCTTTCGGTCGGCCATGGTAAGGCCGCACATTTTACGAAGAGATCGCATCTCCACTGCATTCAACCTGCTTTTATGCTTCTTCTAGCATACCCAGGTTTCGCTGCCATATAACAAAGTTGGTACCAACACTGCGTTATGTATTGCAAGGCGTGCACTTTTCACAACGCCGTACCTTTTGATTAACGCAGTCAGGGCACCATTGACTTTGTTCCCTGCAGCGAACTGCCTGTCCACATTTAAATCACATCTTCCATCCCGGCTAAACGCACTCCCCAAGTATACAATTTCATTCACCTGTTCTAGACATTCCTGATTTACCCAAATTACGCACTTCGTTCTTTTTTGGTCCCTTTCAAATACCAGAACCTTAGTTTTATTAGCATTCAAACGGAGACCATTAATTTCACATTCTTCTTTCATACACGTGATTAATGCCTGCAGTTCTGCCTCTGATGGTGCAATAAGCACTGCATCATCAGCATATAGCAGACAATTTACTTTTATGTCACCCAATTTCACACCCAAACAGCTATCTTTCAGCTTCTGTAAACAGCTGTCGAGATACAGTATGAACAGCCAGGAAGACATGACACAACCCTGTTTTACGCCCGTTTCGCTTAACGTGGGTGACATGTCATGCCCTACCCGCACACAGGCTTTACAGTCACAGTAAAGTGACTGCACAGCCCTTAGCTATCGACCATCCACACCATACCCTGGCAACAGTTCCCACATTTTCTTCCTTACAACCTTATCAAATGCTTTCTCAAGATCCACAAAAGCACAGAAAATCTTCTGGTTAGCAGCCAGAAGCTTCTCCGTGATCATGCGGAGAGAAAACATTTGATCCGTGCATCCTCTTCTAGGTCTAAATACGCATTGTGCCTCCCATAGAAATCTTTCCGATTTATCTTGCATCCTACGTGTCAAAACCTTCGAGTAAAATTTACTTGCCAAACTGGTCAAGCTGATCGCCCGATAGCACCCGCAGTCATAATGTGAACCTTTACCTTTATATAAAGGCACAATGACCGCGGATCGCCAATCATCCGGAACAGCCCCCGTCCGCCAGCACAAATTGCACAGCCGATGAAAGCTGTCCCAGACGCGTGGCCCACCATACTTGACCATTTCAGCAGTAACTCTGTCTAGTCCTGCAACCTTACCACATTTCAAACTTCTAATCGCTACTGATGACCTCAGTGTCATCGAGGTCCGAGGCTGGTGTACCAGTCACGGCGTCAGCCGCAGACCCCCCACTAAGATCATCACACGCATACATCGCTCTATAAAATTCGCTCCATCGCTGCATGACGTCCGATTTTTCTGAGAGGACGTCATTGGTTCCCGAAAGCACTTTATTCATTCTTAAGGCGGTCGCACTACTCCGGGTCTTTCCAACATCTTTCCAGAAGAGTTTGGAGTTCTCCTTGAAGTTGTGCGACAACCTTTCGTCCGCTTCCATTCTACTCCTTTCACGCACTTCCTCAATCAATGCTTTCGTGTGAACTTTCTGGTGCTTTTATCTTTCTTTCCTCTTCTCTCTCATATCCTTATCATTACTAGAGGCCAAGTAGTCTAACCATGCTTTCTTCTTCTTATTTAAAGCTTCTTTCACTTCGTCATTCCACCATGCATCACCCTTTTTAATGCTACCTCTTTTCACAGTTCCACACACGTCTTCCGCTGCACTAACCATTCCATCTCTAAGGCTCTGCCATATTTCTTCCACACATTCTTTCCTGACATAGATGCTGTCCAGCTTTTTGGCTACTCTTGCTTGATATTTATCCCTAGTGTCCGCTTCATGAAGCTTCCAGCTTCGGATGCTACTGACCGACTGTGGTTCTGGTATCGCCGTCCGGTGGCGCCAACCCGCGAACAGACCCCTAAATCTAGTAATCACTAGATAGTGATCCGTTCTCAGGTCAGCACCCCGAAACACTAGCGTATCCATCACCTGTTTTGCAGTCGGTCATCCACCAGGAATAAATCGATCATACTTCTCTCATTCTCTCTTGTTCTAGTATACATATGGATTTTTTTGTGACTAAACATAGTGTTTGTCACAAGAAGACCCTTTTCCTTGCATACAGCCAGTATAAGCTTGCCAGCATCGTTAACCCTTTTATCACCAAACATTCCAAGCACCGACTCGTACCCTGGCCGAGCGGTACCAACCCATCCATTCAAATCACCTCATACAACAATTCTTTCGCTTCTTCTAACCAAGTCTAGAAATTCTCTTACATTCTCTCAAAACTCCACCAGCTCAGCTCTGGACGACGAAGCTACCGGCGCATAAACAGCCAAAAGGAATAACTTCTTTCGTCCCAATTTAAAGCGAACCCAGAGAAGTCTCGAGTTCACAACCTTATATTCAGTCATAACATCGACCAACCGAGACGACAGCAGCACCCCCACTCCCTGGCAGGCGCTCTCGCTCTCCGGGACTCCGGACCATAGAGCTAACGCCCCGCCAGGGAGCTCTTCAGTACCGCTGCCCTTCCGCTTGGTCTCCGACAAACACACGACATCTAATTCTCTTTCTTTCATTATTTCAATCAACTCATTCGTCTTATCTCTCATGCCTCCTCTAACATTCCACGTGCCAACTCTGCACTCCGTCCACGCTTTTACAATGACCCCCTAATGTAATAATAATATGATATATCAACTGAACAGAAAACTTTCTCAGAAATTACACCTACATAGATAAACTTAGAACCTAAAACAATATTAAAATACAAATCGTTACACTGATTGCACAAATATAAATAATTAAAATTTAGATACTCGTGCAAGATTAGCTCGTGTTTATCGCTTATTCATTTGCGTTTGCGCTAAGCGTAAACCGTTCGGGATACGCCAATGTCTTTCATTGTACTTAGCATTGTAATTACCGCCTCCGAATGAAGTGTTAAGGTCCAATATAAAAAAATGAAAGTTTGATTACATATACAGGTAAATGAGGAACTCCGACTTGATCCTCAAGATTGACAGCGCACCTGTAGTTCTTCGACTGAAGTTGCTTGCCAGGTTTATGACGTAGCCTTTCAGCATTTTCCTAATCATATACTAGACGTATACACATTTTCTTATTCTTCTATTTTCCTATTTGTCTAAAGTCGACTGATGAACATAGGCCACAATGAACGGTCCTGAACCACCCGCATCCATCGACTAAGATTTATTTTTGTCTTCATCATTTTCTTAATACTTCGTTTACCAGAGGTCTGGAGAATCTAGTTACGTTCGTACTCACGTTTCACAAAAGCGTATTTGGAACAAAGTGATAGGCGGTTTAGTCTTTATAATTAATTTATTAACATATAGTTCGATAGGGAAAACATAATCTACATTGCCCTGCATTTGCACTTGTGTTATGGAATGGAAAACAATTAAAGTATCACAAACATATTGTTTCGACTGGAAATTGAACTTAGGACATCAGCACTATGTCCACAGAGTTCGTCGCTACTTTGAATTTCGAATACTTTCATTTTATGATTGGCTAAATGTAATCAAATACGACACTATTTGGAAACGAGCCAGTTTTGGTTAGCGCAGAGCCTCACAGTGTGAGCCCTTGCTATTTACATTGTGGTTTTACGTTTCTTCAATTTAATTCAGTGCGTTGCAGGCAACTCAAGATTAATGACTACAATTTGCACTGTTATGTTCTTACGAACATAAATGTCTGCAGTTTACTGAGTACTGAGTTCCGTTTCCTACTGAATGTGGAAATGCAGTATGAAGATTCATTAAAGATGTCGCTAATTTTATGCATAAACCATAGACATAACTTTAAACGAGCTGATCTTGTTTATGTGTTAATTAGAACTCAATCTTGTTACATTATTCACGCGAATCGTCTGTGTATACATTTATAATTTGCTAAGTATTCCAATGATAATGTTTTTTATATTTAAATACTGTTTTATATTAAAAGTTTTTGTAGATTGATATCATCTGCGAAAATTTGATTACATACGAAAAAACAATTTTGTGTTCACAAAAGTGACATTAATTTTTAAATAAATGTATTTGAGCGCAATCAATGTCTCTCAGTCATGTATAACTGTAATTGTTGTTTTTAACGGGAGTGATCCAGCTTCAATATCTGGGCAAGCACTGATTGGATATAAAAACGACAACAGGCTCACCACCTGTCATGATGTCGCAAAAATTTCTCAGGTGTGTCGAGATTCGAAATGACTAATTGTCTATACCACTGTATTAGGAATGGCGTAAAGAAAGTCTTTTTTATATTAGATCGACAATGTGTGAAGTCCACCAACCTACACTGGAGCAGCGTGGTAGATATATACAGGCAGGTGGTACGAGCCTTGGGGATCGAACTCGGGTCTCTTGACTCGGATTCCGATCACCCAACCACTTGTCTATCGTAACTTTTTATTAGGACTTACTAATTAACGATAATGATACCTGTTCTTATCCCACCCGTGCATTCACTGTTTGTTACATGCAAGGTTTATAGAGATATCAATATCTTTCAATCAATCAGTTCAATTAAGGATCAATCCTTTAATAATTGTCATATAAGCTTTCACGACGAAACATTAACAGCATCTCTTTTAAGAATTTGGACAATATTTTCCATACTTTGTGATTCTATTTCACGGAAACCCTGACCCGCAGCCGAAAATTATAGCAAAAACATGCCTGAATTTCTAGCACCTTAGACGCAGCTGCTGTTCACCGGTATGCTGTTTTAGGTCTAGTATATTTCGAGATAGTTATCTCACCATCTATTTGTAGCTAATTGCATTTTCAATGCTTTTCTCTTCGCCTCTAATGACACCTACGGTAAGAAATGGGGTGGTATATTTTACGCTGGTGGTACCAACGATGTTATAATTTATCTTCCAGAAATTCTAAAGTCATTTGTCTGGATATAAACCGTGTCGAGCAAAGACACCGAAACTTCTGAGATAAGCGCGTTAATCCTAACTTATGAGAAACATTCTGACACAGAAGCAGCCTCTGCATCTTGCACTGTAAACATCAGTAATGTTATGTATATGTGTATACATATACACATAAGACTTTATCATTGTAAATCTATTTGTAAATAAAAAATACAAAGCAATTAAATCATCTTTTCATAGGTTCGCGAAGGAGATCCTACCGCGTTTTCATCTGAAAACCTCCATGTTCTCAAATGAGGCTTGGGAGAGTGGAGGATCGTAATTAAGAAACAGATGCAGGATGACGTTTAGGATGGCCCTTGAAAATAAAGGATCATCAGGACAGCCAGGGATAGGTTAAAAGTCGACTTAGGTTTTAAACAAGTCACGATAGCCGAGTGGTTGGGTGGTCGGAATTTCGAGTCGAGAGACCCGAGTTCGATTCCCAGATGGCAGGCTCGTACCAATGGGTTTTTCAAAACTTATGTACGAATTATATCGTAGGCTTGGACATAAAGACTGCGACGGGCTCACCACCTGTCACGTTGTCCCGAAAATATCTTCAGTGGAAGGTGGGTCGAAGGGACTTAATTGTCTAGACTAAACCTCTGTCTACCTCTGTATTGGGAATTGCGTGAAGAAGATTTTAAACAGCGTTTTTCACGCTGCGTTATGATATCTTACAAATTTCGGTAAAAATGTCAATTTTGATTTTTTTTTAATGTATAAGACCCAAAATCGTTCAAGAGCTCCATAGAGGCGTACGAAAGAATGAAAATTTTTGAACTCGTTTCAAGTATGACGGAGTTAAGAGGTAACCAAATAAAAAAAAACACTAGCGAATTGAGTACCTTCTTCTTTTTTGAAGACTGTTTAAAGAGAATAGTTGGCAAAGCTTATAATATTCTATCTGAAGTGTTCACAAAAATACTCAGGAGGCAAGATCATGCCAAGCTATGTATGTCTTTAAGTATATATCTTATATCTGTATTGTATTGTAAATTTTAATCCAGCTCGGTAGCGACAACATATTAGTAAATTTTTTAGACCTACGAGTCACGATAGCTAGAGAATTTCGAGGGTAGCGAGTTCGATCGTCAGATGGTAGTCTCGTACCAATGAGTTTTCAGACTTATGTACAATTTATATCGTTAGCATGGAATCAAATACTTGTCACGTTGTCACCAAAAATGTCGTCAATGAAAGGTAGGTCAAAAGTCCTTAATTATCTGGACCTCTTGTCTACACCAGTACCGGTAAATAGCGTGAATATTTTGAAATTTGCTGTTAAATTTGTTGCTTGTTTGTGTTGCGTTAGTTACTTAACATCAAATGCACTCACTGTCTGCTCGTTTTTCACCCAAATGAACAACATAACAAACAAAATGAAAATATGATATAAATGACAATGTCATTTTGTCCTAACATTTCGGGTAAATTATACATTATACAGTGTGTGGACGACATTGCGTCGCCGGTGATATATTAAATTTTGAACTTGCTATGAAATGCAAATTTTCATTGAAATGCAGTTTGCGTTTTAAAGTCAGTTAAATATTTTCGTACATCATTTATCTGAGGAATCTGAGAGATCTTAACTTTTGAAATAGTTTTCCGGTATCCATGGACTTAAAATACAATAAAATGTATTTATTTTTAGAAAAGGTCAATAGTACGTTCAAATAATGATTTCAAGCTCCATTTCATTTCTGTGATAAAGCTCCCGATTCATAAACCTTAAAAATGTTGCGAAACTTGAAAATCTATTTAAAGAACAGTGTCCTTATTAGATATTGCACCATATCCCTTATTATGAGACTCCACAAACAGTATCTCACGGTCCGAGCGCAAGTCCTTTGGAAACCGGATTACGTTGAGCGGCGACTCTTCAGTCTCTTTATACACATGACTGAGCCGAACAAAGTTTGTTGAACATTTAAGTTTTATATTGTAATTTATATAAAAGCTTAACAAGGTGAAGCAAATTACAGCTAATGAAGAAAGATACGTTACTCATCATAATCGCCAGGCTGTATGTAATGGAAAAGGGATTGGTGATGGCCGAATTGAAGGGTGCACTTGTGTGTGTGCGCTAAATATTGAGTTGGTTTTCATTTATTTTATCATTTTTCGTTTTTTATTTATTAGAATTGTACGATTACGTCTTCCGTTAAACAGCCAATAAAATTCCACTACGAGATATCGGCGATATAGATAAAGAAGATTTGTCATAATCAGACGATTCGCAATCCTTACTATAGATCTAAATACTCATTATTAATTTAGTTGGGTTTGAGATTATATGTATATCACGATCCGACAGACTACTTAGTGTGTGTGTGACCCTGCCTTTGAAGGTAAGGGTAGATGGTTCGTTCCCCGCCGCTGACAAAAATTTCTGTGATGAATATAAATATAACGATGAACATGTATTAACTTGAGAAATGGATGCATATGTATTAATATTATAATTTAAGAGTCACGATAGCCGAGTGGTTGGGTTGTCGGAGTTAAGAGACCCGAGTTTGATCCCCAGGTGACCGCCTCGTACAAATGAGTTTTTTGTAAAACTTATATACGACTTGTATCGTTGGCTCGACATAAAGACGGCGATGGGCTCACCACGGTAGGTTGGTCAAAGGGACTTAATTGTCTAGGCTAGACCTCAGACTACCCCTGTATTGGGAATTGCAAGAGGATATTTATTTATTATTATTTATATAATATAATTATGTATTCATGCTTTTATGTTAATATGAGTATCAATCTATGTAATTATGTGTTTGTACTGTACTGTATAGTGTATCGTCTGCTTGGACGCTAAGAGGAGTCAGGTTAATCACCGGTCACGTTGTCCCTAATAAACTACGGTGAAATATGAGCTGAAAGGGCTAAATTGTCCAGAGTTTTGGATGTCGAAGTGTTGGGAAAGATGTACAAATAAAAAAAATACAATAATAAAGAAATATATAACTTATACTAAAAAAGAGAAAAAGTTAGATTTTTATGTGTGCGATTTTCTACTTATACCACATATTTTAAATTATTTTCAAGGCTAGCAGTGCTATTTAATTTCTAGCTAGCTAGACAGGTGACCGTGTCCCCAATAGTCGATTCATCAAAGTTTGAAGATAAATGTTGGGTATTAATCGCGGAAATTTATAGTCGAGTGCGGCAAGCTATAGATTCTAACTAGAACTTTTAACAGATGACTGTCAGTCTTATCTCAAATATTCTGTGACAAAATCTCAAATATTCAAGACTGAAGTCGAGGAACGTCAAATCAAATCATGTATTTATTACTAGGAATTTTGATATCTACCACCGTAAAGCTCTAACAGAGGAGAAACAGGCGATAGAAACTTCGCAGGTATCCTCTTTTTTGTGAATACGTTATGACCTAATGTATACAAATATATAAATTACGACCTGTATGCCACTCCTGTCTTTTTCATACGATGGGTGTGTCATAATCGCCACGCATGGCAAGTGGATTGGCGTCCACAATAACAGAAACCGCCCGTCGTCGGGTAGTTAAATTTTGGTCTGGTGTTTTTGTGATTTTTATTCCGCCGTTCGTCAGTAGCTAATTTTATTTTCAAGCAATTTTCCTTAGTCGCCTCTTACGAAACCCACAAGAAGAAACGGGGTGGTATATTTTTACGCTGAAAAAAAGGTTTACATGAAGATATTTTTTTTTATTTAGGATACAAATAAGCATTACAAAAATTCGTAAAATCCTCATAATTAAGCCTCGCAGGGCTTATATTAGTGACGGTTGGTCGTTTACATACAGTACTTTCAGTTTTTTTTTAACATATTTTATTTCCAAGCATGTTAAATAATTGTCTATCAGGTAATATTTCGTCCAGATAGGTTTAAAGGTCAGTAGACAGTCACTATTTTTATTATTATTGGTAAAAGTTATTTATAGTTACAGCTTACCTGTAACATATTATTCTTTGTATGAATAAACTTCCGATGCTCCGATTCTTATTAGATAGCTTTACACTATTGTCTTTGTACTTTTTATTTTGGCCATTAAGCGAACTATATGTGATCATTATATTCTCACTTCTGTATGGCGTTAGATTTCATGGTAATAATTTTTTTTTAAGGGAATAAGGGAAGAGAAGTCGCACGCGAATATGTATGGGTAAAATATTCCAGTGGCGGGCAGCGGCAGCAGTGAAAGATTTATTAAAAAAAGAAACAAAGTGAAGAGGATTTTGGAAGGAAATATTGATGGCGGCTGAGTGTAAAACCGATCACAACAAAGGGATATAATCTCAAACCGATCTTTTAAGTATTGAGAAGAGTAAGGCATGAAGAGCTTAGAGTATAAAGCCGAAAAATGTGCATACTCGTGCTCTCGTTATAATCATATAATATTAAGTTAAATATTAAATACTTTTAAAACATGTACATAGAGAAAAAGGGACATCACATACATTGCTCCAATCCAAAAGTAGCTAAAGCACTTATTTTTGGTATCGGAAATACCGAAGGTACCATAAACACCCTAACCCGAGACAATATAGAAAAAGTGATTTTCTACATTGACCCATTCGGGAATCGAAGCCAGGGACTTCAGAGCCGCCAACAATTATAAAACTGTCTCGAACATAGAAGTCACAGTAGCCGAGTGGTTGAAAAGTTATTAGATTTTTTTTTAAACTTAAGTATATGCGATTTATATAATTGGCTTGGACATAAAGGCGGCAACGGTTTACCACCTGTCACGTTGTCCCAAAATTGTGGGTAAAAGGACGTAATTGCCTAGACCACTATCTACTCCTGTTTCAGGAATGGCGTGAAGATTTATAACATATATAATATGTTCCTACTTGGACACCTTTATCTCTTTTTCCCAGAATTGAGTCAGGCATATTCTTTAAATCCTTTCGATACGCTTTTACCGAGGCTTATTTCGTACAACGTGATAGGCGGTAAGCCCATCGCCGTCTTAGTATCCAAGCAAAATAAATGGTAAATGTCAACAAGGCCATCAGGCTGTAAATAAACTTTTCAATAAAAAAATCTTCAACTGAGGTATATTGTTTAATTGCTGATACATAAATAAAACGCCGCGTTTCCAGCAAAAAGATTGCCGGCTCTTTCTTCTAATATAAAGTTATATACAACGATAAACGTTTTGTAACCTGGCAAACATCTTTTCCTCCTTTTTTAAATAAACAAAAAAGAACGTAAAGCATCCGACGGAAAAAAAGCGCTTTAAAATCTAGCTGCCGATTTAATGAATTACTTTAATTATTATCAATAAATAACGTACCATTCAAAAAACAAACATTATCTTTGCTATAGGCAATGATAATATTTTTTTAAATCTTTGCTAAAAATAAAAATAAATATCTTTACGCTATTCCCAATACATGAGTGGATAAAGGTCTAAACAATTAAGTCCTTTCGATCCACCTTCCTCCGAAGATATTTTTGGGACAACATAACAGGTTGTGAGCACATCGCCGTCTTAATGACCAAGCAAAAGATATAAATCGCACATAAGTTCTTGAAAAATCATCGGTACGCGCTTGGGAATCGAGCTCGGGTCTCATGACTCAAACTCAGATCACCCAACCACTCGGCTATCTTTGCTATGAAGTAAATACACAAATGTTCATTTCTATTATTAAATTAATGAGAAATTTTAAACAATCATCTGACATGGGGGGAGGGGGATTAGAAACCACGACTTATGCCATACGAAGGTAGCGCTTTTACCTTCGGGTAGGAATGTCCCAGACGCATTACGCATTCCTGTAAAGGTCCCTTCACACATACTGTGTTGTCATATTTCTTTGTATGGAAATGGCTAACTTTTTGCACCAAGAACAGGCAGCTCCAGCCACTCGAAGAGAATTTTCCTCGTAGACCAAAAACATAATGAATGTTAGAGAACATCTATAATAACAATAATATAATATATCTTCACGCAATTCCCAATACAGAGGTAGACTGAGGTTTAGTCTAGACAATTAGGTCCCTATGACCCAACTTCCTTCGAAAATATTTTAAGGACAACCGGACAGGTGGTGAGCCCGTCGCCGTCTTTATGTCCAAGCCAACGACATAATTTGTACACAAGTTTTTTAAAAACCCTTGGTACGAGCCTGCCACCTGAGGATCGAACTTGGGTCTCTTTATTCGAAATTCTGACCACCAAAACACTCGGCTGTCGTGACTCAAAGACCGTCTAAATCAGGCGAATGCGCCGCGCGCCATCTGTTCCCAAGTTGTTTATAGTAAATTTTAAAACAAGTTTCATCTGTTAAAGTAATTTTTTTTCTTTCTTTTTTATTTTACTTTATTTTTTTTTAATTCAAAATACAACATAATGTATGTAAGATAAAGGTGCCTATAAAACTATAAGATTTTTTATAAGGTACAGGTACAATTTATTCGAATCGATCTCAATGAATCAATTTCAATCGATTTATGAAATCGATCTTTGAATCCTATTATTATTCTTGATGTCAAAGCATTAATAATACAGGCATATACTTCTCTTACAGATCAGACCTCTCACTTTACCCGGATTACTACTTTGACTGAAAAATTCTATACTTAGTTAAACAATAGTTTACAAAACATACTATAGTTATACTACATCTTGCATCTCATTCACTGTTGCCCTTTATTGAATATATGTCTTATTTTAATTAATATGTATTTTGTATCGTATTATAATTTGTATCAAAGTTATTTTATGTAAGTCCTATGTATGAGTTCAAGTTAATAAGTATTTATAAATAAGTTCATATATTTTATATTATTTTAAATATGTTTGGGGCCGCGCGTGGGTGGACTATTTTAAATGGCACCGGCAGAATAACAGCGCTGCAGCAGTACTGCTACAGCATATTTGCCGAGTCGGATGCCGTTTCGTTGCTGCAATCGAGTTATACCATTTATCTTAATCTGTAATTATTAGCTATAACCTTTATATGTACTGTTTTGTGGCAATGAATAAATCTACTTTCTTCTTCTTATTCTTCTTCTGTACTAAGCAAGATCATCCATTTATACCAAAAATAATTATAACTTGTAAGTATAAAGTTAAAAACCGATTCACTTGCGATATCAATGAGAGAATACTAAATTATGACTACAGTGAATGCGGCTAATTTAAACAGCACAGACAGAAAGTTCAATGTTGAATAAACTAAAAATAAAAATCAACTTTTTAAATAGCTTACCCAGACGTCCCTTCAGTTATTTCGAAATGGAAATTAGTAAAAAAACTGGTTTAATTGTCATACAGACTGGATGTAGTTTATTTTTCTCTTACTGTTTTTTTCTGTTCCATAATAAATTAGATTTACATGATTTAAATTAGATTACAGTGATTCTTATAAAAATCGTAATTAATCTTTTATATCTGTAATGAAAATAGAGATTCGATGTATATTTAAGTTTCGTAGACGTGTTCAGTTAAGTGTTTATACCTATTACTATTTTTTTAATTGTGTATTTAGTCGCATTTAGCCTTCGGCAATAAGAAACGAACTGAGCAAGTGAGCCTGTGTGTGAAAAAAAATGGTAGGTTTTAAATATGTCAGATAAAGGCGTGCTTTGATGGTTCGAGCACGGTAAGAACTAAATTGAAAGAATCAAATGTTGATGAAGAACATATACCATTGCCATTACCAAGCGCGGCGATTATGGCAAATCTTTCCGTACAAGACAGGCCTAATCTCTGTTGTGGACTTCACAGGCCGTGATGATAATGATGATGAAAAACATACAGAGGTAAAGATCGAGATACTTGGTGGCCTATTTATTGAAACCACCACATGTGACACGTTAAGACTGCATGTCTAACTCAGATAATCCTCTGAGTTTTACAAGGATGTCTTTCTCAATATTATTGTATTGATAAATGCACTAGGCAGTTTGCAGAGCGCCTAAATTGCCAACAGTAATTTGCTTACACTTCATGCCAAATGTGTTTGGCGTGAAGCCAAGTCGGATAGCCTGTTATCTAATATTTATTAATACTTAATATGTGAAGTGTGCAATAATGTGCCGTGTGGTCTCCGAGTAAGAATTAACATGACCCTTTCTACCCGTGAAAACATTGAAAACACCATTTACTACCGAAAGAAGTCCGTATGTCTATGTACCTTTAATTCATAGCACTCAGGTGGCCAAACTTTGCCTGTCATCAATAGATGGCTTTGTAATACATTTTCAATTAAAAACTATGAAAATTTTCTTCTCGAATCGAACCATTTTTGAAGATTACAAAAAAATATCTTTAAGCCATTTTCAATACAGGGCTAGAGAGAAGTTTAGACAATAAAGTCCTTTCTATCCACCTTTCGGCGAAGATATATTTTGGAACAACGTCACAGGCGGAGAGCGTGTCACCATCTTTATGTACACGCCAACTATATAAATTGTACAAAAGTTTTGAAATAAAAAACACTGGTACAAGCTTACCACCTGGGATCCAACTCGGGTCCTTGACTCGAATATTAATCACCCAACCACTTGGCTATCGTGCTAAAACTTCTAAGAAATTTGTGTTGATAGGATAATCTTCCCATTGGTAATACCTTAATGGAAATTGAGTATATTATTATGTTAATTTTATGCATCACAGTAATTAACTATGCATTTGTAATGACATTATCGGGAACGTTCATTGTAGCGACAATCGAACTCAAGCGAAATTAACTTGCATTGTTACGTAATGAATGACCTGTATATAATCCCATCTTTTTTTAAATAAATAAGTAATATATACATAGACAGAGACAACACCTCAAACATTGCTCTGTTCTCGAAGTATTACCTACAGCACTTGTGGTAAGAAATCGGAAACAAAAGATATACCATAAATAGTCAGATCCGAGAAAATATAGAAAAAGAGAAATAAACCAAGGACCTCATAGCTGGCGCAACTAAATGCTCTTAAATAAAAATATTAGATCTAACATACCTAAATAAGATATTTCAATTTAATAAATAAAACACTCACAGCTATCTTAGTGGAAGCAAAATGATGAAAGCATGCGCAATGCGTAAAGTCTCGGAATTTCCATTTCCTGTAAGCTTGCGCGTTAAGTGCATGATACACAGGTAATGTTTACTAAAGCGTAGATACCATTTGTGGAGGAGCTGAAAAGATTTCATTTTTGAATTCTCAACGCTCTCCTAGCAACATTTCGACTAGCAGTATTCGTACTCACTTCGCAATAACAGTTTTCGAAAGCTGATGTTGCTTAAATATTAAGGAACTTGGACTTAAATATACAAAATTAAGCAGCATTGTTATATTATATAAATACAGATTATTTCGGTCATAGTAGACTATTCTGGACTTATCAAAACTACAAAAAAAATATTATTACACCCGTAAGAGGAAAAATTATGTAATTCTCATTTCGTTATATCATTTTCAATTAACTGAGTTATGAGTATTAATTTCCGTACATTTGTATAATCAGACATTGTATTGTACAGGAAACTAAATAGATACATAGGCTAACATCACACGTCACATGCATTTTTCTGATTCCAAATTAAATACAAACTCGGGACGTCTACCTGGCAACGCCTTACAATCGGTGTGTACTCCACTTGTTCACAGAGGACGCCTTTCTAAATTTTCTTACTAAAGTATATTATGAAGTACCAAGCGAGTGCGAGTAATAGTCAAGATAGCTGAGTGGTTAGGTAATTTAATTTTAATTTCCATTACCTAACCAGGTAATGGGAATTCGAGTCCAGAGACCCGCTTTGGATCCCCAGGTATTAGGCTCGAACCAATGAGTTTTTTCTGTCAATAGACCCGATTTCGATCCCCAGTTGGTAGGCTCGTACCAATGGGTTTTTCAAAAACTTATGTACGAATATCGTTGGCTTGGACATAAAGACGGCGACGGGCTCACCACCTGTCACGTTGTCCCGAAAATATCTTCGGTAAAAGGTGGGTCGAAGGGACTTAATTGTCTAGACTCGACCTCTGTCTACCCCTGTATTGGGAATTGCGTGAAGAAATTTTTTATATTTTAGATATGAGAAGGGTTTCCGCTTTCGTTGGGATAATATCGTAATGTTAGGAAAACAACTTCCCGCTCGTAAAGTGGTGGCTTCACAACTTTGAAATGAAATGAATTTATTCTTAGAGATAAATATTAGTTTGTTTTCCAAGCATATTTTTGTTATCTGCTATCATTTAAAGACTTGATGATGGAGAAAGAACGTGCCGTTTTATTAAAATATTTCGTGGAAGTTGCTTGTGAATTTAATTTGGAAGCAATTTCTCAATTGTACTGAAACAAATGTACTGAAATAAGTTACGTTTTTTGTTCTAAATTAACTGACTCATGGAAAAAGTTATGTGACTGACTGAAATGTTATGTAGCTGACTCATGGAAAGAGCTATGACAGTGACTTTCTGCAGCTGTTCTCTAGTTAAATTCTAGCAAGAATTTAACTATTTATTTATTCTTTATTGCATATCAAATATTTATAATTATAATACAAGTCAAAACAAAGTCAAGCAAAGGCAGTCAAGGCGGTATAATACCTGTTGGAATTCTCTACCAGTCAATCTACACGCATTTCCCAATACAGGGGTAAACAGAGGTCAAGTCTAGACAATAAAGGCATAAAGATACCGACGGGCTCACCACCTGTCACGTTGTCCCGAAAATATCTTCGGTGGAAGGTGAGTCGAAGGGACTTAATTGTCTGGACTAGACCTCTTGACCTTACCAATACAGGGGTATACCCCCTGTATTGGTAATTGCGTAAAGATATTAATTTATCTCGTTGAAACTTTTCTTTCAGAAATTTGTCTCGAAAAGATGTTCCGATTTTAGGTAACAAATAACTCTTATGGATTTGGGAAACATAATATATATTAATACTCTTGGGTAAATATGCAGTTGACTTATGCGAGTTTGGCGGTCACAAACATAATCTCCATTTTATACATGGAATGTAGATAATGTTGTGAAAGCAAAATTCTAACTAAATATAATATTTTGACCATACGCTGAGTTATTTAATATTAAGTTTTAACAAACTTGAATGTAAATGGCATTCAGACTTGGGCAACTTAAACTGGTTGGCAAAATGACGAGCTCGGTGACATCACTCACATGCGGCGTCTGATTTATTATTTGCAAGGGTGCTTAAATTGTTCAATATTTTTGGAAATTATGAATATACAAAATTTAAGTATTGCGCTATAAAATAAAATATGCAGTTAATAAAATGAACATGTTAAAAGTAAAACGTTCTAAATATGGTACTCTCCTAGGAGGCTTCTGGTACAGTATCATACCACCAGTATCACCCCCTTTCTCTAAGTTATTCCTTAGCACACCTACAGGAAAAATGGGGGTTTTAATTGTTTCAAGTGAAAACAGCTATGAGCTGACATATGTAATCTGCGGTGAAATCGAAAGGACTAAATCGTCTAGTTTGCTGAAAGTCAGCTGTACGTAGGAAAGTACGATAGAACGTAGAAAAAAACGTAGGAAAAAACGTAGGAAAGATAAAAAGAAACTGTTTCTTATCTGTTCAATTTAATTTGAATTGTATTATACAATATATATAAATATATATATATATATATATATATATATATATATATATATATATATATATATATATATATATATATATATATATATATATATATATATATATATATATATATATATATATATATATATATATATATATATATATATATATATATATATATATATATATATATATATATATATATATATATAATATGTATAAATTATCATACAGTGGAATAAGTGCACGCCACTGTGGAAGAGAGGGTGGTGCTCTTCTTCACTTCGGACCAGGTAACATATACCTTTTTATATTTGCATGCGGAGTGTTGCGAAGTAACTTTTTCAATAACAACTTTACAATGTATTTCCGCAAAGTAACGCCTGAGTCTATATATATAATACAAAAAATAATTTCGTGAAAATGTGTTAAGAACTGATTTCAAATCTGATCAGTTGACATTAGTATTGTATTTTCTTCATTTTCAATATATTCTAATATCTTGTCTTTTATTTTTGGTAGTACGATGTACATAATTCTTAAACAAAACAAAACGACTGAATCGTAAACACCAAGTACCGTAAACAAGTTTCCTCAATGCCAATATCATTTAACATTATTGGAGTTAACTCCATAGTCATATAATACTTTAGAAGAGACCGGAAACATATGCTCCAAATCCTTTAAAGGGAAAATTTGTGAGAAATTGCATATCCACTGTTATTCAATATAAGTAACGAACGTATGAATTCATAGAATTAACGTGTTTATTTGAAAAGATTGTAGATATTTTCCTAGACCAGGAATCCTCTGGGTCTGTACTGCACTCTTACTTATTTCTACCACCACAAAGCAGTGTAATGACACATTTTTTTTTTTCTATATTAATAGTACAGAGAGCCATTACAACGACTCACAGGATAAAGGCATTCCATTGCAATGTCTTGGAACTGACAACAATTCTTTTAAAATGGTTTACACTTGTCACGTGCTGCAGTAGTCATAACATCAGCTGAACTAAAGAGTGATCAGTAACATACAACTTCGATTTTCTTGAGGCTTATTTTAAGATCAAAGAAAAAGTGTGAATGGGAAAGTTAAGAGTTCTTGGGTACTTCGATGTGCGTACTTGAAGAAAACTATGAAGTTAATGAAGCAACTAGTATGTAAGGATCGTGACTCATGGCGATCTGTTCTTGCCGGCTTCTCCATCAGGGAATAAAGAATATATATTTGTATCGTATTATAATTTGTATCAAAGTTATTTTATGTAAGTCCTATGTATGAGTTCAAGTTAATAAGTATTTATAAATAAGTTCATATATTTTTATATTATTTTAAATATGTTTGGGGCCGCGCGTGGGTGGACTATTTTAAATGGCACCGGCAGAATAACAGCGCTGCAGCAGTACTGCTACAGCATATTTGCCGAGTCGGATGCCGTTTCGTTGCTGCAATCAGTTATACCATTTATCTTAATCTGTAATTATTAGCTATAACCTTTATATGTACTGTTTGTGGCAATGAATAAATCTACTTTCTTCTTCTTATTCTTCTTCTGTACTAAGCAAGATCATCCATTTATACCAAAATAATTATAACTTGTAAGTATAAGTTAAAACCGATTCACTTGCGATATCAATGAGAGAATACTAAATTATGACTACAGTGAATGCGGCTAATTTAAACAACACAGACAGAAAGTTCAATGTTGAATAAACTAAAAATAAAAATCAACTTTTTAAATAGCTTACCCAGACGTCCTTCAGTTATTTCGAAATGGAAATTAGTAAAAACTGGTTTAATTGTCATACAGACTGGATGTAGTTTATTTTTCTCTTACTGTTTTTCTGTTCCATAATAAATTAGATTTACATGATTTAAATTAGATTCCACTGTATGATAATTCCACAGTGGCGTGCACTTATTCCACTGTATGATAATTTATACATATTATATATATATATATATATATATATATATATATATATATATATATATATATATATATATATATATATATATATATATATATATATATATATATATATATATATATATATATATATATATATATATATAAATTATCATACAGTGGAATAAGTGCACGCCACTGTGGAAGAGGGGGTGGTGCTCTTCTTCACTTCGGACCAGGTAACATATACCTTTTTATATTTGCATGCGGAGTGTTGCGAAGTAACTTTTTCAATAACAACTTTACAATGTATTTCCGCAAAGTAACGCCTGAGTCTATATATATAATACAAAAAATAATTTCGTGAAAATGTGTTAAGAACTGATTTCAAATCTGATCAGTTGACATTAGTATTGTATTTTCTTCATTTTCAATATATTCTAATATCTTGTCTTTTATTTTTGGTAGTACGATGTACATAATTCTTAAACAAAACAAAACGACTGAATCGTAAACACCAAGTACCGTAAACAAGTTTCCTCAATGCCAATATCATTTAACATTATTGGAGTTAACTCCATAGTCATATAATACTTTAGAAGAGACCGGAAACATATGCTCCAAATCCTTTAAAGGGAAAATTTGTGAGGAAATTGCATATCCCACTGTTATTCCAATATAAGTAACGAACGTATGAATTCATAGAATTAACGTGTTTATTTGAAAAGATTGTAGATATTTTCCTAGACCAGGAATCCTCTGGGTCTGTACTGCACTCTTACTTATTTCTACCACCACAAAGCAGTGTAATGACACATTTTTTTTTTCTATATTAATAGTACAGAGAGCCATTACAACGACTCACAGGATAAAAGGCATTCCATTGCAATGTCTTGGAACTGACAACAATTCTTTTAAAATGGTTTACACTTGTCACGTGCTGCAGTAGTCACTTAACATCAGCTGAACTAAAGAGTGATCAGTAACATACAACTTCGATTTTTCTTGAGGCTTATTTTTAAGATCAAGAAAAGTGCTTGAAGATGGGAAAGTTAAGAGTTCTTGGGTACTTCGATGTGCGTACTTGAAGAAAACTATGAAGTTAATAGAAGCAACTAGTATGTAAGGATCGTGACTCATGGCGATCTGTTCTTGCCGGCTTCTCCATCAGGGAATAAAGAATATATATTTGTATACATCGATCATCCATATCTTCACGCACCATTAGGCGAGCCGATTTCTCATTTGTCACCTTCCATTAAAAATCTCCTCGTGACAAAATGTTTCTAATGATAATTAGTTAACAAGTTAGTGTAACATATTCCACTCCTATAAATATTGGCCATAGATCTACTACAACGTTAAATATGTAGAATATATATAAAAGAAAATATATCAAAGTATTCTCATATCTAGACATACCTACGTGTATAAAGAAAGATTATATTATAAAATATACATTTTAATACATATCCCAAAAATAATAATTAAGTAACAACATCATTTAATTATAATATTTTGATAAATAAATACGTATCTTCAGGCAATTCTCAATACAGGGGAAGATAGAGGTCTAGTCTAGACAATTAACTCACTTTGACCCACCAATCACAGAAGATATTTTCGGGACAACATGACAGGTGGTGAGCCCGTCGCCGTCTTTATGTCCAAGCCAACGATATTATTCATACGTAAGTTTTTGAAAAACCCACAGGGTTGAACCTGCCACGTGGGGATCGAACTGTCACGTTGTCCCGAAAATATCTTTGGTAGAAGGTGGGTCGAAGGGACTTAATTGTCTAGGCTAGACCTCTGTCTACCCCTGTATTGGGAATTGCGGGAAGATATTTATTTATTTATTTTTGAATTTAAAAAAGTCACGATAGCCGAGTTGTTGGGTGGTCGAAATTTCGAGTCGAGAGACCCGAGTTCGATCCCCAGATGGCAGTAACAATGAGTTTTTCAAAAAAAAAAGCTTATGTACGAATTTCATCGTTGGCTTGGACATAAAGACGGCGACGGGCTCACCACCTGTCACGTTGTCCCGAAAATATCTTCGGTGGAAGGTGGGTCAAGGGGACTTAATTGACTAGACATGGCCGCTTCAACTCAATATTTATTTATATATCATTTTATGTGTCACCTTAAAGTAAGGGCAATACGTTACGCAGTGAGATTTCAGTGGAAGAATTTCAAACTCTCTTTCTTCCCCTGGAGAATCGAAAGTGGCAACTAAAGGCAAAGCCTTGGCTACCGAGATAACATCTCGAAATATACCAGCCGTCATCAAAAACACGTAACATCGGCAATGCAAAGGAAACGACATCACCACCGACAGTTCTTAAAAAAAATGACATTTAAAGCTGTTTAAAGAATTTGTATATTTTAATCACAATTGCTACGATAGCTGTGACATTTTCCAATAAAATTAACAAAAACTTGTTATAACTTAAGCAACTTTTCCTCAAACAAAAGTTATTAATTAACAAACTTTCTTAGTATATTGTGGTAACGACCGGCTTCAAACTTTCCTTCAGAAGTCAGAGACACGTCAAAATCACGTTTACTTTTGAACATTGAGAAGTTAATAAATTCCCTTTTATAATGAAAAATATCTTCACGCAAGTCCCAATACAGGGGTAGACATAGGTCAAGTCAAGACAATTAAGTCCCTTCGACCCACCATCCACCGAAGATATTTTCGGGACAACGTGACAGGTGGTGAACCCGTCGCCGCCTTTATGTCCAAGCCAACGATGTAATTCGTACATAGGTTTTAGAAAAACCCATTGGTACGAGCCCGCCACCTGGGGATCGAACTCGTGTCTATTGACTCGAAATTCCGACCACCCAACCACTCGGCTATCGTGACTTACGTTCATATTCGTTATACAAATATTCGAAGGCAAGGTCACTACCAAGTCAGCTATCGGGTCATCAGCCCTAGAGAAAGAAGGGACAATTAGATGCCTAAAAGAAATTATTCTGACTTTGTTTATGTACGTTTTGTCACTTTTTTTCATTCTGTTTCACTCATTCGTTATATTATCTTAGCATCTCTAATATTCTGCGGTTGACTATCCTCTGAAGGTGTAATATAAAGGCGGCCTGACAAACTAACTAATTTTATGCAATTGATGTGCTATTGATTCTTTAGGTAATCCTATTCAATTATTACAGACTCAAAAAGCGTCATCTAGTGGAAACTATACAAAAGAGTATTTATAAATTATTTAACATTAGCTTGTTCCATTAGAAAAGGGTGGTCTTGATTTTGTAAAATTGTATTTTTATAAATCTTTTTTATTACGAGATGCAAAAAACCTTATTAACTATGTTTCATTAAGCAGTTATTGAATTGGTTTGCAAATTCAAATTTATATTCCGTTTAATCATATTATAGAATGTTTAAAGTCTGCCAACCATGTAAGTAATATATTATCACTAAATCTACTGATATAATACTTTTCTCAAACTTATCATCATCATCATCACGCCATTCCCAATACAGGGGTAGACAAGTCCCTTCGACCCACATTCGTCCGAAGACATTTTGCGGGACAACGTGACAGGCGGTGAGTCCGTCGCCGTCTTTATTTCCAAGCCAACGAATAAGTCGTACATAAGTTTTTGAAAAAAAAAAACCATTGGTTCCAGCCTAACATCTGGGGATCGAACTCAGGTGTCTTGCCTCGAGTTCCAACCATTCGGCTATCGCGGCTGCCCGTCACCAGTGAAATTTGGCCCGCTGAATTTTTCTTGATGGTTTTCCTATACGTTTAAACGCCACTGCACTTCCTGGTCTGCTTAATCATGGCCTTATAGAGGTTTTTACCATTACATTTTTAATTTTTTGGAAGCTGTAATATACTATCATAAATATGTCAAAGTAACATACAAACTTGTCGAATTTATTGAATGCTTTTTTGCAGTCGGTTAAATATATTGCAGACACAATTAAATCGCATCGTTTGTGTTGTACACTTGACAGATGTTACATTTCTATTTGTTTCATTGTCCGCACGCGGTCTCACTTTGGTATTGTAAGCTATTTGTAACAAGTACGGCAAAACTAAAGGCGTCTCGTTTATCTTCTGCGAGAACTTTATATTGTTTATGTTCTTTGTGTGAATGCCGAACTACTTGTAACTGTTGACAAGAAGACGTAGTTTAAAAGAAAAAAATCTGCAGCTATAGGACACATCATGATGTTACATTTTAATGTTTCATGTATATGTTTTTTCTAAGTATTTTTACCAGTGCTGGTAGCGTAAAAATAATTACCCTGTTTCTCCGAGTTTTGTTATGGTTGTTGTAACAGTAACCTTTATTATTACTTGTGAAATGCATAAATTGCATTCACAATAGGACAAAGAAACATGGAAGTAGAAAATACCTTCGTTACGCCCATACGAGTGGTACTGGCCAACGGGCCTTTCATCTCTACCACGTATTAATGTTACCAATTTTATCGTCTCTCAATTTTATGGTATGAAATCTCTTCGGTGGTATGAAAATAATATATTCGACTGTTTTTTAAAAAAATTACTCAACTTACTTAAAGTTCTATAAAAGTCCTCTACAGGGACAAACCTCTATTGCGAGGAGCATTGGTTACAATAAAAATGCTTGGCAAGTAATTTGGAGATTGTAGTACCAGACACTTCGTACCTGAGACACTGCAGCCTGACACCAGTCTGATAAATTTTGGTCTGGTGTTTTTCGAGATGGCTATCCCGTCGTATGTCGGTGGCAATTAATATGTTTAAGGTTTTTCTCTTAGTCACCTCTCACAACACCAAAGAGGTGGAATTTTTTTCTGACACCGAGACAACCACGACTATAAACATAATTGTATGTTATGTTATGTTAAAAAATGTTACACTAAAATTTTACTTATAATATGTTACACTAAAATTTTACTTTGTCTATATTATAATTTTTGAAATATTATAAGACAGCTTTCTTCATTCAGATATCTTTATTAAGTCTTTTCAACCCACGTTCCACCCAAGATATTTTTGGGACAACATGACTGGTAGTGAGCCCGTCGCCGTCCTTATATCCAAGCCAACGATATAACTCTTAAATAAGGTTTTTTTTTGAAAAAAACTATTGGCCATCTGGTGATCGAACTCCAAGCCATGGGGGTCTTTGACTCGAATTCCGATCACCCAACCACTAGGCTATCGTGTCTTTTGACAGGTTCAGAAAATTTAATATTACGTTACATGCAAATAAGTTCTTGAGTTGGTTATCCTGCTATCTGCCGGTAGACAGTAGCATTTTAAACCTTGCTTCTGAGGCGCTACTGTTCTTCCCATTCTGCTTCATTATGACAGCTGAGTGGCTGGGTGATCGAAAATTGACCCAAAAGACCCGCGTTCAATACCTTGGGTACGACTTTTTCGATGCCGTCAGTCTCAGCATGATGTGAAAAAACTAGAATTGAAAGATTATTGTTATTGAATATTATTGATTAATTTAAACAATTAAGCTTTGCTTGGTATCAATAGATAGTGCTTATATTATTTTTTTATCCATCTATATATCTCAAACAAAACTCTGTATATCTATATACAAAGTAGGGATATACAATAAAAAAATCCAAATCGATTGAATACTTTCTGAAATATATATCAAAAAAGTTATGTACACTCAAGATTAGCACTTTTAAAGTAACAACATTAGTTCGAGACTTGGAATGCATTTAGCACACATTAGTTTTATTCTGCAATCAGATGAAATAGCTTTTATTTTTTAAAATAGCTGATGACAAACAACAATGATATGGTCAGCAATAAATTGCAGGTCTATTCTGAAGCACTGCTTTTATATCGAGACTTTGATACACCCACATTGACCTTACACGTCGTGCAACAGGAGCAATTTATTGCTAGTAGTTTTTCTTTGGCAAATCCTGATTAGTCGGCTCGTACGTTTAATTCCGTATTAATTTTAAATATTTTTTTTTTTTTTAATTTGATTTACACTTTCGTTATTGAGTAAGAAATTATAGTTTATTGAATCATTTTAATTTATACTCTCACCTGAGCACACTAATTATTGCATACCCAGTATTTCTTATAATAAAATTATCACTTTTATTTATTTAATAATTTACGAACGGATAAATCAAAATAAAAAAAGCAACATGAATTAGTAACACAAAAGTACCGCTTTCGGTATCATGAGCTTATATTTTCAGTTAAATTGTTAAGACTTTCGTGAGACATTATTAACCAAATAGTTAAAAACGGCTAAACTTAGTGTAAGGCTGGACGCGAGCGCGAACTCATTCCACTCACCCTGATGAAGGACCTCCGATAGGTCCGAAACTAGTCGGTGGTTGACGAATTACACGATCTCGGAATATGTAATTTCTCAGACATGTTGGTTATTTAATGTTTGTTTTCATATTTCATCATCGAGCTCTTGGTAAATTCAGCACTTAAAATTGTCTTAAAAATAATAACGTAAAATAGTAACGTAACGTAATGAGAAATAATAATAATGCAAAAATATATGTTATTTCAATGATCGGTGAAGTCCGCCAATTTTCATTTGAGTAACGAGGCTGACGTTCTTTGATGTAATCTTACAAAGAATATTTGAATAAATACATAAATATAGATCTATAGAACAATTTATATGAAAAATATAGAACTTAAGTTCAAAAACTTCAGCTAAGAAAATTCAACCCAAAGATACTTCATTGGACCGATAAAATAAATTGAGTACATTAAAATGCTAATATAAATATACTAAAGAATAGCCGTCTCATATTATACTATCAGGTTTCTTGTAGGACCGTATATTTATTTATCTTCACGCACCATCCCAGAGAGATGAACAGATCGCCAAGTGTCACGATCCCTACATACTTCTTTCGCTTCTTTCAGATTCATCATCTTCTTCATACATATCGTATGATATGATATATATCTGTTTAAAAGTCTGGGTCTTAAATTTTTTTTTACGTGGGGTTCTTGTTCTTACTATTACCACTTTGTTACAGATAATATTAGAAGTTTTATATATTTAAATTGAAATTTTAATTAATATGGAAAGTGTCAAACAAAAAACAGGAAAAAGATGTTTTTTGCAATGCAATGTCACATGGCAAAATTATTTCAGCGAAAATTTCACCAGACATTACTTTTTTTAGAACATCATAGATGATTCACCTTTATTTCTGTTTTTGTATCGACGGAGAAATATATAATACAATTCTTCGTTGTACACAACATACACTATATTAATATAACTCAAATGTAGAAAGTGTATACAAATATTGTACACATTTATGACGACCTCTGTGTGTTTTCACGGTGTCGTCATCTCTGAGTTCCCGGATTTGCTTCCCGGTAGGGTTCATTGACACCTTGAGAAGACCTCTTTTTCTCCTGGTATGGGTGGTTTCAAGGAAAATAAAGCCTTCAAGATGACCTTACCGTTAGAAGGTAAACTACCCATCTCGAACCAAACCACGCAATTCTCAATACAGGGGAAGACAGAGGTTTAGTCTAGACAATTAAGTCCCTTAGACCCACCTTCCACCGAAGATATTTTCGGGACAACGTGACAGGTGAGAGCCCGTCGATGTCTTTATGTCCAAACCAACGATGTAATTCGTACATAAATTTTTGAAAAACCCATTGGTACGAGCCTGCCACCTGGGGATCGAACTCGGGTCTCTTGACTCGAAGTTCCGACAACCCAACCACTCGGCTATCGTGACTTTTACATACCATAACCATACCACAATGCGAGAAAAGAATTAAATAGATCGGTGACTGGAAGCAGGGTCTAAAGTGCCACTTCGCACAACTGTGATCGTAAATCTCTTCCTACCCCTGTATTGGGAATGGCGTGACGATATTTTTTTATATTTATACAAATACTCATAAAGTATCTAAATTTCAGAAATCGTTGCGATACGTATCTTAATAAAAATTTCAAGGAGTAACCCTCAACGCAATTCTATTTCTTGGAGGAGCGCTCGCTCGACCATCTTATACTGAATGATAAAAATTTTCAAAAGTACTTTTGTACACTGATCTAGATTCTGTACTGGGATACAAAAGCTATTGCGATGCTTTTATATTTTTAAAGTAAGCTTTAATATGGAACTTACAGGAATCACGTAGAAAAGTTTTGAAAATATTTTACCATAGCAAGTACGAAGTCATCAATCTTTATTCATTGTGAGATGCGTTATACACATACATACAATTTTATTGATTTTTAAAGCATATATGCTGAACTTTTATGTCATTAAATTAAACTCTATCTCCTGATGACTATTCTTACTTAATTCTCTTAATACTGATGATAATTCAGTCAGCCAGTCAAGTTCAAGGTCAGTCTAATCAGTCATTGCAAACTACAAAACTCCTGATTCCATGATAAGTTAATGTATATGTATGTTCATATATTTTTCATTATTTTAAATATGTTCGGGACCGTTTAAAAGTCAGGATAGCCGAGTGGTTGGGTGGTCGGAATTTCGAGTCAATAGACCCGAGTTCGGACCCCAGTTGGTAGGCTCGTACCAATGGGTTTTTTCAAAAACTTATGTACGAATATCGTTGGCTTGGACATAAAGACGGCGACGGGCTCACCACCTGTCACGTTATCCCGAAAATATCTTCGGTGGAAGGTGGGTCGAAGGAACTTAATTGTCTAGACTCGACCTCTGTAATAAATAACAAACCTCCTCTGTAATAAATAAATTATTATCATTATCATTATCTGTCTACCCCTGTATTGGGAATTGCGTGAATATATTTTTTTTCGGGACCGCACGTGCGTGGACTATTTTAATGGCACCGGCAGAATAACAGCGCTGCAGCAGTACTGCTAGAGCATATTAGCTGAGTCGGATGCCGTTTCGTTGCTGCAACCCAGTTCTACATTCTATTTTAATTTGTAATTCTTAGCTATAACTTATATATGCATTGTTTTAAGGCAATGAATAAATCTACTTTCTTTCTTTCTGATTCGTCTCTTATCATCCAATGAATTTTTTAAATCGGTTTCCACGTGAAGTAAAAGAAATTAAAAAAAAAACAGAAAAGAAATAAAAGACATACAGAGACCGCGCCCGCTTTCTAGGTGTTTCGACAAAGGAATCCAGTTACTGGCTAAATGCTTTACCATCAAGTCACCTTGTTCCATTAATGGATAACGAAAGTTTACGTATAGCTGTACGAATACGATTGGGAGCATCGATTTGTCAACCACATCGATGTCCTTGTGGCAGCGAGGTCGACGAGTTAGGCCTCCACGGACTTACATGCCAAAAAAGTGCCGGCAGACTATCTCGTCACGGGTCCTTGAAAGAAATCATCCGAAGGGCTCTTGTTTCCATAAATATTTCATCGGTTTAAGAACCTTGTGGAATATTTAGGGATGATGGTAAGAGACCCGACGGCTTAACTTTAGTCCCATGGGAGAGAAGCAAAGCTCTTGTGTGGTACGCAACTTGGGTCGATACATTAGCGGCCTCTCATATCAAGGGTACTTCAATAAGGGCCAGGGCGGCATCAGAGGCAACTGAATCGGGTAAATGGCGTAAATATGAGTCTTTGAAAGGAGACTATATATTTGTTCCATTTTCCGTAGAGAAAATCGGTCCGTGGGGTCACCGCGCGATGCAGTTTCTAAAGGAATTGTATCCGCAACTTATCGTTGCCGCTGGTGACAAGAGGGCTAGTTCTTTTCTCGCTCAACGGTTAAGTCTAGCCATTCAACGTGGAAATGCAGCCAGCGTTCTTGGTACCATGCCACGAGGAGAAGGGCTCTACGATTATAATAGTTTTTAGTTAATAAGTATTGTAAATATTAACATAATTTTTTCTGTAAATAAAGTATTACATTAAATTCCTATAAAGGTGGAGATTGAGAATCTCCACCTTTGTAGGAATTTAATGTAATATGGCTGATATTGAGAATCTCCACTTTTTTTGAAATCGGTTACAATAGTTTAACGAGTATACCTACGTTATTGCAAGTAATTGCAATTTCCAAGGAATATCCCTCAGTCTCCTTCTATGTGTTTCTATGTCATGGGTTGATTCAGGGTTAGATTGTTATTCAGATTTTGTTATCCGCATTTACTTCTTCTTATAATGGAATTTCTAAAAAAAATAGAAAATTACGTAACCACTACTAATCTAGTAAATGTGTTATTGTAGCAATTCTCTGTTGTGTCTTCACATAATGCCTCAACAGCGAAATTTACCGCAAAGTCTTGAATAAAGCGACTGTGTTTAACATGTTAAATTCTGTAATACAATTTACAATTTTCATTTTGACTTTGAATTCGAATTTGCTAAAGTAATTTGCTCAGTAAGAGTCGGGGTAAGTCGAGACCATGAACTATGAAGAGAAGACGTATAAACTGCTCGAAAATGGGGAAGTTAAAAAGCACTAAGAAAACCAGACGTGGGTGTATAAAAGATAAATCTCAAAAGAGAAAGAGTTGTGGTAGATTGTGAACGGTGCTGTGTTAGCTCTGACTACCCCATCTTGGACAATGCGTAAATATGTATAGTACATGGTATAGGAAAGCCCTGGGTATCCACATTTTATTTATTAATTCTTCATCATTTAAACTTGAAATTTTATGGTACTATAGCCGAAAACAATACTTTTGCAGGCTGTAGATTTCACTGACTTTATACTTATTGTAATGTTTTAAGTTGTACTTTTTTTCAAGGACATTGACCTTTCTTCATCCAAAAAAAAAATCAAGTGTCCATATTGCGTTGCGCAATGAAATACATTTATCAAAAAACTGAAAAGGTAAGTTCCCAGGGGAAATCGATGCTTGTTTCAATCCTCATGAATTCTATCTTCTGGGTCTGTTGTTTAGGTCACTGTCAGCAAGACTTATTTGGAAGAACATAATAAATATATAAATATCTTCACGCAATTCCCAATACAGGGGTAGACAAAGGTCTAGTCTAGACAATAAAGTCCCTTCGACCCACCTTCCACCGAAGATATTTTCGGGACAACGTCATAGGTGGTGAGCCCGTCGCCGTCTATCTGTCCAAGCCAACGATTTAATTCGTACGTAAGTTTTAGAAAAACCCATTGGTACGAGCCTGCCAACAGGGGAACGAACTCGGGTCTCTCGACTCGAAATTCCGACCATCCAACTAAGGCTATCGTGACTTTTTTTGGAAGAATACTTTCGTTAAATTAATTTAAAATTTCTGTAGAAATATATGACAAATTCTGTAGAGTACGCCAATAACGATGATAATATTATATTGAAATTACTAAATTAAATTTCTTCAAAACTAGTTTAATTTTTGAAATTTCGTTTTTTTTAATATAATGCGAAAAAACTTGTAGGTACGTGAAGTTCAATTACAACTATACAACAAGCCAATTGCTTAAAGAAGTGAGTGTGTGTGTGTGTGTGTGTGTGTGTGCCAATCAGCTAGAGGTGATAATATAGCTTTTGACGTTGTGATCACTGCCTGTCCTGTTGTCCCAAATATGTATTGGTGAAAGGTGGTTCGAAAGAACTTAATTGTCTCGACCTCTATTTTCCGCAGTTCTTGGGAAATGCGTGAAATTAGTTTATAGAAGAGAGAAGATATTTTCGGTACAGCGTGACAGGTGGTGAGCCCGTCGCCGTCTTTATGTCCAAGCCAACGATGAAATTCGTACATAAGTTTTTGAAAAACTCATTGTTCCGGCCACCTGGGGATCGAACTCGGGTCTCTCGTCTCGAAATTCCGACCACGCAACAACTCGGCTATCGTGAGAAGAAGATAGAAAGAAGATATTCGCTGACTAATTCATAGTAATCAGTCTTGTTCAGTAGACGGTTTTTTATTAGTTCCCTCATTATCTTACTAACGTCTTTCTATTTATATTACGTAGCCTTTATTGTAAAGTTCATTCCTATGATTAATTAGGTCGCAAGTGGTAGCTTTGCTAATCGATCTCAGAATTAGTTTACACAATTACAGAATTAGTTTTATCCTTATATTAAACTTGAGATGTACGATTCTGACGACCCGATATTCTAGAAAGTCTAGATAATAAGAACTGTCTTCGAAGGTAAACGGCGGCAAATATTTTATGTTATGAATATGAATATTTGTACTCGAGTCATGAATGCTTTAGATGTATATATTAATATTTATCTATGCAAATATATTATGTATATGTAATTATATCGTAAACCGTGTGGTAACGGTGTAAGAATATTGCCACTCCCTTTTGTCCCGTGGGTGTCATAAAAGGGCGACTAAGGGAAACAGTCTTGAATATCGTAATGGCAACCGATAAATGGCGGGATAACCATCTCTAAAAATATCAGACCAAAATAATCAGACCGAAGATGGGCAGCAGCGTCTGAGGTGCGAGAGGTCTGCTACTGCCGTCGCCAAAGCGTTGCCAAGCGTGGCGATTATGGCAAATCCTTCCTATGGGAGAGAACTGTGTTCTGCAGTAGACTTTAATAGGCTGTTATGTATGTATGTAATTATATTCTATCGTTAACTTGGACACTAAGACGGCGACAGGCTCATTGTCTATACTTTGTATTTACGTTTAACAAACGCTTACTTTGACCCAAGAAGCGTTTGTTAAAAGTAAATCCAAAGGGCATCAATGCCTAGTTACCCTTGATAGCAAATTGCGTTATGGTAGGAAAAAGAAACAATTTTTAATCAATACTACAGGTTGACATCCAATATCGTTCCGACAATTTTCCAAACAATACGAAAGATTTTTCACTTGCTTTCCGCGAGTCCTCTTTAAAATAACACAGCGTAATAACTTCTAGCATCGTTACAAAACTTTTTGTTGGAGGTGACTGATCACTTCCAATAACTCGGAAATTCTCTGCTTCATTTGCACTGAGTGAAATTAATAACGTCCAAGAATATTTTGCATTTGGTGAAATGGGCCAAACGAACAAGCTTACTGACGCTCATGTGTCTATAATAGGGTTAACATATAAATAAATCCATATATAGATAGAGGCAACATCACATACATTGCTCTGATCAAAATAATCAGCTTAAGGACTTGTAATGTGGTATTAGAAACTGCGAAGGTACCACAAACACCCAGACTCGAGAAAATGTAGAAAAAGTGTTTACTACATTGACCCGACTGGGAATCAAACCCTATGTAGACTAGACTCGACTCGACTTAGAGCAGGCGACTCTATGAAAACTGATGTTTAAGCCACTCATCCACGGAGGTCGTCTGTAAATGTATATGTAGATTCCTAAACACATCTTTGATTCCTTTTGCTTCCATCAGATTTATAGTTTATAGGTATTTACGGAGATGGGTGTGCCATCACTCGGTAGCCACTTGCATTTTTAAAACTTTTCCTTTAGTCGCGTTTCACGATACGGAAACGGACCCCGTACCATTTTTACAACATTTGTACACATAACATTGACAGCGACAATCGGAAGTGTATATTGGTATAAGACAAGTAATCTATTGCAATTTTTATTCAATCATTGGATGGTATGACAGGCTATTTCAATTTTATGAAAAAAAAAACATTTAGCCATTTTGTAAACCAATAACAAAAATTACTCAAAAAGTTTTTGCTGTTTGGGGTTTTAATTGCAGTGTCGAATCTTCAATGGGGAATAAAAAAAATCAAATAAAAAGTTGAATACGTAACGAAAACGGAGGTGAACAGCGGGATCAAATGTATTCCTTTGATATTTAAATTATTGGCTATTGAAAGGCTCCCGAGAGATATTTATGCCAGAGAGATAACTGGCCCAGGAAGTATTTGAAATAAATAAAATGGAATCTGAAAGGTGATTACAACAGAGGAGGCAAATAAACAGAAATTTTGTTTGTTACTTTTATACTCATTGTTTACTTTAGGATTTCGAGTTTAGAAAGGGATTTCAAATACTTGTCGTTCTGTAAATAAACAGTTAAAATTAAACCGCTTCGATATATATAACTGTGTATTACAGCATTTTTAACATTTATTCTGTATTTCCTCGTTGAGAGGTATTTTTTTTAAATATCTTCACGCAATTCCCAATACAGGGGTAGACTTAGGTCAAGTCTAGACAATTAAGTCCCTTTGACCCACCTTCCACCGAAGATACTTTCGGGACAACGTGACAGGTGGTGAGCCCGTCGCCGCCTTTATGTCCAACGATGAAATTCGTACATAAGTTTTTTCGAAAAACTCATTGGTACTGCCAATTTACTAATAAAACATACAATAAAATTAAAAATTTTCCACCAACCATTTCTGATTGCAAAAAAAGAATAGGTTTATTATACTAAATTAAATAATGGAAGTATAATAACCAAATGTGTTCTAAACTACACGAAGTATAAAATCTCTTGCTTTCATATAAAGCGTTGTAAATAATCGGCAATTAATCTGATCATTATTAGCTGAAACAATGTAAAGTTATAGCCGGTAGTCGTAGTGTTCCAAAGCGATATATATATATATATATATATATATATATATATATATATATATATATATATATATATATATATATATATATATATATATATATATATATATATATATATATATATATATATATATATATATATATATATATATATATATATATATATATATATATATATATATATATATATATATATATATATATATGTATATATATATATATATATATAAACTAGAACCGTTGAATGATCACTGAGTCCATTACCATCCTGTCCGTCCATCATCTAAAGCAGAGTAATAATGTTGCTCTTCTATTGAGTAGCAGAAATGTATATCTTCACGCAATTCAGGACAACGTGACAGGTGGTGAGCCCGTCGCCGCCTTTATGTCCAACGATGAAATTCGTACATAAGTTTTTTCGAAAAACTCATTGGTACTGCCAATTTACTAATAAAACATACAATAAAATTAAAAATTTTCCACCAACCATTTCTGATTGCAAAAAAAGAATAGGTTTATTATACTAAATTAAATAATGGAAGTATAATAACCAAATGTGTTCTAAACTACACGAAGTATAAAATCTCTTGCTTTCATATAAAGCGTTGTAAATAATCGGCAATTAATCTGATCATTATTAGCTGAAACAATGTAAAGTTATAGCCGGTAGTCGTAGTGTTCCAAAGCGAAACTAAAGTGCTTCACTGTTAAAATGGAGTGTTTCTCCCTATATATATATATATATATATATATATATATATATATATATATATATATATATATATATATATATATATATATATATATATATATATATATATATATATATATATATATATATATATATATATATATATATATATATATATATATATATATATATATATATATATATATATATATATATATATATATATATATATATATATATATATATATATATATATATATATATATATATATATATATATATATATATATAAACTAGAACCGTTGAATGATCACTCGAGTCCATTACCATCCTGTCCGTCCATCATCTAAAGCAGAGTAATAATGTTGCTCTTCTATTGAGTAGCAGAAATGTATATCTTCACGCAATTCGGGACAACGTGACAGGTGGTGAGCCACCTTGGGGATCGAACTCTGGACTCTTGACTCGAAATTCCACCCAACCACTCGGCTACCGTAACTTTTGAATAGCAGAAATGGATACGAATGAATAAAATTGATGAATTAATATTTTGAATATACTGTAGCTTATTTTTAGTAGCATTACTGAACATTACAAAGATCAACCTTGCACTTCATTTGCAATGGGCTGGCCACATAGCTCGAAGAACATTTATGTAAAATGGTGGACCCTCGTTCAGGCAAACTTTGTGTAGTACTACTCTCCACAAGGTGAGTGAGATCCTGCAAAATCTTGCCGTTCTATGAGGTAAAATTTAGTAGAGGCTTTATTCTTAGAAGTGGACTGTTGATATGCAGTAAAGAAAAAAAAGGAGTGTTGCGATATCTGTATGCAATACCACAGTTACAAAGTGATTTTTATATACAAGTCATATGATTCACATGGAATTAAGCACAAGTTAGAGTAAAGTTGCTAGAATGACTAGAATACAAACACGGGCTGAAACTTTCAGGGAGAAACACTCCATTTTAACAGTGAAGCACTTTAGTTTCGCTTTGGAACACTACGACTACCGGCTATAACTTTACATTGTTTCAGCTAATAATGATCAGATTAATTGCCGATTATTTACAACGCTTTATATGAAAGCAAGAGATTTTATACTTCGTGTAGTTTAGAACACATTTGGTTATTATACTTCCATTATTTAATTTAGTATAATAAACCTATTCTTTTTTTGCAATCAGAAATGGTTGGTGGAAAATTTTTAATTTTATTGTATGTTTTATTAGTAAATTGGCAGTACCAATGAGTTTTTCGAAAAAACTTATGTACGAATTTCATCGTTGGACATAAAGGCGGCGACGGGCTCACCACCTGTCACGTTGTCCCGAAAGTATCTTCGGTGGAAGGTGGGTCAAAGGGACTTAATTGTCTAGACTTGACCTCTGTCTACCCCTGTATTGGTAATTGCGTGAAGATATTTTTTTTATTTTATTTTTATTAGTAAAAATAAAATTTACCAATTTTATATTTATTACGCAATTTTTTTATTGATTTTAAAGCATATAAGTTATGCAAAATTTTTGTTGTTATATTAAAGAGAAAAATATTTTAAAGTTTCAACTGAAACGGGTGGGATTTTCCTCTTTAATTTAATAGTTTTATATTTTATTAAAAAATGTATATCTTCAAGCCATTCCCGTACTTAAATCCTTTCAACCCACCTTCCACCGAAGACATTTTTGGGACAGATGGAGAACCCGCAAAGACAACGATATAAATCGTCTATAAGTTTTTGAAAAACCCATTGATACGAGCCTTGGCGATTGTACTTCGGTCTCTTGACTCGAAATCCAATCACTCAACTACTAGTCGTTTTATTTTTATTTATATTTCATTAAGTCTAAATAAATAAATATCTTCGCAAATAGTCCTTATCTTAAAAATTTACTTTAAAAAATTATGATTTCATTCAAAGACGCACTCTAGGTATCTCAGTTCTATTGAGCCTTTTCTCTTTAAGTAATTTGCTAAAATTTTCAGATTAGCAAATTCTCCAACAAAATCGATCGAGTTTATACTGCAAGTAACACGAGTCCTCAAATATAGATGAGAATTGAATGTGTTGTACAAATACAAAAACCTTCTAACTTCGGCTTAACTGAACTTTTAAAGGACTAGCGTGTGAAAGGTTAGTTGATTTGGATACACGCCAAACGTATTTGGCAAGAGGTGTGAGCAAATTACTGTTGGCAATATAAATGCTTTGTAAACTGGCTGGATGTCATGTATATGGCGATAGAAACATAGATAATACTATATAAGTGTCTGTTTGTAATTCCAAATTTAAAGCTTTCCACTATAAGGTTTTAAAACTACATACGGTATGTACATAAAAAAAAACAGGTTTTTAAATATTTCTCTGTCTGTCTGTCTGTTTGTACCGGCTAATCTCTGCAGACCGATTTTATCGAGACTTTCACTGGCAGATAGCTGATGTAATAAAGAGGCTAATTTTATTTTAGAAAAATAATTATAATTCCGATAAAATGTTAAACGGCAGGCAAAGCCGCGAGGGCAGATAGTATTCTATATAACGAATGCAGAATATTAGTTATATTCTGGTAGTAATATACCTAAAGTCTAAAAAACTATGATTGAAGGGATCGTATTTCATTTTTATCAGCTATTTATTTAATGCTGTTTTCCACAGCATAGTAATAATGCAATTAAGTATTTTAAGTAATTCAGTTTCGTGTAAAAGCAGCTATAGAATCCGCAATACCCGGGGTTTTACTGTGGTGTTCAAGAAGCTATAGCTTTTTATTTTGTAAACTTAAAATCATTGGACACTTATGTAAAACTAGCTCTCCCCGCGGCTTTGCCCGCAGTTCAACACATAACGCGGAACCCTAATTATGTTTCTAAAATAAAAGTAGCTCATGTTACTGCTTATAAAATTAGCTATTTGTCAGTGAAAGTCCTTTTAAAATCGGTCCAGCCGTTTCAGAGATTAGCCAGAACAAACAGACAGACAAACAAAAATTGTAAAAAAAATGTTATGCTGGTGTATGGACCGTATATATTCATAAACACGTAGTAAAAACCGATATTTCAATATTACAAACAGACACTTCAATTTTATGTATATGTGTAGATTCTGCTATTCATTCATATTAAAAGTAACAAAAATTTAATCTGTTATGCTAGTGACATATATCTCTTCATTAACATCTCGTGGAAGTAGTCGTGGATCACTCAGAAAACACAACATCCTACATCTCAGTAACAAAACTCGCAAAGTGTATTTACAAAATCTCACTAACACAATGATAGAGGAGATGTTCTCATCATACGTCGAATATTCAACCTGACGGGCTCCGTCACTACCCGTTTCCGTCATCATCTGCTACACTGGTGGCCTTCACGTGACCTCATCTTCGACGTCATTACAGTCACAGATCGGACCCCAATAACAATGCGTGCTTGGAACAAATATTTATTTAGACAACGTATTACTTAAATCTTGAAGAATCTTAAAACTAATTTCTTTGTAATAAATTTAGTCAATGTTACCTGTAAAATACTTGTCATAATAAGCTTCTTTCACACTTCGCAAATGTCCCGAGCTCGTTCCGCTTTGTGAACTTGTACTGTAACATCTGCTTCTTACAGAAATCGCAAACTTTAACTTGTTAAACTTCAAAAAGTTTTTGTTGCCTTCCGTAAGAGACGTGGCATGAACTTTTGTATTGGATCTTTTTATACAAATTTTCTCCAAATATTGTATTGTAAGCTTGTCTTTAGTTTTTCTACTCAATTTATGTTACAACTTGTTGACAATTTTATACTGTATGTTGCTTGAAGAAACATATTATAACCATACTACGTAACAGTGATATAATACGTCCTATATAATAACTATTAAGGGGAAAAATTTTGCAATCATTTACATACAATCTGTACTTTGTAGGACTGTTTGTGGACAGATACTTATTTAGTCTGTAACAGCGGAATTTATGTTTGATATTGAAAGTATGAGCGTTAAATGTTGGAAATGTTAGCCAATTTTTAGACTTTTGCGTCTATAATATAATCAGACGATATTTCGTTTGGTATTTTTCCGATATCGTTAAGACGCCATCTCTTGGTTGCAATGAGTTTTTTCTCGAAATTTTTATAATATCGTTCGTATCGTAAAAATTACTATTGTTTAATAATCCTTCTCCTTTTCATGTCGAGGCTTAAAATGTTCTCATTTTTAACCTATACTCTACCACTGTTCGGCAAAGATCTCCCAAAGGAAGATTAAATGTTCCATAGACTTGAGAAATCTATTAACGATTCATAATCGATGAATTTTGTATATTATGATATAATAATGTAAAACCTTAGCGCCGTAATAAACTTGATAGCGAAACTAAAGAGCTGCATAACGTAAGTTTCCAACCGTGTTTGCCGTCCAAAGATTTTAGCAAGTTCAGCTTAAGCTTTACACGAGGTAAGCAATTGTTTAACCTTGGGTGGAAATTAAAAATCTTGCTGACTATGTTATAAAACAAAATTGGATTAAATCTAGAACTGTATTATAAAGTAAAGGATATATTTCGAAATATATTTGTGTTTAGGTTTTTGAGTGGATTCTGCGTTAAGCGACTGTAATGTTTTGCGTGTTTGACACTTCAGAGCTTCTGAACGGATTTTCGCATAGATGTCACTTATAGACGTATTTATTAGTGAGGAAAGTTGGGTAGTAAGGATTAAATTGTCTAGACCTCTGTCTACTCCAGAATTGTAAATGTCGTGAAGAAGCGTATTCTACATAATTAATAAAAAATTTACGTAAATTGTCATAATTATGAAAAAAATATCACGAATATTATACTTTTATGGAAGCAACCAGCATTTTGTGAAGCTTTGAGTCGACAACTCGTTCCATAAGCTTATTGCTGCGCGCACCCACTTCGCAGTAAACAATCGCGAACGCACAATACATGAGTATACATATTTCGTAGTGTACTTTCATCTATATTTATTTTGATTTATTAGTGTTTTTACTTATACAATTTATGTATCGCTTGATACAGAAAAAAATATTAACTATAATTAAAGTGAATTTTTATAGCTTTAACCACAACAATAATATGACTGGCTTATAATACGTAATTGTATTAAAAACCAACCCGTCCGGGGCGAGACGCACACTATGTAATATATAGAAATATATACATCATAACTATCATAGGTAAGGTCAAAGAATATAAATAATGCGATAATTTTACAGACTATCTTCGGAACCATCATCCGAAAATTATTCTTGAAAAACATTCTATGAATAACATCTGAACAAAATTGGTTGACTGCTAAAAATGTATAAATTGCTATCATTGCGATTTTACGAAGCGGTGTTATATAAAAAATAATAATAAAAACCTATATAACAATCACTTTCCATGACCAAATGTCAACTGTTCTTGTTATACGACTGTATTTTTTAAATTAATTCTTTTTTTTTTGTTTTTAAATAAGTACAGAAGAATAAGTAAGTAATTAACGTTATTTTTTGCATGATATTGTGTAGAAAATTACGTATTATTGAGCACTAAAATATAATATAATCAAGAGGAATTTTACGTACGGAAACAACCTGCTACCTGTTAATTCTTCTTCTTTTTTAAACTTATTCTTCTTCCAGAACGATCCTCAGCAACCTAAATCCATAAACTCCCCGCAACATTATGTAGGTCGTTCTTCATTTTAGGAGTGTTTGTCCTATACTGCGTTTGCCTAAATACCGAGCATATCCCGCTGAACAACTTTAAGCTTTCTTACTCGGCCACCTATTACTACATGCATATTTATCTGTCGGAACCATTTTTGTTTGCCCGGTTGGTGTAAGAGGCTGGCCACCTCTTAATAAGACAACCTTTATATAGAACATAAAACTAAACACAGTAACAAAATTTATTCATATTAACAACGGATAGTAGCACTTATGTATTATGTGTGTGGTGACGTTACGTCGTAAAATTATAACTCCCTCTTTCTTCTTGTGGGTGTCGTAAGAGATAACCAAAACTAAAACCCTTAAAAATTAAATAAGCTACCGACAGATGGCGGAAAAGCCATCTAAAAACAGACCAAATTTCAGCACACCAACAACAGGCAGCAACGTCTAAGAGGCATCTTTTACTGCGATCGCCAATCCGCTTGCCAAGCGTGACTATTATGCAAGCTCTCTTCATGCCAGAGGCCCATGTTCTGCAATAGAATTTGTACAGGTCACTATGATTATGATGACGATGATACCGTTATCGCCAATTCTCTTAGCGAGTTAATTTGTCCACATTGTGTCACAGGAGAGACTACAACAGTAGTCAATACCCTGGATGTTAAGATTCAGTTAAGTAATAATAGATGAAAGTTGTTACGGTTTGGCTATTCGCCAAATGCATTTGGCAAGAGTTGTAAGCAAGTCACTGCTAGCAATCTAGATACCACAGTGGTAGAGCCACGCATCAGCTTTTTTTTGTTGCATGAATGGGCCGGCTCGACGGGGAAGTACCACGACATCACAGAATACCGGCGTGAAATAGAAGTCTAACAACTTCTGCGTTTCGTCTGGTGAGTGCAGGTAACCGGAGGCCCACACTCCCGCCTTTGGTATTGCGGGTGTTCATGGGCGGCGGTAATCACCTACCATCACGTGAGCCACCTGCTCGTTTGCCTCCCTTTTCTGTAAAAAAGTAAGATGCTTCGTGAACTAGCTACATTTCACAACGTGTCAATGGAACTGGACTTATAGTACTTCCGCATTATAAACGTTTGAAAATATTCCGATTTCAAAACACCTGTGTTTCATGACAGGTCAATTAATTTTTTCCCGCCTAATTATATCGCAAGGAGAATGCCGTAAATCGTTAAAACCAAAGGAATATTTTTATGACATAAAAGAAATAAGAAGCAAGCTCCCTAGCGTTTGCCTAATCTGGGTTCTAACCCCCAACCTTAGGTTCGAAGGCTGAACTTCCAAATACACATAATATTATAAAATTACAATAACAAAAATAAAAATAACTGTGTCCAAGCCAGCGATAGAAATAATACCTACATATTATTAGCGAAAAGTGATTTTTACGCAGTTATAGCATTGGAGTCTACGGTTTCGAAAGTAGGCGAAATCTCGGAAAAAAGTATTTTATTTAAATAGAATTTAAATTTTTTTGAAACCGCATCGGAGCGATCAATTTATTCTCAGGGGTTATAAACAAACCTTTTGTTTAATAGCTTTTTAAATCTATTGATAAGCACTAACTGAAATTAATAAGTTGGGACAGTTTTAGTTGGATTAGCTCTGAAAACGTTTATGTTGCCCCATGATTGCTCTACTGATTTTTTGAGTATTACTAGTATATTAATTCAATTTACAATTTAATCTCGATAAGTTTTAGATAAAGACCTAACGTTTGTAAACCTCTTTCAACCTGCTAATATAAATTTTCATTTGAAAACAATTTATTATAAAATAAATAACTAAATATCTTCACGCGATTCCCAATACAGGGGTAGACAGAGGTCTAGTCTAGACAATTAAATCCCTTTGACCCACCTTCCTACGAAGATATTTTCGGGACAACGTGACTGGTGGTGAGCCCGTCGCCGTCTTTATGTCCAAGCCAACGATGTAATTCGTACATAAGTTTTGAAAAACTCTTTGGTACTGGCCACCTGGGGATCGAATTCGTGTCTCTTGACTGGAAATTCCGAACACACAACCACTCGGCTATCGTGACTTCTACGACAATTTGTTATGACAGAGAAGAATATTTGTCTTTTTTGAATTTAATTTTAAGATGTTACAATGGAACCATTAATGAAATAATGTCACAGCGTTATTTATTTTTCTATTTAGTTCTTGTATATTGTTGCTTGATATTTTTGCTTGCTTGATATTGTTGCATTAGTGTCGTCAGCATAAATTACTAGTTTGGTGTTTGTGGCATTTTTATAAATATAAAAAATCAGGTCATTTAAAAAAAGATTAAACAAAATGGGACCGAAGGTTGAACCCCTCGACTTGTCCTTGAGATTTTAGAGCAATATATCTTTTTAGACCCACTATTTATGTCAAAGTCTTTAATTTCCACAGACTGCTGCCTGAAATAAGATTTGAACAATTTAAGCGTCTGATTTCTTATTCCATAGTGTTCAAGCTTACGTATTAAGATTTTGTGATCTATTGAATCGAAGGCAGAACTGAGGTCCGGAAATACCCCAGCAACTTTCCTTTTTGTATTAATTTCTTGGTGAATATCATTAAGAGTGCCTACTCCCTTTTGATATCCAAATTGTCGGGTATGCATAACCAAGTTGGATTGCAAATGTGTCAACAGTCTACATTTTAATAGTTTTTCAAAGATTTTTGATAAAAGTGGAAGTAGCGCGATAAGTCTATAATTTTTTGGATCAGTTTTACATTTCTTTTTATGTATAGGCACGACTTTTGCAATCTTAAAATGATCTGATATGATATGTCACGATAGCCGAGTGGTTGGGTGGTCGGAATTTCGAGTCAATAGAACCGAGTTCGATCCCCAGTTGGTAGGCTCGTACCAATGAGTTTTTCAAAAACTTATGTACGAATATCGTTGGCTTGGACATAAAGGCGGCGATGGGCTCACCACCTGTCACGTTGTCCCGAAAATATCTTCGGTGAAAGGTGGGTCGAAGGGACTTAATTGTCTAGACTCGACCTCTGTCTACCCCTGTATTGGGAATTGCGTGAAGATATTTATATTTGTATTTTTATTTTATCTGGAAAGATACAATTTTCTATGCATAGATTACATTTTCATAATCCAGAGGTTATGCCAGTACATCTATATTTTTTTTTGATTATCCCGATATGTATGTCATCTAAGCCAGTTGACTTTTTTTGCTTTCATTGGTTTTATAACTTTATCAACCTCACTATTATTTTTTTTTATCAAACTCACTATTTATCATTTTGTTATTAATGATATTTATCAAAATCACTATAATTAGTTTTTCGACAATGCATTTCATTTTCTATTCTTTTTGTGCAGCTGTCTATAGAAAGGATGAGTTTACTTTGTTGTTGTACCAAAGAAAATATTTTAAATAAATTACAAGAAGAAAACAAGATAAATAGGTTAGGACGGAAAGTAATAAAGCATTTAGAAATGATTAAAATTTTCTATGCTCTCATACATGAACACAATGAGAATATTTTAGTTTTATTTAAAATACCTTGTAAATAAGGATATATGAAAATATTTAATGTTAAAATTTTATTTTATTTAAATAGAATTTAAATTTTTTGAAACCGCATCGGAGCGATCAATTTATTCTCAGGGGTTATAAACAAACCTTTTGTTTAATAGCTTTTTAAATCTATTGATAAGCACTAACTGAAATTAATAAGTTGGGACAGTTTTAGTTGGATTAGCTCTGAAAACGTTTATGTTGCCCCATGATTGCTCTACTGATTTTTTGAGTATTACTAGTATATTAATTCAATTTACAATTTAATCTCGATAAGTTTTAGATAAAGACCTAACGTTTGTAAACCTCTTTCAACCTGCTAATATAAATTTTCATTTGAAAACAATTTATTATAAAATAAATAACTAAATATCTTCACGCGATTCCCAATACAGGGTAGACAGAGGTCTAGTCTAGACAATTAAATCCCTTTGACCCACCTTCCTACGAAGATATTTTCGGGACAACGTGACTGGTGGTGAGCCCGTCGCCGTCTTTATGTCCAAGCCAACGATGTAATTCGTACATAAGTTTTGAAAAACTCTTTGGTACTGGCCACCTGGGGATCGAATTCGTGTCTCTTGACTGGAAATTCCGAACACACAACCACTCGGCTATCGTGACTTCTACGACAATTTGTTATGACAGAGAAGAATATTTGTCTTTTTTGAATTTAATTTTAAGATGTTACAATGGAACCATTAATGAAATAATGTCACAGCGTTATTTATTTTTCTATTTAGTTCTTGTATATTGTTGCTTGATATTTTTGCTTGCTTGATATTGTTGCATTAGTGTCGTCAGCATAAATTACTAGTTTGGTGTTTAAAGCATTTTTATAAATATAAAAAATCAGGTCATTTAAAAAAAGATTAAACAAAATGGGCCGAAGGTTGAACCCCTCGACTTGTCCTTGAGATTTTAGAGCAATATATCTTTTTAGACCCACTATTTATGTCAAAGTCTTTAATTTCCACAGACTGCTGCCTGAAATAAGATTTGAACAATTTAAGCGTCTGATTTCTTATTCCATAGTGTTCAAGCTTACGTATTAAGATTTTGTGATCTATTGAATCGAAGGCAGAACTGAGGTCCGGAAATACCCCAGCAACTTTCCTTTTTGTATTAATTTCTTGGTGAATATCATTAAGAGTGCCTACTCCCTTTTGATATCCAAATTGTCGGGTATGCATAACCAAGTTGGATTGCAAATGTGTCAACAGTCTACATTTTAATAGTTTTTCAAAGATTTTTGATAAAAGTGGAAGTAGCGCGATAAGTCTATAATTTTTTGGATCAGTTTTACATTTCTTTTTATGTATAGGCACGACTTTTGCAATCTTAAAATGATCTGATATGATATGTCACGATAGCCGAGTGGTTGGGTGGTCGGAATTTCGAGTCAATAGAACCGAGTTCGATCCCCAGTTGGTAGGCTCGTACCAATGAGTTTTTCAAAAACTTATGTACGAATATCGTTGGCTTGGACATAAAGGCGGCGATGGGCTCACCACCTGTCACGTTGTCCCGAAAATATCTTCGGTGAAAGGTGGGTCGAAGGGACTTAATTGTCTAGACTCGACCTCTGTCTACCCCTGTATTGGGAATTGCGTGAAGATATTTATATTTATATTTTTATTTTATCTGGAAAGATACAATTTTCTATGCATAGATTATATTTTCATAATCCAGAGGTTATGCCAGTACATCTATATTTTTTTTTGATTATCCCGATATGTATGTCATCTAAGCCAGTTGACTTTTTTTGCTTTCATTGGTTTTATAACTTTATCAACCTCACTATTATTTTTTTTTATCAAACTCACTATTTATCATTTTGTTATTAATGATATTTATCAAAATCACTATAATTAGTTTTTCGACAATGCATTTCATTTTCTATTCTTTTTGTGCAGCTGTCTATAGAAAGGATGAGTTTACTTTGTTGTTGTACCAAAGAAAATATTTTAAATAAATTACAAGAAGAAAACAAGATAAATAGGTTAGGACGGAAAGTAATAAAGCATTTAGAAATGATTAAAATTTTCTATGCTCTCATACATGAACACAATGAGAATATTTTAGTTTTATTTAAAATACCTTGTAAATAAGGATATATGAAAATATTTAATGTTAAAATTTTATTTTATTTATTTATATTAAAACTAAAATTTAAAAAATACAACAATAAAGTTCAAGTAAAATATTTTCATAACTTCTTCAATGTTGTACTACACACTACGAGTATGTGTTATCTCACACAGCAGTTCCTCGTGCTCGAGCTTTAATTTGTTAACATTATTACGAAGACAAGCAGATGGGACTTGATCTTAATTTACGCAACGTGTCTCCCAAGTTATTCGACTAACTCATTAACAACATTAATTTTGTTAACACGGTGTTTTGTAAGTGTGCTTTTACAAACAAAATGGGCTTGGCTGTTTTTTTTTTATATTAATGCAACTCATAACGTCTTAGGTTTAGGCAAGTACCTACTTTGATAGTCGTAAACTTTGAGTATTCTAATTATATGTGCTTCATTTGTTATTCATTTTAAAAAGTTAAATAGATTTTAAAAAAAAGTCACGATAGCCGAGTGGTTGGGTGGTCGGAATTTCGAGTCAAGCGACCCGAGTTCGATCCCCAGGTGGAAGGCTCGTACCAATGCGTTTTTTTAAAAACTTATGTACGAATTATATCGTTGGCTCAGACATAAAGACGGCGACGGGCTCACCACCTGTCATGGTGTCCCGAAAATATCTTCGGTGGAAGGTGGGTCAAAGAGACTTAATTATTTAGACTAGACCTCTGTAATTATACCTTGTAATTATCTGATTAAAAAGTACATGTTTAGATTAACTTTATGATGAAGAAGTGTAAGAATCACCCTCCCACCCTCTTTTCCTGTGGGTGTCTTAATATTCAACTAAGAAAAAACCTCGTAATTGCATTGGCTTCCTATAGATGGCGGAAAATGCCAAACCAAAAGTAAATAGATCATAGATATACAGCAGCGTTTACAGTGCATAGGTGTCTGGTAATGCGATTGCCAAAAAAAGTGGCGATTAAGACAAAGCCTCATTAAGAGAGAGGCCAATGTTTTGCAGCGTATTGTACAGGCCTTAAAGTAAATAAGTAAATAAAATTAAAAAGAATTTCAATAGACACAATAGTAGAAGGATCGATCTGAATTCAAATCAATAGTCACGTGATCAGTCCCGTAAGAGGAAGGCTATAATTAATGAGTTTTTTAGAATCTAATTATTACAGAAACATCTCATATATTGTATCGTTGGCTAGGACGCTATGTCGGTGGCAGAAAGGATGAACATTTGTCAAGTAGGCCAGTTACTCTATAATTATTAATAACAATTTTAAGCCGTATCTCCTATTTAGCAACCACAAGAAATTTTTGCATTTCGCGAATGAATTGGGGGTCATTGTAGAAGCGTGCTCGTCGCGACCCCTGCCAGCCCTTTTCAGGGCTGCAATTCTACACAGCTGCGCACCCATGCCAACGAGGGTTAGGGCGTCCCCCCAAGGCGACGCACACCAGTTCGTCCCCGTTGGTGTGAAATGCAGCGCGCAAAGCGGCGATGGGGACCGCCACCCGTCACGCACAGCCCGACACGGCGGAAGGTGGAGGACGGAGTGCAGAGTTGGCACGTGGAATGTTAGAGGAAGCATGAGAGATAAGACGAATGAGTTGATTGACATAATGAAAGAAAGAGAATTAGATGTCGTGTGTTTGTCGGAGACCAAGCGGAAGGGCAGTGGTACTGAAGAGCTCCCTGGCGGGGCGTTAGCTCTATGGTCCGGAGTCCCGGAGAGCGAGAGCGCCTGCCAGGGAGTGGGGGTGCTGCTGTCGTCTCGGTTGGTCGATGTTATGACTGAATATAAGGTTGTGAACACGAGACTACTCTGGGTTCGCTTTAAATTGGAACTGACGAAGTTATTCCTTTTGGCTGTTTATGCGCCGGTGGCTTCGTCGTCCAGAGCTGAGCTGGAGGAGTTTTGGGAGAATGTAAGAGAAGTTCTAGACTTGGTTAGAGGAAACGAAAGAATTGTTGTATGTGGTGATTTGAATGGATGGGTTGGTACCGCTCGGCCAGGGTACGAGTCGGTGCTTGGAATGTTGGCGATAAAAGGGTTAACGATGCTGGCAAGCTTATACTGGCTGTATGCAAGGAAAGGGTCTTCTTGTGACAAACACTATGTTTAGTCACAAGAAAATCCATATGTATACTAGAACAAGAGAGAATGAGAGAAGTATGATCGATTTATTCCTGGTGGATGACCGACTGCGAAAACAGGTGATGGATACGCAGGTGTTCCGAGGTGCTGACCTGGGAACGGATCACTACCTAGTGATTACTAGATTTAGGGGTCTGTTCGCGGGTTGGCGCCACCGGACGGCGATACCAGAACCACAGTCGGTCGGTAGCATCCGAAGCTGGAAGCTTCAGGAAGCGGACACTAGGAATAAATATCAAGCAAGGGTAGCCAAAAAGCTGGACAGCATTGGTGTTAGGAAAAAACGTGTGGAAGAAATATGGCAGAGCCTTAGAGATGGAATGGTTAGTGCAGCGGAAGACGTGTGTGGAACTGTGAAAAGAGGTAGTAGTAAAAACGGTGATGCATGGTGGAATGACGAAGTGAAAGAAGCTGTAAATAAGAAGAAGAAAGCATGGTTAGACTACTTGACCTCTAGTAATGATAAGGATATGAGAGAGAAGAGGAAAGAAAGATATAAGCTCCAGAAAGTTCACACGAAAGCATTGATTGAGGAAGTGCGTGAAAGGAGTAGAATGGAAGCGGACGAAAGGTTGTCGCACAACTTCAAGGAGAACTCCAAACTCTTCTGGAAAGAGGTTGGAAGGGCCCGGAGTGGTGCGACAGCCTTAAGAATGAATAAAGTGCTTTCGGGAACCAATGACGTCCTCTCAGAAAAATCGGACGACATGCAGCGATGGAGCGAATTTTATAGAGAGATGTATGCGTGTGATGATCTCAGTGAGGGATCCGGGGGTGACGCCGTGACTGGTACGCCAGACTCGGACCTCGATGACACTGAGGTCATCAGTATGAAAGAGATTGAATGTGCGATTAGAAGTTTGAAATGTGGTAAGGCTACGGGACTAGACAGAGTTACTGCTGAAATGGTCAAGTATGGTGGGCCACGCGTCTGGGACAGCTTTCATCTGCTGTGCAATTTGTGCTGGCGAACGGGGGCTGTTCCGGATGGAAGATGTGATTTAGATGTGGACAGGCGTGTCGCTGCCGGGAACAAAGTCAATGGTGCCCTGACTGCGTTAATCAAAAGGCAAGGCGTTGTGAAAAGTGCACGCCTTGCAATACATAACGCAGTGTTGGTACCGACTTTGTTATATGGCAGCGAAACCTGGGTATGCCAGAAGAAGCATAAAAGCAGGTTGAATGCAGTGGAGATGCGATCTCTTCGTAAAATGTGCGGCCTTACCATGGCCGACCGAAAGCGAAACGAAGAGATTCGCAATATGGCAGGTTTGAAAGATGACCTTGTCTCAAAAATGGATAAGGGCGTGCTTCGATGGTTTGGGCACGTTGAGCGAATGAGTGAAGACCGAATGGTGAAGAAAATATATAGCGCGAAAGTTAATATTAAAAGGTGTCGAGGTAGACCGAGATTAACTTTCGAAGACCATATGAGCAAATTGCTCGAAGAGAGGAGGGTCAAGAGTACTCGGATACCTAGACGTGCATGTATGAAGAAGATGATGAATCTGAAAGAAGCGAAAGAAGTATGTAGGGATCGTGACACTTGGCGATCTGTTCTCTCTGGCTACCCCGTCAGGGATTGTGCGTGAAGATAAATAAATATATATATAAATTACGGCAGTAAATAATCAGAAGTTCATGGAAAAATATTTACAGAAATTATTAAAAAGAAATATCTTCACACCATTCCTAATACAGGTGTAGACAATTAAGATATACATATATCGCACATAAGTTTTTTTTGATATAAAAACCTTCCATAAAACTCGTATTTCTCGACTCCAATTTCAATCACTTCTATCGAATGCTTCGAATAAGTAACCTTTTTAGCTTTAAATATACTAGAAAACGACTATTTTCGGTTCAAACCTCTGCCTTATAAAATCACTCCAAAGATAGATTATACGTGAAAGGGTTTTATTAAGGCATCAAACAGAAGTATCCTTGTCATGCAGGTCTAGTACTTGTCATAAACATAACATTTGATTCACCTTACCCGATATTCAAGACAGCTTAAGAGCATCTAAAACTTGGTGATTGACACAACAGGGTGATTGTATCCTGGTTTTGTTAATCTCTTACGGCTTTTTCAATTACAAACGTAAGAACTGGACTTCGCTCTCCACACTATCTCTAGTTCGTTCATTCATCAAAAATCGATACATAATGATCTGTTAAAGTCTTCATTGCAGGACAGGTCTCCTACGTATGGGAGGATTTCACGCTTGGCAAGCGGATTGGCAATCGAGTATCGGACATCTTACACCTTAAACGCTGTTGCCTGTCACTCTATTTTTAATTATGTTATATATTTATATTATATTAAAATATTGTCTCGTCGAGTATACCTTAAAGTGTTGAGATGAAAGTATACAGTGCGTGGTCCTTCACTACACGCCGTAGGAGGAAGTTTATAGTTGCTCAGCGAGCTACGGAAAGGGCTATGCTCGGAGTTTCTCTGTGTGATAAAATCCGTAATGCAGACATCCGCAGACGGACCAGTACTGTACTCATTGGACCTGTAATTTTATAGGACCGGCCCTCTGGTACTGTAGTACAGTATTAATGTAGTAATGCAATACAAATTGTAAGCACGTCGTAATGAGTAAGCCCTAAAGATTATTTTCATACACAGAGATCAGAGAACCTTTTGACAACCCTATAGTTACTTGGTAGTTACCCTGCCTTCGAAGTTTAAGGCAAGCATTTATGTGATGAATATGAATATTTTTACTCGAGTAATGCATGTTTCAAATTAAAAAAGAGAATATTTTCAGTGCTTTAAGTCGTAATTTAACTCATATTTATTTATAATATACATACGTATTTATACTCATATATAGTCATTTATTCCCGGTCAGCTCCATGTAGAAAACACTTTCGCTACATTTGCCCGGGTCTAGGTGTTTGTGGTACCTTCGTTTTTCCCGGGATCTGACTTTGTGATCAAATCAATGTATGTGGTGGTATCCCTATCAGCCCAAAAAAACAAAAGTGGGCTGAAAGAACATCATTGTCTAGATATCTGCCTAATCCAGCATGGCAAATTTAGCGAAGATTTTATGACTTTTTTTTTTAGGAGTCTGATTCAAAATGGGTACATTATTTATTGATGTACGTAACTTAGGTTACAAAGGTATCTCCTACATATACTTTCGTAATTTTAAATTAAGAACGCTTTGAAGTAGTAAATTATTCAAGACTTTTAGTACAAAATTTTCTCAGAAAGGTTGTAAATTAATTTCAAAAAGATGTTTCGCATTCGTTCATACAAATAAATATGTGTTAAGAAGGTCTTCGAAGTGTGAATCATTATTTTATTTATGAAAGCCAGTGACTGAAAACGTCCTCAATATATCCATCCTTTCAACGTGAGAAAATTTTATTATTGAGATAATGCCTTTTCTAAACCCTTTTAATGCCTTTCCTAAAGCTTTTAAGGCTCGAGCAATTTTAGATTAATATACGTATACTTAGGTTAGATATTAATCCTAACGTATCTTTTTGTAGTCTGTATTGTTATCTTTTTCTGTAACGACGATGGATAACAACATTGTATAGTGTAATATCTTCACATATGCTCTTACGTACATTTTGTGTACTAACATTACACGTAACTTGAGCCGAGAGATACCGAGAGATTCGGATTCGGAATATCTTATTCAAATTTACGTTTTTTATTTTTTCGAATTTTATTTCTTCAAATTTATTTAAGAAATAAATTTACTGCGTGGCTTAGACATATGAAGTATAATGAGGTGGAAGCATTTTTTGACGTTATTCAATGAATATCAGTGACTGAGATACGCACGCACGTCTGTTCCGTGTACACACACATTCACAATCACACAGACGCACGTACGCACGCACGCACGCACTAAAGGATAGACAGAGGTCTAGACAATTAAGTACTTTCAACCCACCTTCCAACGAAGATATTTTAAATACAACGTCCCCAAGACAACGATATAAATCGTAAATAAGTTACAACCACAGGAAGAAAGGAAGTGACAATATTTTTCCGCCGCTATATATCGGATATATATGAAACAAATAATATATAAAAAATTTGTATCATATGAAGTAATTTTTCTCAATGTGATATTTATTATTGAAGATAAATAATCTCTCTAACATTTTTTCTTATATTGTACATACATAAAGATATATGGATAGATTAAACTGTACATACATCACATGTATTGCTCTGATCTGTAGGTACCTAAACCGCTTATGTTACGGATTTAACCTGTTCTGGAATCGAACCCGGGACCTCTCAGCTAGCGACACCATGAGATCTGGTGTGAACTCGTTGAAGGAGGTCATCAACATCAAACTGCTGTCAGTTAGTTCGAAATTGGAACATATCTTCGAATCGAAAATTTCAAAATTTAAGGAAATTACAGCAAAAAGAGACTTTAAAACATTTAAATAATAACTATAAAAGCTTTCGATAACACGGTGTTTTGGCGAGAATGCCAAATTGCTTATGATTACTTCAGGGCATCCAGTCTTTATTGTGTATCGTACAATATACTAGTTTAATTATACACACTGATAATAAATAAATACATAGATTGTTATATACCACACTGCTCTGATACCAAAGTTATTTACTTTGCGTTATGGAATCAGAAACATCGAAGGTACCACAAAGACATATACCCGATACAATGTAGAAAAAGTGATTTTCTACTGTCCAGGAATCAAACCCGGGACCTCAGAGCTAAGCACTAAGTAGTTTAATTATATGAGGTTTTTATGTAGCATATGTTTGTAGTTTCTACCTTCATCTACGGAAAAAAGGCATAACCGATATCAGTGACTAAAATTATAATTTTTTTTAATTTAGTATAACTTTCTGTGTCACCCGCCAGTTTCGTAGGGGTATATATTATATAGTGCTGCAATTATGTTTATATAATTCGAGTTAAAGTGTTCGTTCTAAACGTAGTTGCAAATAAAACGAGCATATTAACACGAGTAAAATAAATAAAATATGATAAAAGCGATAAAAAGTGACGTGCAAAATAAACTATCACTTCTCTTTGTTTTTGAGAGCCCAGCAACAGTCAAACTTTGTTGTTTAAATCGACTATTAGAAGATAAAAATATTAACATTCTTGTGAAAGATATAAGTATAAATCTTGTGAAAGATATAAGATATAAGTATCGGTCTATCCTTGCCTTTCCCAATTTCTATTTTAATGAAGGTGTCTGTAATTATATACCTTTGCGTAAGCCAATTGCTCTTTGCCACGTTTTGACAAAAAATAATATTTTTTTCAAGATATCTTATTAATAGCGCAAAATTAATTGCAAATTTGTTGTTATTTCGGTATATGATGTGTATTTATTCCTCTCCTGTGAAATTGTAACATGTATTGTTGTTGGTGTTCCATAGAATATTAAATAAATAAATAAGTAGCGAATCTTTCATCGATCGATTATAAGGGCTAGCTGATAAATATGAACGTTATACTCCAGTATGTATGAATGTTTAATTAAATAATTAAATGTGTAAATATATTTAATGTTTGACTTGAGACGGCGACAAGCTCACCTCTTATTACGTTATTCCAAATAAATTCCGGTGAAACGTGAATCAAAGGGACTCTTTTTAATTGTCTAGACCTATTAATTGACTGACTAACCCCGTATTGCGATATTTGTGAAAAGGAAAAGACATTAAAAAAACTTGTCAAAATATTATTACTTCTACTTATTTCTTTTTCACGTAGCTTTGTATTTTTACTTCAATTAATCAAATACAAAATATGGTCTTTCTGTATATGACTAGCTGAAATATACCTTATACCAGTTTGAATGCCCCTGGCCAACTCTCATTTGAAGACATAATAAAATCATTTGCGAAACATAGTAGTAGTTTTAATTTAACTGTTCAAGACCCTTAATGAAACCGGACCAAAATGTATAACTAATTGGAACAAATAAGATAATTTACTAGTACTTTTAAAAATCCGACATATGTTATAAATATGATAAGCATTTTTGGCGTCAGGTAAATATGAAATTTATTAATTACGTATATACCTAAAGGTCGCACCTCGTTTCATTAGTAGTTGGCAGAAACCATATTATTTGAATCGGTGCTGTTTATTTCACTTTATCTAGTTTATTGTAGTATAGGTTCCTGCGTGTATCTATGAAGAAATAGTAAAGAATAATGGTAGGGGGAAGGCCCATCATAACATGGTTTCGACATAGACTACGAAATTGCCCTAAAACTAGTACATAGTATATTTGTAGGGATAATAATCTCATCATTCATTTGTACCACAGACACTACACATCTCTCAATAATAGTCAAAATATTGATATCCAAGAATAGACTAAAAAAGTCACGATAGCCGAGTGGTTGGGTGGTCGGAATTTCGAGTCAAGAGACCCGAGTTCGATCCCCAGGTGGCAGGCTCGTACCAATGGGTTTTTCAAAAGCTTATGTATGAATTATGTCGTTGGCTTGGACATAAAGACGGCGACGGAATCACCACCTGTCACGGTGTCCCGAAAATATCTTCGGGGACTTAATTGTCTAGACTAGGGACTTCTAAAGGGACTTAATTGTCTAGACTAGACCTCTGTCTACCCCTGTATTGGGAATTGCGTGAAGATATATTTATATATTTATATTTATAAGAATAGGCTACGTACAAAATAATAAAGATCATCTTTATTATACAGAGACGACGGCTCACATCCAAGCCCGATATGTAGTCCCAAATAATCTTAGCTTAACCAAGCTTCTTTATTTTAAGTATTCATTTTGGCTTCCGGGTGACTTTACTTATTAACTGGTGGAATTGTGTTCGCGTATACAGGTGTCTTAAATATTGCGATTTTATCAAAGAACAGTGCTGATATTTCAGCAACTCCTGATCAGGCTTAATGGATAGGTAAATATACACTTGTTATTATAGTTATTAGTATTTAAACACTATTAAACGTGCGAGATTTTCTGCTGGACGGGTAGGCTAGGTGTCATTTTACCACGGCCTTGCAGAATAGCAGTGCATAGTAATAGAGAAAATAATAACAGCCAAAGGCCAACAGCTGACTAAAAAACTGGTGTTTATTTATTTATTAAAGAGTGCGGTTTGGTGAATCCATCAGTATATATAAATTTTTCGGAAATCATACATTTTTCACGCAACATATTTTCAATATAATTAAGAATAAAGATTTCAATACTTAAAATTATTGTTAATAGGAATAATTGTTAGGGAATTTGAGAAATAGTAAAGAAAAATAAAGAATATAAATTTAAGAGAAAGACGTAGTGTCTTAACAGAATTACAACCCTGATTATATTTGATTTAATTTCTAGTGAAAATATCACATATAAACGAAATTTTTCTTCTTTTTTTCGTACGGGGTTTTCTGGTATTGTGGGATTTTTTTTATTAACGCCAATATTTCAAATTTTCGGGAGGAAACCAGTTCATATTTGCATGGGTATAATAACGCTTATTGGTTGGATAATGCTCTCAGTAGCTAAAAACGTAACTGTAATATTGGCAGCAAGAATTTTACATGGTGTTGCTTTTGGTGGAGTGTTCATTGTAGGTATGACCATGGGAGAATACGCTCATCCAAAACGAAGGGGATATTTTTTAACGATGCAGAAGGTAACTATGGCAGTTGGCTCATTGATATGCCATTCTTTGTCAATAATATATACATGGCGGCAAATAGCTTTGTTTGCTTTAGCAACTTGTACATTATCAACAATTGCAATACCTTTTTGGCCCGAATCTCCAACTTTTTTAGCAATGAATGGAAGTTTTCAGCAGTGTCAAGAATCTTACTTTTGGCTTAATGAAAAATCCCGAAAATGGCAAAGAGTTAAGAGAATTAATATCAGCACAAACGGAACGACTCAATAGTACATGTGAAGTACAAACTAAATCTGTTATAAATAAACTTTTTATACAATCATTAAGAAAAGACTTTTTGAAGCCATGTCTTATCAGTGCACTAACGTCATTGGCTATAGACTGCTGCGGGAAATTTTTTCTACTTGCATACATCACACAAATTATACTTAAAATGACTAACGATAGTAACTTGGCTATATATTGTTCAATAGGTTTAGATGCATTGCTGATTACTGCTTTATGTTTATCAAGTTTTTTAGTTAAGAAATTTCAACGCCGCACCCTTTTGTTCTCTCTTAGATTTGTATCTGTAATTTTAATGTTCTTGATCAATATTTCATCAAATTTGCAGTTAAATCATATCATATCATCAGTAGTGCGGATTGTACCATTAATTTTATTTTTGCATGGATTTGTTTCTCAAGTAAGACTAATACCTATAGGTTTTACTCTTACTTCGGAGTTTTTCCCCTTAGAGCATAAGGGATTAGGAGCATGTATTTCAGGCGTCTTATATACACTGTTATATGCTTTCACTATGAAGCTAACTCCAGTAATGTTAGATGGTATCGGTATAGCGTAAACCGTAAACTCTAAACGTAAAACGGTAAACCGTAAACTCTAAAGGTTCCCTACCTTTAGAGTTTACGGTTTCATTGTTTCATTTTGTTTAACAATTTTGTTTTTTGTGTTACGAGAAACTAAAGATAAGGCTTTGCACGACATTGAAAACGAATTCAAAAAACCATATTTATCTAAAGAACGACCGGAAGAAGTTTCTGAATTAATTTCTCCACATAAAATATAATAAGTGTTACATAAAAAATTATAAATACACCCTGTATAACAATACAGGTGAAATGTGGGTCAAAACTCAGACCGAGTTTACTTTAGTCTTCTTTTACAACAACTACGACGGGAAAGATCAAAGGTGATTCTTATATTGCCATAAGAATTAATCTCGCTTTTTTTTTCTCTATAGCTATTGAAACGATCAGTAGGTAAGCAGTAACACTTTAAATACTTTAACATTTACACTACAACACACACTAAAAATACTTTAAAGCATCCGTCGGGAAATAAAAATAGTTTGTAAAAACTAATTAAAAACGCGATAAAATCCGAAAATCGTTTTATTTTAAATGTTTAGTATTCGCGTAAATACAAGAAATCATTAAACTATTCACTTGTTTGTCATAACGATCCATTTTAACTACCACATTAATAATATAAGCAGATTATTCAAGATCTACATTTACTTCTTTGTCATAAAAGTCACGATAGACAAGTGGTTGGGTTGGAGTTTCAATTCAAGAGACCCGAATTCGATCCCCAGGTGGCGGATTTGTACCAATGGGTTTTTCAAAAACTTATGCACGAATTATATCGTTGGCTTGGACATTAAGACTGCGATGGGTTCACCTATCACGTTGTCCCGAAAATATCTTGGGTGGATGGTGCGTCGAAGGGATTTAATTGTCTAGACTAGACCTCTGTCTACACCTATATTGAGAATGGCGTTAAGATATTTATATTTTTTAATTTTTTTTGTCATATCGTTCAGAAACCATTAATATTACGTAATAATAGTCGCGGGCCAAGCTAGTATTAGGGTATATTGTGATACGCATCCATTCTCTAATGAAATTTTGCGGTTTGTTTATTATGGACAGGTTTTATGGAGCTTCGGAGAAAACACTTTATATTCTTTGAGTCGTTTTCAGAAAGTTTTTTTTCTTGTTGCAGAGTAGAAAATAAAAACACTTGAGCACTACAGATATCAATGTATAAATGTAATTGAAATGAAGACATAGAAATTATAATGATGTTGCAAAAAATAATGTCTTATGATAATTTGTACGCCAGAACTGATGGCGAAATTATAAGTTTAGCATAACTTATTTGCTTTAAATTTTGAATAAATAGTTTCATCATTTGTAGACTTTAATTGTACCAATAGCTATGAACATAGGACATTGGTCAAAGCAAATACTTTATTAAGCTAATATCAATATACACTTGCATGGATTACTTAAATGACTTTAGTTACATTTAGATTAATAATTAACTATCGATTTACAATTATATCTTAGTCCTAAGGCTTTGCAAATAATAATTAACGCAACAGTATGTTCGTAAGTTCAAATGAAATAAACAATGTGCTCAACTATTTTGTGTTTTATTAATTCTCATCATGATTTCTTTGCACATATTCATTTTATAAGGAACGACTGAACCATCATGTAACTGTTGTATCGAGAAGGAGGAAAACAAAAACGTAACAGACCTACCATTAATCAAACGCCGTATGTGAATGATGTTCGCGTGGCTCGTTTCGGCCTCTAACAGATGTATGCTCCTGTCAAATGTTTTTCTGGGGCCCATAAAAAGATACAGCCCACTTTGTCACTAGTTTTTTGTAGTATAATTTGGGTTATTATTGTATAGGTTCGACAATATCCGTGGTCGTGTGTCGTTCACGCCGGTTTTCAAGGTATCGCAAGCTCTGAGGCTCCGGTTTCGATTTCCGGAAGTCAATGTAAAAAATATCTTTGCTGGTATTGTCTCGGGTGTGTTTGTGGTACCTTCTTTGTTTCTGACTCCATTACATACGTCCTGTAGTTAATTACCTTGAGATCAAAGCAATGAATGTGAGTTTTTCCGTATCTATTTATTTATTATTTATTTATCTGGGAGCTGATGAAGAGATCGGACGACCAATGTTTGATTTCGTGCAAGGAAGGCATCTACTAGCTGGAAAGATACTAGCTACGAATGAATGGATTGAGATGAATAATAATCCAGGTGATTTGCTTCCCGGTTATTTTCTTGCCATCACCATCTGCAATAATATAACAATGTTACGAATCTATTACATAGACCTTTAAAGCCTATTTTTCGCTCACAATATAAAAAAATATTAAACTAAGACGGTAATAGGGTCACCAACTTTCATGTAGTAATAAATTAACGTCGGTAAAAGGAGGGACTTCATCGTCTAGATCTCTGTCTAATCTAGTATAGAAAAATTTGGGTGAAGATGTTGACGTAGACTAAACTATTTAAAAAATCTTATTTACTACCTAACTTTAACTAACTTAAACTTTCATTGGAGTATATAGATCTCCCACAAAGAACAACCACGTGCATCCACTGCGTTTGCCTGTACGTGGCGCAATACTAACGTTCATATATACATTGGTGTACGCTATGGAGTAAGTCATGATGGCTACGCTTGGCTAACGGATTGACGTTGCCTGAACGAAACACCTACACCTTCAACACTGTAGCTCATTATCAGTCTGTTTCTACTTGATCTAGTATTTTACAAGATGGTTATCCCGCCACGGTATCGGTAGCTAATGATGTTTTATAATATTTTTAAAGCATTATCTTAGTCGCCTCTTTCGACGCCAGTGCGTAGAAAATGATTACTAGAAAATACTATTCTTACGCAGTAACCACTCGGCATTAGAAACTAAACGACAATATAAAAATATCAAATACATGTATTTATTCTAGCTAGCAATATTCTTAAAAAAAGGAAACAAATATCAAACACAAAACTAATAAACGTTACAAGGAACTTTATTGAAGAGACTGACATGATCCAACAATCTTCCGGCAGCACTCGGTTTCTCAGCACTTGTTTCGGTTGACGTTTAAGATAATTTTAAAATGTTTTTTTTAATGTAACATTCTATTAAAATACATTTATTATTAATTCAATTCAAATCTACTTTTACTTTTTTACTCTTTATTTATAGATGAAGTTTCACCGAGAGACCACAATCGTGAGTATTCAATGTATAAATTTATTTTCTTTAATATTCTTTTAAATAAAAATATCCTCAATTCAGGTGTGGCCAGAGGTCTAGAGCTGTTTAGTAGTCTCGATCTATGTTTGCATTTGTAGGATCTTATTTGGATTAATTAGCTTCGATTATTTCGACACATTGAGCGAAGTAGAGGAGACCGAATGGTGTCACTCGAATAGTGGTGAAAATATACAGCGCAAAAGTTAACATTAAAAGGGGTTGAGTTAGGCCGAGTCTACCTTTTGAAGACCATGTGAGCAAATTGTTTAGAGAAATGGAGAAGTCTAGAGTACTCGAGTACGTAGACGTGCGCGTATGAAGAAAATGATAAATTCGAAGGAAGTGATGATCGTAACATCTGTTCTCTCTTGCAACCTCGTCAGGGACTATTCGTGAAGATATAAATATTTGGAACGGCGTAACAGTTGAGCCTGTCCGTTGAAACTTGAGAAAAAAATCGTACACACATTTCGAAACTTGTTTTAAACGTTATAACTTGTTATGCAATTTGTAATTTAGCTTGTATGCTTTAGCGCTAACTAAATTGTAGCCGAGATCAATTACAATCTCTTTGAACTAACATGTGGGTTCCTGGTATAAATCAGTTCACTAATAAAACTTATCCCGTATAACGCTAAACTTGTTTAAATTTTGCTTATTTAGGACTTCCACCGAAGGGACGATACTAGTTCGATGCTACGAGTAACTTTGACCGAATTGCAAGCAATAATTCTCAAATATTAAATTGCGTATATCTTGATACTCGAATGTTTCTTCACGCATTTCCCAATACAAGGGTAGCCAGAGATCTAGACAATTTATTCCTTTCGACCTAAATATTACCAGATCTTATTTTGGAACGATGTGACAGAAGATGAGCCTGCCGTCGTCTTTATATCCAAGCCAATAATATAAATCGTTCTTAAGTTTTGAAAAAAAAAAACCTCATTGCTAAAGAGCCTAGGTCTTGGCCCCTGTAAAATTTTAGGCCAAATCTCTTAAAAATACGTAGAATTTTCTCATATTTAATTTAATTGAAATTTTTACAATTCAAATTCTGTTCCTGATTCTTGATTATAAAAGGTTGAAATCGCTGTTACACGCTGCGTCGCCAACAATAAAAATCTTTATTGTACGGTATTGATTATTAAGGATGAAAGTATTTAAAATTCTTAATCCGCTATCATGCTACCTATCGAGGTACCAATACCAATTTGCAAGAAAATCGGTTAAGCAGTTTAGTAAAATTACAGTGCAGGACATACACCATACCTGGCAAGTAGATTGGCGATCGCAGCACACACATCTTGCACCTCAGACGCTGGGGCCCATCACCGGTCTGTTGAAATTAAGTCTGGTATTTTTCGAGAAGATTATCCCCCATATGTAGATAAAAAATTGCGTTTTCATTGATTTTCCTTGCCAGCCAAAGAATATTCTGACAAAAATCTTAATCCATTTATCATCGAATGATCTAACGAATTCATTTCTGAGCTGCCAGCTGCGGCTACATCGTCGATACGTCAATGTACGAAGATAAATTGCTAGGTATTAAAACGGATCGGAAATGTATTGCTGACCGTGTCGCGGTCGCACGTCTCCTGCTCCTATACCTAAATGCAGTGAACGATACGATAGCCTATGAAGTAGTAACTCTACTTTCAAAGCTGAGGGTTGGGGGTTCTAATGCTAAGTGCAAACATTTGTGTGAATATGAACATTTGTACTCGAGTCATGGTTGTTTATGTAAATTTGAAAATTTATTCATTTTTACATCTTTATTTTTATATTATTAGCTTATATTTTCCTAATATTCTTTTCTTATATATCCCTAGGCTGCGGGTAGGCAGAGGTGTAGTCAATGAAGTCCTTTTAGCCCACTTTGTACTAAAATCTATTAGGGACAATGTGACAGATATTGAGCCTATCTATGTATGAATATTTATCTTGGTAAAAATATATAAGTATATTGTATCACACAGTCATATGTCCCATACAGTCTTGGGTGAGGGCTTGGGAAATGATGAAACTGTCTAGCCCTCTGTCACTCCCAGTTGTACCAATATGCGAAAATATAGTTTTGTATATGGATCGCGAAAAATAGATCGTAGCTTATTTGTACGAGTATTAGTCATCCATGTCCCCCGAGAACGTACCTTTCCAATCATTTACATAAACAAATTTTGTCGTCTCTTGTTGTGTATCCACACACGGTTATATCTTGGAAATGTAATACTGTTGCAGAATTTCAGTTCTTTGGGTAAAAAATCATGTTATTTTTTTTATATGTATAATAACCCATGGACACAAAAATTATAATTATGAACTATTAATAATTAAAGATTAAACGCCTTAATTGTAGCATGTTCGATATAAACCGACCGTTTTTAAACGTCGCGAACAAACTATAAATCATACGCCGTATGTACGTAATGTCGGCGCTGCTCATTTTGGTGTCCGATCGATGTGTGCATTGATACACGTCTCTATAAGCACTAAACAAAATTTATTATTCATGTACAGAATTAAAATCTTGTTAATATTTACTACGTTTATTAACTAAAAACTACAATAATCGTAGAGCCCTACACCTCGTGCACATAGTACCAAAAGCTGGCTGCATTTCCACGTCAAATGGCTAGACTTAACCATTGTGCGAGAAAAGAAGCAGCCTTCTTGTCACCAGTGGTTAAAACCAGTCGCGGACACAATTTCTTAAGAAACTACATCACGCGGGGGATATTTATGTTAGTTAATAAAATAATGCGTGGATTTCTCTAATGTTCAAAAGTATTTTAGTACTTTATACGAGATTGCTTTATATTAATAAATTATACCAATATTGATTAATTTTATCCGGATGGAAAAATGTGGTTTCCTACATTGACTCTTCCGGGAATCAAACCACAGAGCTGGCGAAACCTAGAAAACCATGTAAACCACTCGTCCACGGAGATTGAAAATGAAAATTTATTTAAAGTAATGAAAAACACTAACAAATAAGATAACAGTTAACAGCTGCAGTAGTATAGTTTATATGTGTATTAGGATTTATACACAAATATTTTATTACAGAAAAAAAGTCTTCATACCATTCCCAGCACTGGAGTAGACAGAGGCCGATATTCACGTTGCCTCAAAAGACAGGCAACAAAAAGGCAACGTGAGTGGTGGTAAGTCTGGCGCGGTCTTTATGTCCAAGCCAACGATGTAAATAGTACATAGGTTTTGAACAACCCATTGCTACGAGCGACCGCCTGCTGATCGAACTTGGGTCTCTTGATGCGAATTTCGATCACTCAACCACTCAGCTATCGTATATATTTTATCACAAGAAAACACTTATGTAATTTGGAAGAACAGTTTTTCAACGTCCTGCAAAATACTTACCTTACTTAACGATGAATTTGGATTGATTTTTCATTTTATATTCCTTTTCGGAAACGAGAATTACTCTTACAATTAGCTCCACTAACCACTGAAAGCTATCGTCCGTTCGCCTAATTCTGTACTTATTGAAATAAAGTGGTCTCATTTTCGCGTTTCTTTATTAGAATAACGTTCTTTGGGTGATTTCGCTGATGTTGGTACATTTATTTGAAATCATATATAATATTTTATTAAAGTTATAACTGTAAAAAGTCACGGTAGCAAAGTGGTTGGGTGGTCGGAATTTCGAGTCGACAGACCTGAGTTTGAACCCCGGGTGGCAGGCTCGTAGCAATAGGTTTTTCAAACAATTATGTACGAATTATATCGTAGGCTTAGATATAAAGACGGCGACGGGCTCACCACCTGTCACATTGTCCGGAAAATATCTTCGGTGGAAGGGGGGTCGAAGAGACTTAATTGTCTAGACTTGACCTCTGTCTACCCCTGTATTTGGAATTGAGTGAAGATATTTATTTATTTAATTTATAACTGTCATGACTAAGCTAAATATTAAATGAATATAAAATATAAAATCCTACCTAGTTTAATAAATTACTAGCTTCTTCCAGCGGCATTGCCCGGAATTTAATACTTAACGCGGAACCGTTATTATTTTTCTAAAATAAATGTAGCCTAATTTACTTCTTGTAACATCACCTATCTTCCAGGAAATAGGTCTCTCGGGTAAAAATAAAGTACTAAGAGTGGTCCGTCTAAAAGTGGTGGACTCCTTCTATATCTAGAGGTTATCTGGATAAAAACACACAAATTGTTTCTATATTGTTGAGTCTGAGCTTGAAAAATACAGACAGGTAGTGTCATACATACTATAGTCATCACAGAACCTTCTTTTATAATGGTTTGTAGGTTGTTGTAAATTAAGACATCATTAACAATCGTAATACATAATGTGCCGCAAATTTTCTAGAGTTAGATTACATTTGAGGTGACTTGGAAATGTCAATTTTAAAAATTATTTATAATCTTTCAATTAATAAATAATTTTTAAATAAAACTTCGATGATAGTTTCTATTTGATATGTTTGCTACACTGAACTTTGCGATCGTCATTGATTACGATTATATCATATAATGAGCCCCATTTCTAGCCTCAGGTGCTAGGCTTGTACTAATGAGTTATTTCATCAAATTACGCACTATTTATATCGTTGACTTGGACATTAAAACGTCACCAGGCTCACCGCCCGTTACATTGTCCAAAATAATGTCTTCGATGAAAATTGGAACGAAAGAACGTAATTTTCGAGATCTTAGTCTATGCCAGTATTGGGAATAGCGTGATGATATTGCTTTTTTTATATTATATAATTACCGTTGCTGCCGTCAGCGGTTTTTCCGGACCGATACGACTTAGGGACCTTCAAGAATAGAGCCTATACGTTTCTCAAAGGCCGGCAACGCATCTGCTATGCCTCTGGTATTGCGGATGTTCATGGGCAGCGGTAATTACTAACCATCACGTGAGCCACCTGATCGTTTGACTCCCTTCCCTATAAAAAAAAAACCGTGCGATATCAGTATCAGAATATAACTTCGCCTTTCTCACACTTCTAAGAGAAATGCCTTGACAATGTCAATGGTTACCAACAGATGGCGGGATAGCTACCTAAAAAAATACCAGACAAAATAAAAAACAGTCTACTTGGTGACAGGCAGCAGCGTTTAAGGTGCAAGGTGTCTTGTACTGCGAACGCCAATCCGCTTGCCAAGTGTGGTTATTATGGTGAACCCTCCCACGGGAGAGGTCTATGTCCAGCATTTAACTATTAAAGACCGTTATATTTGTATGTATAAACAATTGGGCGAATCATTTTTGTTTGATGGTTACATCGCTTCTCTTTCTTTATCGATCTTTAGGTGGCCAATTGTTTTTTTAAGGATTGTCCTTTAATTGCCTCTTACGACACCCACGGGAAGACAGAGGTGGTATATACTAATGCCGTAATAAGACGGCAGTGTATTACGCAATTCCCAATACAGGGGTAGACAGAGGTCTAGTCTAGACAATTAAGTCCTTTGACCCACCTTCCACCGAAGATATTTTCGGAACCACGTGACAGGTTGTGAGCCCGTCGCCGTCTTTATGTCCAAGCCAACGATGAAATTCATACATAAGTTTTTGAAAAACTCATTGGTACTGCCACCAGGGGATCGAACTCGGGTCTCTTGACTCGAAATTACGAACCACTCGGCTATCGTGACTTGGGCAGGGTATTAATAAATTAAATTGAGGTTACGCCAATTTAAATTAGAAGCTGCGTTGCGGACCCTCCCCTGCTTTAAAATCTCTCACAGAATATTTGATAGAAGCTTTTTACAAGTAGCCCCTGCTTTTTATTAACAGTAAAGATTTTAAGCTACACTATTTTTGACGACCCGATAGCTCAGTTCGTAGCAACCCTAAAGCTAAGAGGGATTCGATACCGCTCTAGCGGTAAAAAAAAATAATGTTTGCCTCTATACAAACATTATTTTTTGTTTAGTGTACATGCTTATATTTATATAAGAATATTTATAGTCACGATAGCCGAGTGGTTGGGTTATTGGAATTTGAGTCAAGAGACCCGAGTTCGATCTCGGCTTGTCTCAATGGGTTTTTTCATAAACTTACGTAAGATTTATATCGTTAGCTTGTACATAAAGCCGGTGACGGGCTCACCACCTGTCACATTGTCCCAAAAAAGTGTTTGGTGGAAGGTGGGTCGTAAGGGCTTCATTATCTAGACCTTTGTCTACCTCTGTATTGGAAATGGCGAGAAGAATTAATGATATGTACGTATCATACACACAACATTATATCTTAGCTTGTGTTTAATGTTATGCATGTTTATATCTATGTATGAATATTTATCTATTTAATTAAATGTATGTATCATAGTACTACAAGAGTAGATCTTAGTGTCATGTGTCAAGTTGTCTCATAAGCTTCGAATTAACTGGATTTAAAGAACTAAATTGTCCAAAAGTATCTCCACATCAGTATTGAGGAAATGTGTGAAAACAAAAATAAACAATGCAAGTCATTTACTTAAATATGCACATATTTTTATCTTAAGTCAGCCATCAAATTAATGTTTATTCATGACTACGTTAATATTTCGTTTCGTGAATTATAAAATCCGGTCCATTTGTTACGGCAGCAAAGTAATAAATTGCAGAAATAAAGAGCTATTAATAATAATTATAATACAAATTTTTTGCTGTAATGATTAGCTAGCAGCAACATAACTAACATTATAGCTTAAGGATATCACTTCTTGTTTAATTATTTGAGTCATTTTACTATAATCAATAGGATTAAAATGTCATGACAACCGAGTGGTTGGGTGATCGGAATTCGAGTCTTGAGACCCGAGTTCGATCCCTAAGGCTCGTCCCAATGGCTTTTTTTCTAAGCTTATTTACGATTTATGTGTATTTATTATGTTTAGGCTTGGACATAAAGACAGCGATGAAGTCACCTGTCGCGTTGTCCCAAAAATGTCTTCAGTGGAAGGTGGGTAGAAAGGACTTGTCATGATCTCTGTCTCTGTCTGTATAAATGTAGAGAGCAGCAAAAACCTCTACTTATTGCATTCGTCGATTTAAATAAAGCCTTTGACAACGTAAGTAGAGAGGGACTATATGCAGCACTAAATAGGATTGGCTGCCCACCTAAGCTTTTGCAAATGATAAAATCTTTTCATGAATACATGCAAGGCTCCGTAATACAAAATGGCTATACCTCTGCTTCATTCGACGTAAGGAGAGGTGTCCGTCAGGGTTGCATCCTGGCACCCACTCTGTTCGGGATATTTTTCGCCCTACTTTTCAAAGCGGCGTTTGACGAAACTGACCAAGTATTCACCTTCATACAAGGACTGATGGTAGGCTTTTCAACATCCTCCTTTTGAAAGCATGGCGGTTTCGCAAGAACCTATTTATAGGCAGTCTCCAGTTTCCTGACGACGCAGCTTTTGTTGCGCACAGTCGCGAACAGCTTGAAGATCTTATGGATAAATTCACCAGAGCGTTATTTTCTATGTCCATTAACCCCAAAAAGATGGTAGTGTTAGCGCAGAAACCACCAGAAATTTTGTAAACAATACACAGTTGGAAATAGTTGAGAGATTCTGTTACTTGGGGTCACTCATTTCTAGTAATCTTTCACTTGACGCAGAAACGCACAAATGCATGCATCGGCAAAGCGGCAACCACTTTTGGACGGCTACATACAAGAGTTTGGAGCAACAAATATTAGCACCCTCTTGTATGGGGCAGAGACGTGGACTTCTTATGCCAAACACGAGCGTCGTATTAACCCCTTCCACCTGCGCTGTCTCCGTCATATTCTTGGTATAACATGGAGTGATCGTGTTATCAACGAGGTGGTATTAAAAACTGCAGAAGTGCCAAGCATCAACTCTACGCTTAAAATGAGACGCCTACGGTGGCTGGGACGTGTCCATCGCATGGAAAACACTCGTTTTCCCAGACAGACTCTTCTCGGAGAGATCGCCTACGCAAAGAGACCCATTGGGAGACCAAGCTGCGTTTTAAGAATTGTGCCAAACGTGATATGGTCGCATTTAACATCCCCTGGAATAAATGGGAGCAACTCGCTGACGATCGTAGTGCCTGGAGGGAGTTGCTGGGTAGAGGCCAGTCGGTTAGTGATGGTGAATGGTTTCGATCTCTAGCTCTAAAACGCGAAAAACGCCACTCACAGGCTTCGGTAGCAGAGGAGGTTGTGAGGCAGCTGTACATTCAGTCCGTACTTTTTTAACGAATTGTCAAACAGATGTTCTCTTGAAAGTTGACCTTAGGAATGCCTTTAACTCCCTCGACAGATCAACCCTGCTGAAGGAGGTTGCGAAACATACCCCGGAAATTTACCATTACGTTTGGCAATGTTACAGTCAAAACTCTAATTTATTTTACGAAAATCATTTAATTGACTCAGCCGTCGGAGTTCCGTAGGGTGGTCCACTGGACCCAGCATTATTTAGTTTGGAAATTCAACCGATTATTTCAAAGTTGAAATCTAAACTCAATGTTTGGTACCTAGATGACGGAACCCTAAGAGGAAAGCCAGATGACGTGCAAAATGACCTTCAAAAAATTATTCAAAATTCTAAAAACATTGGCCTTGAATTAAATAATACTAAATGTGAACTTTCCATTCCTGACCGTTTGTCTTCTCATAGACACAGTTTGTTTCAAAATTTTAACAATATATCTCCTGGCATTAAAGTAACTGAGGCGGATTCTCTTTACCTCCTTGGAGGGCCATTATTTATAGAGAGTATGAAACCTCTTTTGAAAGTAAAATTTGATCAATTTTTAGAACATGTTAATAAACTGTATATTCTAAATTCTCATATAGCGCTTACTATTTTAAAATATTGCGTTCTTGTTCCTAAATTTTTATTACTCCGCTAAATTTAATTATTTACTCCGCTCGAGTCCGGCATGGAAATGTTCCGATTTTTTTAAAACAAATTGACCTTAATCTCAAAATAGCTTTGGAAAAAATTCTAAATTTATCTTTAGTCTCATCTAGCTGGACTCAAGCTACTTTACCTGTTAGATTTGGAGGTATCGGTATAAGAGAGGTTTCCAATATTGCGCTGCCGGCTTTCCTTGCCTCCGTACACAGTGTTCATGATTTGTCACGTAAAATTCTTAAGAATAATTTGGACTTGACCTTTGCTACCGAGGCAAGAGAAGCATGGTTACGTCTCTGTCCCGGCGAGGATATTCCACTAGAACCTAACTCACAAAAACGGTGGGATATCCCGTTGGTTCAGAATGTGCAGAAATGCTTACTGAACAATTTTCACTGTGACCGACCAGAGACCGCGCCCGCTTTCTAGATTTTTCGACAAAAGGAATCCAGTTACTGGCTACATGCTTTACCATCAAGTAACCTTGGTACACTACTAGATAACGAAAGTTTACGTATAGCTGTAGGAATACGATTGGGAGCATCGATTTGTCAACCACATCGACGTCCTTGTGGCAGCGACGTCGAGGAGTTAGGCCTCCACGGACTTTCATGCCAAAAAAGTGCCGGCAGACTATCTCGTCACGGTTCCTTGAAAGAAGTCATCCGAAGGGCTCTTGTTTCCATAAATATTCCATCGGTTTTAGAGCCTTGTGGAATATTTAGGGAGGATGGTAAGAGACCCGACGGCTTGACTTTAGTCCCTTGGGAGAGAGGCAAAGCTCTTATGTGGGACGCAACTAGCGTCGATACATTAGCGGCCTCTCATATCAAGGGTACTTCGATAAGGGCCGGGGCGGCATCAGAGGCAGCTGAATCGGGTAAATGGCGTAAATATGAGTCTTTTAAATGAGACTATATATTTGTTCCATTTGCCGTAGAGACAATCGGTCCGTGGGGTCCCCGCGCGATGCAGTTTCTAAAGGAATTGTATCCGCGACTTATCGTTGCCGCTGGTGACAAGAGGGCTGGTTCTTTTCTCGCTCAACGGTTAAGTCTAGCCATTCAACGTGGAAATGCAGCCAGCGTTCTTGGTACCATGCCATGAGGAGTAGGGCTCTACGATTATAATAGTTTTTAGTTAATAAGTATTACAAATATTAACATAATTTTTCCTGTAAATAAATATTTATAATTAAAAAGGATTTAAAGGGGACTATTGTTTTACACTTCGTTGCTTCTAAACAACTTCGTATGAATAAGTTTGTGAGAAAAAGTTTTGAATTAGTTCTTCAACCTTTGTAATATTAAAATAGAGTTTTAAAACTGTAATTTGATTTCAAAGTGTTGTTTAGCAGTGTATACCTAAGTAAGTAAACTACCTAATTATTGTGCTATTGTCGAGTTATTTAAGTAGTCTCTCCCAATAAGACAATAATATATAACAAAGTTTCATTTTATATAGATTACTACATCTATATATAATAACACTTTGTTATATATTTTATTATACGTAAAAATTCAGCACCTTTATTTTTGTATCAGTTAACATCGAAAAGATGTTCATAGAATAATTAGAAATTTTCACACCATATTACAATCCTGTATTTCCAACGAGAACGGGAAATTTTAAGTATGGGAAAATTACGGCAAGTACGGTATTAAATTAAATATTGTATTTTAACGCAATGGTTACGATGTAGTTGCTGTTACATGACTTGCTGTTCATTGGTTTTAAGGCGCTTTATATTATATCTTCATCTTCTTCTTTGTATATCAAGAATCCACTGATGAACACAGTCTACCTCTACAGCTTGCCACATACCACAAATTACAATTATCGACTCTGTATTAGACGCCTTTTACAACATCTTTTTATATCTGGTATCTTTATTTGGTATATTCCTGTGTTATACAGGTACACCAAAGGACACAGGAATATATCAGATATAGCAGATACCACACCGTACATAAATAAGTAGAGAAAAACATTCTACGTTGCAGTTTTATCTGAAAATTTTCCATAAACTGATCTCTTTATCAACACAATGGATTTAAAATAACTACGCATATTCTAAGATGCTCTTTGTTGAATCTTTCTTTTGCATTCTAAGAAACTAAGTCGCTGGTAGGGATTCATTTATTATATAACAGACGCGTTATGTAAAAGGATTTTATATAAATATTTGTTATTTATCACAAATATGATGAGAATATGAATAAAATTAGTTTAAATGAAAAAAAATACCTTTACGCAATTCCCAATACAGGGGAAGACAGAGCTCTAGTCTAGACAATTAAGTCCTTTTGACCCACCTTCCGCCGAAGACATTTTCAGGACAACGTGACAGGTGATGAGCACGTCGCAGTCTTCATGTCCAAGCCAACGATATAATTCATACATAAGTTTCTAAAAACCCATTGGTACGAGCTTGCCACCTGGGGATCGAACTCGGGTCACTTGACTCGAAATTCCGACCACCCAACCACTCGGCTATCCTGACTTTAAAATTAGTTTATAAATTAAGTAAAAAATGTAATATTAATCCTACTGAATATTATAAATGTAAAAGTTTGCTTTTCAAAGCTAAGGGCTATGTTTTCGAATTCCGCTAGGGGCCAAAATTTGTGTGATTTTGAATATAAATATGTATAACTGAATATATTGTACCGTTGGTTTTTTGAATATATTGTACACAGTTTGACAACTTTAAGCTCACCACCGTGACAGGTGGATTTTATTAGCACATCCAGATATTAATGAACTTTTAGCCGTCAAGTAAACAAGTCCAAATATTTCTTTTATCTCACGTTCTTTGGTATAATTTCTGCGTTAAAATCTCTTTTATTTTCATATAAATTAAACATTAAATTCTTGCTTTGTAATAATCAAATATTTTTGTTGGAAACATAAAAGCTTTCTCTTTAACCTTTTAAATATAGAAAGTTTCGTAGCTTTTTAAATCAGTAACTAGCTTCCTTTTTTCCTCATTAAAGACTGTTCAATTACCTTTATTTATCTGCAATGATCTCGGAACTTTAATTTTGAGTAGACAACTTTAATTTTGAGCGTGTTTATAATTAACGTTTTTTGAGAATGGATTTTAATTAGGCGTCGATTGCAACTATGATAACTTTTAATTATTGTTATTAACAACAACAATTTAAGAAATGTATTAAAGAAAAACTTTATCAGAAGGGTTATTATAATATAAATGAATATATTAATGAAAGTAACCCGTGGGAATGAAGTGTTCGCTCCCAAGCTATTTCCAGAAAATATTACATCACAATTTTGTATTACATTATATTATAATTATTAAATAAATATTGACTAAACAATAGCTCTCCGTTCGAGGAACCTCATTACGAAAAGATGGTAGCTTAAGATATGTCTATCGATAAACGCTTGTACATACTTATGTCGATGAATAAATGATTTGATTTGATGTTAATGGAAAAATGGGTGCAATGTAATACTGGTTGCGGTGGTATAATGGGTGTAATATAATAAAATTTTTATGAGAAAGAAAGAAAATAATTTATTGCACCTTCATAAAGAGACAACATAGTTCGGGAGTATCAGATAATTGAAATAAAGCAACGTGGACGATTAGTTTGACGATTTTATTTTAATAGTACCTAACTAATGTACTGAGGGTAATAACATCTTCATGCCATTCCCATTACTGAGGTATACAGAGACATCTAGACAATTAAGTCCTTTCGACCCTCCTTTCACCGGACACATTTTTTGAGAGAAGGTCACCGGTGGTAAATGTGCCGTCGTCTTTACGTCTAAGAGAAGGACATAAAAGCCAATATAAAAATCACTTAGCGTGACTCATTGCTAGACCAACAGGTCTCCAGATCAGCTTATTGTCCGGTTTCAGAACCTCTTTTTTCATCTGGAACCTATAAATAATTACTGTATAATTTTTATGAGTATAGAGCACTGCTAAAAAGGTCTCCTTTTTAAGTTACCAATGACCCTAAACAATGTAGAGTAAGTGTTTTTTTTATATAAGTCACGATAACCAAGTGGTTGATTGGGTAGTCGGAATTCGAGTCAAGAGACCCTATAAACTGGGATAATAGTCCGTCCGTTCATTCGGAATTTTTGACAAAACTTAATATTTATTCTAAAACAAAATCCTCTTTCTTTCGAATATTTAAAAAATATATAAATACATAGATTTTACGTTCAGTCACGAAAGCCGATTGGTAGGCTCGTGCCAATGAGTCTTTAAAAAATCTTATGAACGATTTATATATTCGGCATAAAGGCTTGGACACAAAGACGGTAACGTGCTCCCCACTCCTCTGGCTACCACTGTATTGAGAAATGCGCGATGATGATGAAGTTGTATTCAGTTGAAATAGATAACATGGTGCTGTAAAAGAATCTGAGGAAAAGTTCTCTCATATAAATCTCTCGGGATTGATCTACATTTGATAACTTAATTACGTAAGCTAGCACATGCGGCTTGATCTTAACTTAGTTATCCACGAATTGGGAGACTAACTTGTTCCCAGAATTAATGTTATTATTACGATGTCTTGATTGTGTTATGAGTCTTCTTAGACGACAAACTTATTTCAATATTTATTTATTTCAATATTTATTTACTAACTAAAAAAAGTCACGATAGTCGAGTGGTTGGGTGTTGGGAATTTCCAGTCGAGAAACCCGAGGTCGACCTCAGGTGGCAGGCTCGCACCAATGGGTGTTTCAAAAACTTATGTACGAATTATATCGTTGGCTTGGACATAAAGACGGTGACGGGCTCACCACCTGTCACGTTGTCCCGAAAATATCTTCGGTGGAAGATGGGTCAAAGGGACTTAATTGTCTAGACTAGACCTCTGTCTACCCCTGTATTGGGAATTGCGTGAAGATATTTATTTATTTATTTTATTTATAGATAGTGCTATGGCAGCTTTTATTGCAACTTTTCTAATTGTTCTTTAATAATTGGTTTAATTATTGAGGGGTTTTGATTTATTTAATTTTTCAGGCATTTTCCTAATAAGTTAGACAGAAATTATTTGGGTCTACGGCACAGGCGGTGAGCCAATCACCGTCTTTTTGTCCAAGGCAAGATAGAATATCCTTATGCATTCAATTATAAAGATAATTATTAATAAAAAGAAAACATTCACATATTTTGAAATTGATGTACGATTTATTACGTTGAACCGGAAGACAACAGACATTGCCGGGAGATTATGGCGTTAACATGTACCCTTTCTTCCCGTGGGTAAGGTAAGAGGCGACTACGAGATATTCTTAAAATACAAAACACGTAGCGAAGAAACACTGAAGCAAAATTTTGCAGACTGGTGATGAACAATTGCGTCTTAAGTGGCGATTATGGCAAACCCTCTCGTGAGAAAGTATACTATGTCATGTCCCGTTTAAAGTCCACTGCGGGACATATCCCGCAGTGAATTTTTTAACAAACGCAGTGCAGATCTATGCAGGTGGCTGAGGACCTCAGGTTCTGAGGGGCAAACTTTGGGGAAGGAACAATATAATTATACACTTATATGTATATTTAGATAAATTTACATTTATATATAAACATACATACAAGCTTTCATATTCACCACGCAAGTGTTGTCCTTACCGGGACTCGAACCATCAACATGAGCTTCGAAGGCACGGTTACTCGAAACTAGGCTATCGGGTGTTCCCTCCCCATGAATAATATAAAATGTTGTTCTTAATATTAGACCACTCATGCACAATACGTCAGTGTTCGAACACATGTCACTAAACACAATATAGAAAAGCAGAGGTAACATGAAACACGGGGCTCACTCAAATGTGATCATAAATCAATAACGTTTTATTAAATAAAATTCCCCGTCGTGTATCACGGGAGTATGATCGCAATATATATCAAATGATTTCATTCGATTTTTGAAATAGGAACTTTATAGAAAATGATTTATTCTGTCGCACCTAAACAAGACATACATATGTATGTACATACGTAACGTCATGTTAATGTCAAGTAAAAGAGTACCAGACACCAAGCACAATAACGCTACTACCAGTCACCGATTAAATGAATTTTAATTTCGTATTTTTAAATGGTTATCCCGCCATATATTAATGGCATTTTTCGCTTAGTCGCCTACTGTGGCATATACGTAAAAAGTGAGTGGTTTCTAAAAGGATGGTCCCCGCGACGCTTCTAAAAGGATGGTCGTAGACGCTAGTGACAAGAGAGCTATCACTACGCTATAAATGGGCGCGTTATTCGATTATTATACGAATTCTGGTTCTGACCCTTAATTACGGGTGACAGAAAGTTATTTTGTTTCAAATTTATCATAACATTGCATATCACATTGAAGGGCGAATTACTATAATAAGACAGTTTTGTAAATATTTACACTCAATTTAATGACATTAAATTTCAATAGCAAATTGAGCCTTTTCATTCAGGCGGTTCTGAGAAAAATTTCGATCTGTCACATAAGCACTACTATGATTAATATATGTATACATTTATTCAATTTTGTACAAAACAACAATGCCATGAATGAAAATATTTTACCACTTATAAAAGATAAAAGAGAAATTTATTTGCTATTTACCATGTTAGCATGAAGATTGTTATTGTAATTTTCAGGTCAAGAAGAGTCAAGCAATTATTTTGTTAAAGTTAACAATATTAAATATTATACATAACTATCTATAGCCCAGCTGTCTAGAGATCTTAAGATAAACAAAGACTTTACTCTTGTTTATTCAAGTGCAAACACTTATCTATTGTAATTTTAAGATCTTTTAAGCCTTTGTAGCGAAGGCTCGCTAAAAGGATTCAAGAACTTATTTGCATTTAAGGTAATATTTAATTTTCTGAAGCCTTCTGAAATCATAAAGCATGAAGTAAAATTTTTGCGTAAAAATATTTTTGTATCATCACATTATTTTTATAACTGTGATGGTATCCATGTAAAAATACCACTCCCTGTATTACTTTCGGATTTGCAAGAGGCGAATAAGAGAAAAGTCATGTCAATATCACTGGCTACCGACAGATGGCGGGTTTGCCATCTCGAAAAATACCAGAGTAAAATTAGCAGACCTTTAGCAGTACAGTGTTAGGCTCTACGATCGCCAATCCTCTTGCTGAGCGTGGCGGATATCGCAAACCCTCTCACGGGAAAGCAGTGAACTATTACAGGCAGTTATGCATGGAACTGTTGGTCAAAAGCGTTTTTTCCAATATTTGGCATAGATTAGAACCGGAGAGCGTCCACTGAAACGGTCCAGACTTCACACGTGTTCTTTCAAACATTTCTGTTTTGATAGACTGTAATGAAAAGAATAAAAAGCAAGTTACAGCTAGAAACCATTATAAGATTGTTTTTTTTTTAATATCCACACGTGACGAATATCGTTACACGATCAATAAAGCACTGTAATTAATAATAATCACTTCTTAGTCTCCCATAATGACACCATCTCCCTGGGATACGAAGGTTATGTTTCTCGTCGCACTTCATAATGGTACCGTCATCAAAGTCTCTAAAGATCTATCACATGTGCTGTGCAATTGTTAGTAAATCTAAATAGCAAACTTTGAAAGTGTTATTAGCAAATCTATGTCATGTATACGTTTGGGAATAAATTCTATTTTCTAGTTTAATCAGTCACGCAGGCCAAGGATGCGATCCGATCAATGTGTTTGGGTGATCGAAAATCGAGTGAAGACTCCCGAGTTCGTTGAACAAGTGGAAGGATACCAATGGGTTTTTAAAACTTATGGACGATTTATATCAATGTCTTGGACATTAAGACGCTGACAGGCTCACCGCCTGTCATGTTGTACCAAAAATATCTTCTGTAAAAGCTGTGTAGAAAGGAATTAATTGTCTGTCTACTCCAGTGTTGGGAATGGGGTAAAGATATTTTTTTAAAATAATCATAGTAGTGGTGAGCGACAGAAGTGAACCGGATTCAGCCGGGTGCTTGGATAGTGGTACCGGCTAATATACGAGTTTATAAGAAGCTATAAATGTTTAGTATTCAATTTGACGACTTGTACGGATGTGAGAACCTATGTATAAAATAATATAATTATACTAGCAACCCCTGCAATCGTTGTTTTGCCATATAAAAAATAGGGGTTCATCATATAGGCGTGAAAATTTGGGGTTGCATATCTTTTTGTAAGCTGTATCATAAAAAATAAAAACCAAACTTTTTTTTTCTATATAAATTTCTGATAAAAAAAAGTTAGGGACCATCCTTAACATTTAGGGGGATGAAAAATAGATATTGTCCTATTCGCAGACCTAACCGATATGTACACAAATATTTAACGAAAATCGGTCTAGCCATTTCGAGTTTAATCACAAACAGCGTGATACGAGAACTTTATATATTAGATTACACATTAGACGACCTCCGTAGACGAGTGGTGTACGCACCAATTTTCATGGTGTCGCCAGACCTAAGAGGTCCTGAGTTCGATTCCTGGACGGGTCAAAGAAGAAATCCACTTTTTCTGCATTGTAGTTTTATGTTTTCCCAAGAGTGTTTGTAAATATTTTCTGTCTCATGGAACGGTATTTTTTTTTAATATGACATTAGATTCATACTCTTTGTAGTGTTTATACACTTTTACTTATCTCGATAGCCGAGTGGTTCGGTGTTCGGAATTTCGAGTCAAGAGACACGAGTTCGATTCCCAGGTAGCGGGCTCGTGCCAATGGATTTTTGGAAAACCTACGTAAGATTTATATAGTTTTCTCGGACATAAAGACGACGACGGGCTCACCACCTGTTACGTTGTCCCGAAAATATCTTCGGTGGAAGGAGGGTCGAAGGAACTTAACTGTATAGACTCGACTTCTATCTACCCTTTTATTGGGAATTGCGTGAAGATATTTATTATTATTTTGATATTCTTACCGTCGCTATTTTTTAAGAACAACACAATTTTTACTTACTTCAATAAATAATAATAACGTACTTACTTACTTACTTACTTATCTTCACACACAATCCCTGACGGGATAGCCAGAGAGAACAGATCGCCAAGTGTGACGATCCCTAAATACCTCTTTCGCTTCTTTCAGATTCATCATCTTCTTCATACTTGCACGTCGAGGTATCCGAGTACTCTTGACCCTCCCCTCTTCGAGCAATTTGCTCACATGGTCTTCGAAAGTTAGTCTCGGTCTACCTCGACCCCTTTTAATGTTAACTTTCGCGCTATATATTTTCTTCACCATTTGATCTTCACACATTCGCTCAACGTGCCTAAACCATCGAAGCACGCCCTTATCAATTTTTGTGACAAGGTCATCTTTAAAACCTGCGATATTGCGAACCTCTTCGTTACGCTTTCGGTCGGCCATGGTAAGGCCGCACATTTTTCGAAGAGATCGCATATCCACTGCATTCAACCTGCTTTTATGCTTCTTTAGGCATACCCAGGTTTCGCTGCCATATAACAAAGTTGGTACCAACACTGCGTTATGTATTGCAAGGCGTGCATTTTTCACTACGCCTTGCCTTTGATTAACGCAGTCAGGGCACCATTGACTTTGTTCCAGGCAGCGACACGCTTGTCCACATCTAAATCACATCTTCCATCCCGGCTAAACGCACTCCCCAAGTGTACAATTTCATTCACCTGTTCTAGACATTCCTGATTTACCCACATTTCACACTTCGTTCTTTCTTCGTCCCTTTCAAATACCAGAACCTTAGTTTTATTAGCATTCAAACTGAGACCTTTAATTGCACATTCTTTTTTCATACACGTGTCTAATATCTGCAGTTCTGCCTCTGATGGCGCAGTAAGCACTGCATCATCAGCATACAGCAGACAATTTACTTTAATGTCACCCAAATTCACACCCAAACAACTATCTTTCAGCTTCTGTAAACAGCTGTCGAGATACAGTATGAACAGCCAGGAAGACAGTCATGTCTTCCTGGCTGTTCATACTGTATCTGTTTTACGCTGTACAACCCTGTTTTACGCTCGATTGGACGCTAAACATGGGTGATAGGTCATGCCCTACCCGCACACAAGCTTTACAGTCACAGTAAAGTGACTGCACAGCCCTTAGCAATCGACCATCCACACCATACCCCGGCAACAGTTCCCACATTTTCTTCCTTACAACCTTATCAAATGCTTTCTCAAGATCCACAAAAGCACAGAAAATCTTCTCGTTAGCAGCCAGAAGCTTCTCCGTGATCATGCGGAGAGAAAACATTTGATCCGTGCATCGTCTTCCAGGCCTAAATCCGCATTGTGCCTCCCATAGAAATCTTTCCGATTTATCTTGCATCCTACGTGTCAAAACCTTCGAGTAAACTTTACTTGCTAAACTGGTCCAGCTGATCGCCCGATAGCACCCGCAGTCATAATGTGAACCTTTACCTTTATATAAAGGCACAATGACCGCGGATCGCCAATCATCCGGAACAGCCCCCGTTCGCCAGCACAAATTGCACAGCAATGAAAGCTGTCCCAGACGCGTGGCCCACCATACTTGACCATTTCAGCAGTAACTCTGTCTAGTCCCGCAGCTTTACCACATTTCAAACTTCGAATCGCACATTCAATTTCTTTCATACTGATGACTGATGATACTGATCGAGGTCCGAGTCTGGCGTACCAGTCACAGCGTCACCCCCGGATCCCTCACTAAGATCATCACACGCATACATCTCTTTATAAAATTCGCTCCATCGCTGCATGACGTCCGATTTTTCTGAGAGGACGTCATTGGTTCCCGAAAGCACTTTATTCATTCTTAAGGCTGTCGCACCACTCCGGGTCCTTCCAACCTCTTTCCAGAGGTGTTTGGCGTTCTAACCATGCTTAGTCTAAGTAGTCTAACCATGCTTTCTTCTTCTTATTAACTGCATCTCTCACTTCGTCATTCCACCATGCATGACCCTTTTTATTACTACCTCTTTTCACAGATCCACACACGTCTTCCGCTGTACAAACTATTCCATCCCTAAGGCTCTGCCATATTTCGTCCACACATTTTTTCCTGACATTGATGATGTCAAGCATTTCGGCTATCCTTGCTTGATATTTATTCCTAGTGTCTGCTTCCTGAAGCTTCCAGCTTCGGATGCTACCGACCGACTGTGGTTTTGGTATCGCCGTCCGGTGGCGCCAACCCGCGAACAGACCCCTAAATCTAGTAATCACTAGATAGTGATCCGTTTCTAGGTCAGCACCTATGTACACTCGCGTATCCATCACCTGTGACTGCAAAAAGTCGGTCATCGACCAGGAATAAATCGATCATACTTCTCTAATTCTCTCTTGTACATATGGATTATCTTGTGACTAAACATAGTGTTTGTAACAAGAAGACCCTTTTCCATGCATACAGACAGTATAAGCTTGCCAGCATCGTTAACCCTTTTATCACCAAACATTCCAAGCACCGACTCGTACCCTGGCCGAGCGGTACCAACCCATCCATTTAAATCACCACATACAACAATTCTTTCGTTTCCCCTAACCAAATCTAGAACTTCTCTTACATTCTCCCAAAACTCCTCCAGTTCAGCCCTGGACGACTAAGTTACGGGCGCATAAACAGCCAAAAGGAATAACTTCGTCAGCCCCAATTTAAAGCGAACCCAGAGAAGTCTTGAGTTCACAGCCTAATATTAGGTCATAACATCGACCAACCGAGACGACAGCAGCACCTCCACTCCCTGGCAGGCGCTCTCGCTCTCCGGGACTCAGGATCATAGAGCTAACGCCCGGCCAGGGAGCTCTTCAGTGTTTGTCGGAGAGTCTAGTTCTCTTTCTTTCATTATTTCGATCAAATCATTCGTCTTATCTCTCATGCCTACTCTAACATTCCACGTGCCAACTCTGCACTCCGTCCTCCACCTTCCGCCGTGTCAGGCTGTGCGTGACGGGTGGCGCTCCCCATCGCCGCATTGCGCGCTGCATTCCACACCAACGGGGACGAACTTGTGTGCGTCGCCTTGGGGGGACGCCCTATCCCTCGTTGGCATGGGTGCGCAGCTGTGTAGAATTGCAGCCCTGAAAAGGGCTGGCAGGGGTCACGACGTGCACGCTTCTACAATGACCCAAATGAGAATAAATAATAATAACATACATTGCTCCTATCTCAATGTAAAATACTTAAGCACTTGTGGTATGGGAATCGGAAACAACGAAAGCACCACAAACACCCAGACCCGAGAAATAGTAAAAGTAGATGGCGACACCTTGAAAACCGGGGTTTACGCCACTCGTCCACGGAGATCGTCGAATTAATAACAAATCAGAGAAAATATACAGACTGTTTACATTCATAGCCAAGCGTGGCCGGGTATCATAGTAACGTATAATTAAAAACTACGTTTACCTACTGAGATACCTAGACGTGCGTATATGAAGAAAATGATGAATTTGAAAGAAGCGTAAGAGGTACGAAAAAAACGTTATACTTGACAATCTGCTACCCCTGGCCACCCCATCAGGGACTATGCGTGAAGATATAATAATAAAACCTTGTATCAAAGGGAAACAACACGTAAAATAATAGAATAATGATCGCTTATCAGATTACATCGAAGTGCTTCGTCTTTGTTCGACCTATACGAATTGGATATTAAGTTTCTCAAGAAGGAGCCTGTGTATTAAGCATCGATGTTGAGTAGACATTTTCCTTATTAAATATATCGCAATATTCGTGTTCTATACAGGTGTCTAGTGTTCTATACAGGTGTCTAACACTAAATATTTAGGTAACTGTTTTATTCATGGATAACCCTTTATTGTCCATCACAAATTAAAGGATATCTAAAAGTTATAAACAAATTTATGAAAAAAAAAATCACGCCATTTCCAATACTAAATCTAGACAATTGAGTCCTTTACCCGCCCGTCACCGAAGGCATTTTTTGGGACAATGTAACAGGTGGTGAGGCTGTCGCCATCTTTATGTCTAAGTCAACGATATAAATCGTCTATAACTATGAAAAAAAAACCTTTTTTACTCGAATTCTAATCACTCAACCACTCGGCTATCGTGACAAATATATGAAATGCACAATTTTATTTTTCAAAAACGACTACGTATTACGTGAACTACGTATATGTGTAAATACAATCAATATTTATGTTAGTTTTACTGAAACACGAAAGCTGTTAATCTTAGGACACAGAATTTACCCTAAAATAGTTGAGACTACGTTTTTTTTTTATTGAAAAGGGAGGCAAACGAGCAGGTGGCTCACGTGATGGTAAGTGATTACCGCCGCCCATAAACACCTACAATACCAGAGACATAGCAGATGCGTTGCCCCCCTTAAAGTGCCCCCCCCCCCCAGAATTGAGGGAGGGGGGTATGTGGGCCTCCGGTTACCTGCACTCACCAGACGAAATGCAGAAGTTTGTTAAACTTCTTCTTCACGCCGGTATTCTGTGAGGTCGTGGTACTTCCCCGGTCGAGCCGGCCCATTCATGCAACAACAAAAGCTGATGCGTGGCTCTTCCACTGTTACTACGTTCATAACGCGCATCAAAGTAATTGAATTTGATGTGTCAAAAGCATCCAACATAGTCGAGTGCGAGACTGACAGTTAATGATAAAGAAGAAGACCTTGTTAAGGTAGCAATGTCATGTTTCATGTCGATTGAACGATTTAATACATCAACGTCATGGCTTCCCGAATATTTGTTCAATCAAGTAAATATTAAGTTCTCATATGTAACGTAATCCACAACAAAGGACATAAAGACAATGAAGCATAAGTAACAGAAATGTAATAATGGTTAATGAAATTACAAGGTATGTTTATTTGAGTTCAGAAATATCGTATGGTTACATGTAAGAGTATACCACGCTTTTTTTTCCCATTGCTGTAGGAAGAGGCGACTAAAGAAAAAGCTTTAAAAATGCAATAGGCGACAGATGGCGCGATAACCCCACAAAAGATACCAGAACAAAATATTACAGACAGGTGACGGGCAGCAGCGTCTACGGGACACGGTGCTTATCGCTTATCCATTTGCGTTTGCACTAAGCGTAGCGATTACCTTAGAGGTAAACCTTTCGGGATACGCCAATGTCTTCCATTGTACTTAGTCTAGTATACTTCCTCCGCCTCCGAATGAAGTGTTAAGTTCCATTATAAAAAATGTAAGTTTGATTATATATTCAGGTAAATGAGGAACTCCGACTTAATCCTCAAGATTGATAGCGCACCTGTAGTTCTTCGACTGAAGTTGCTTGCCAGGTTTATGACGTAGCCTTTCAGCATTTTTCTAACCATAGACTAGACGCATACACATTTTCTTATTTTTCTATTTTCCTCTTTGTCTAAAGTCGACTGATGAACATAGGCCACAATGAACGGTCCTGAACCACCCGCATCCATCGACTTAGATTTATTTTTGTCTTCATCATTTTCTCCATACTTCGTTTACCAGAGGTCTGGAGAATCTAGTTACGTTCGTACTCACGTTTCACAAAAGCGTATTTGGAACAAAGTGATAGGCGGTTTAGTCTTTATAATTCATTTATAAATATATAGTTCGATAGGGAAAATATAATCTACATTGCCCTGCATTTGTACTTGTGTTATGGAATCGAAAACAATTAAAGTATCACAAACATATTGTTTCGACTGTAAATTGAACTTAGGACCTCTGCACTATCATCCACAAGTCCACAGAGTTCGTCGCTACTTTGAATTTCAAATACTTTCATTTTATGATTGGCTAAATGTAATTAAATACGACACGATTTGGAAATGAGCCAGTTTTGGTTAGCGCAGAGCCTCACAGTGTGGGCCCTTGCTATTTACATTGTGGTTTTATGTCGCTTCAATTTAATTCAGTGCGTTGCAGGCAACTCAAGATTAATGACTACAATTTGCACTGTTATGTTCTTACGAACATAAATGTCTGCAGTTTACTGAGTACTGAGTTCCTTTTCCTACTGAATGTGGAAATGCAGTATGAAGATTCATTAAATACGTCGTAAATATTATGAATAAACCACAGACATAACTTTAAACGGGCTGATCTTGTTTATGTATAAATTAGAACTCAATCTTGTTACATTATTCACGCTAATCGTCTGTGTATACATTTATAATTTGCTAAGTATTTCAATGATAATGTTTTTATATTTGGATACTGTTTTATATTAAAAGTTTTTGTAGATTGGTGTTATCCGCGAAAATTTGATAACATACGAAAAAGTTTTTTGTTCACAAAAGTGACATTTATTTTTAAATATAAATGTATTTGAGCGCAATAATGATATGTCTCTCAGTCATGTATAACTGTAATTGTTTTTTTAACGGGAGTGATCCAGCTTCAGTATCTGGGCAAGCTCCACTAAATTTGTTGATTATGGTAATCAATTGAAAGAGCAGTGCTGATTGGATATAAAAATGTCAACAGGCTCACCACCTGTCATGTTGTCATCTTGTCACAAAAATTTCTCAGGTGTGTAGAGAGTCGAAATGACTACTTTTTTAACCCTCTGTATTAGGAATGGCGTAAAGAAATTCTTTTTTATATTAGATCGAGAATGTGTGAAGTCCACCAACCTATACTGGAGCAGCGTGGTAGACATTTCGGTGGTACGAGCCTTGAGGATCGAACTCGGGTCTCTTGACTCGAATTCCGATCCCACCATCTATAAGTAGCTAATGGCATTTTCAATGCTTTTCCCTTCGCCTCTAATGACACTTACGGTAAGAAATGGGGTGGTGTATTTTACACCGATACCACACGATATTATAATTTATCTTCCAGAAATTCTAACTTTAAATTCTCACTCTAAATTGTCTGGACATAAACCGTGCCGAGCAAAGACACCGAAACTTTCGTCTTCTGAGATAAGCACGTTAATCCTAACCTATGAGAAACATTCTGACACAGAAGCAGCCTCTGCATCTTGCACTGTAAACATTAGTAATGTTATGTATATATGTATAAATATACTTATAAGATTTTATCATTGTAAATCTATTTATAAATAAAAAATACTAAGCAATTAAATCATCTTTTCATAGATTTGGGTAATAATGGATTCGCGTTCGCGAATGAGATCCTACCGCGTTTTCATCTGAAAACCTCCATGTTCTCAAATGAGACTTAGGAGAGTGGAGGATCGCAATTACGAAACAGATGCAGGATGACGTTTAGGATGACCCTTGAAAATGAAGGATCATCAGGACTGCCGGGGATAGGTTAAAAGTCGACTTAGATTTTAAACAGCGTTTTCCACGCTGCGTTATGATATCTTACAAATTTTGGTAAAAAGTCAATTTTGATTTTTTTTATATGTATAAGACTCGGCAAAATCGCTCAAGAGCTCCTTAGAGGCGTACGAAAGAATGAAAATTTTTGAACTCGTTTCAAGTATGACGGAGTTAAGAGGTAACAAAATAAAAAAAACACTAGCGAATTGAGTACCTGCTCCTTTTTGAAGACTGTTTAAAGAGAATAGTTGGTAAAGCTTATAATATACTATCTGAAGTGTTCACAAAAATACTCAGGAGGCAAGATCATGCCAAATTATGTATGTCTTTAAGTACTCTAATATCTGTATTGTATTGTAAATTATAATCCAACTCGGTAGCGACAATATATTAGTAATTTTTTTAGACCTACGAGTCACGATAGCTAGAGAATGTCGAGAGTAGCGAGTTCGATCGTCAGATAGTAGTCTCGTACCAATGAGTTTTCAGACTTATGTACGATTTATATCATTAGCATGGACTCAAAAACTTGTCACGTTGTCACCAAAAATGTCGTCAATGAAAGGTAGGTCGAAAGTACTTAATTATCTGGGTCTCTTGCTTACACCAGTACCATGAATATTTTGAAATTTGCTGGTATTGCATTAGTTACTTAACATCAAATGCACTCACTGTCTGCTCGTTTTTCACCCAAATGAACAACATAACAAACAAAATTAACAAACAAAATGAAAATATGATATAAATGACAATGTCATTTTGTCCTAACATTTCTGGTAAATTATACATTATACAGTGTGTGGACGACATTGCGTCGCCGGTGATATATTAAATTTTAAACTTGCTATGAAATGCAAATTTTAATTGAAATGCAATTTGCGTTTTAAAGTCAGTTAAATGTTTTCGCACATTATTTATCTGAGGAATCTGAGAAATCTAAACTTTTGAAATAGTTATCCGGTATCCATGAACTTAAAATACCCGTACAATAAAAAGTATTTATTTTTAGAAAAGGTCAATAGTACGTTCAAATAATGATTTCAAACTGTATTACATTTCTGTGATAAAGCTCCCAATTCATAAACCTTAAAAATGTCGCGAAACTTGAAAATCAATTTAAAGAACAATGTCCTTCTGGTGCAAAATCAATTATTATGAGACTCCACAAACAGTATCTCACGGTCCGGTGAGCGCAAGTCCTTTGGAAACCGGATTACGTTGAGCGGCGACGCTTCAGTCTTTTTATACACATGACTGAGCCGAACAAAGTTTGTTGAACATTTAAGTTTTATATTTCAATTTATATAACAGCTTAACAAGGTGAAGCACATTACAGCTAATGAAGAAAGATATGTTACTTAGCAATGAAAAAATCACTCATCATAATCGCCAGGCTGTATGTAATGGAAAAGGGATTGGTGATGGCCGAATTGCAGGGTGCACTTGTGTTTGTGCGCTAAATATTGAGTTGGTTTTCATTTATTTTATAATTTTTTGTTTTTCATTTATTAAAATTTTACGATTACGTCTTCCGTTAAACAGCCAATAAAATTCCACTACGAGATATCGGCGATATAGATAAAGAAGATTTGTCATAATCAGACGATTCGCAATCCTTACTATAGATCTAAATACTCATTATTAATTTAGTTGGGTTTGAGATTATATGTATATCACGATCCGACAGACTACTTAGTGTGTGTGACCCTGCCTTTGAATGTAAGGGTAGATGGTTCGTTCACCGCCAGTGACAAACATTTCTGTGATGAATATAAATATAACGATGAACGTGTATTAACTTGAGAAATGGATGGATATGTATTAATATTATAATTTAAGAGTCACGACAGCCGAGTGGTTGGGTTGTCGTAATTTTGGTCCGTCCCCAGGTGACCGCCCCGGGTGACCGCCTCGTACCAATGAGTTTTTTGAAAAACTTATATAAAAAAAATATCTTCACGCAATTCCCAATACAGGGGTAGACAGAGGTCAAGTCTAGACACTTAAGTCCCTTTGACCCACCTTCCACCGAAGATATTTTCGGGACAACGTGACAGGTGGTGATCCCGTCGCCGCCTTTATGTCCAAGCCAACGATGAAATTCATGAAAACATAAGTTTTTTTTTTGAAAAACTCATTGGTACTGCCACCTGGGGATCGAACTCGGGTCTCTCGACTCGAAATTCCGACCACCCAACAACTGGGCTATCATGACTTATATACAAATTGTATTGTTGGCTCGACATAAAAACGGCGACGGGCTCACCACCTGTCACGTTGCCTCGAGAATATCTTCGGTCCCTTTGACCCACCTGGTCAAAGGGACTTAATTGACCTGTATTGGGAATTGCGTGAAGATATTTATTTATTGTTTATAATTATTTATCTACGTAATTATGTATTCATTCCTTTATGTTAAAATGTGTATCAATCTATGTAATTATGTATTTGTACTAGTACAGTGTATCGTCTGCTTGGACGCGAAGAGGAGTCAGGTTCATCACCGGTCACGTTGTCCCTAATAAACTACGGTGGGCTAAAAGTGCTAAATTGTCCAGAGTTTTGAATGCCGATGTGTTGGGAAAGATGTACAAATAAAAAAATATACAATAATAAAGAAATACATTACTTATACTAAAAAAGAGAAAAAGTTAGATTTTTATGTGTGCGATTTTCTACTTATTCCACATATTTTAAGTTATTTTCAAGGCTAGCAGTGCCATTTAATTTCTAGCTAGCTAGACAGGCGACTGTGTCCCCAATAGTCGATTCATAAAAGTTTGAAGATAAATGTTGGGTATTAATCGCGGAAATTTATAGCCGAATGCGGCAAGCTATAGATTCTAACTAGAACTTTTAACAGATGACTGTCAGTCTTATTTCAAATATTCTATGACAAAGACTGAAGTCGAGGAACGTCAAATCAAATCATGTATTCATCACTAGGAATTTTGATATCTACATATAAAGAAATAGGCGATAGAAACTTCGCAGGTATCCTCTTTTGTGAATACGTTATGACCTAATGTATACAAATACATAAATAACGACCTGTATGCCACTCCTGTCTCTTTCATACGATGGGTGTGTCATAATCGCCACGCTTGACAAGTGGATTGGCGTCCGCAGTACCAGAAACCGCCCGTCGTCGGTTTGTTAAATTTTTGTCTGGTATTTTTGTGATTTTTATCCCGCCGTTCGTAAATAAATAAAATAAATATCTTCACGCAATTCCCAATACAGGGGTAGACAGAGGTCAAGTCTAGACACTTAAGTCCCTTTGACCCACCTTCCACCGAATATATTTTAGGGACAACGTGACAGGTGGTGAGCCCGTCGCCGCCTTTTATGTCCAAGCCAACGATGAAATTCATACATAAGTTTTGAAAAACTCATTGGTACTGCCACCTGGGGATCGAACTCGGGTCTCTCGACTCGAAATTCCGACCACCCAACAACTGGGCTATCATGACTTATATACAAATTGTATTGTTGGCTCGACATAAAACGGCGACGGGCTCACCACCTGTCACGTTGCCTCGAGAATATCTTCGGTCCCTTTGACCCACCTGGTCAAAGGGACTTAATTGACCTGTATTGGGAATTGCGTGAAGATATTTATTTATTGTTTATAATTATTTATCTACGTAATTATGTATTCATTCCTTTATGTTAAAATGTGTATCAATCTATGTAATTATGTATTTGTACTAGTACAGTGTATCGTCTGCTTGGACGCGAAGAGGAGTCAGGTTCATCACCGGTCACGTTGTCCCTAATAAACTACGGTGGGCTAAAAGTGCTAAATTGTCCAGAGTTTTGAATGCCGATGTGTTGGGAAAGATGTACAAATAAAAAAATATACAATAATAAAGAAATACATTACTTATACTAAAAAAGAGAAAAAGTTAGATTTTTATGTGTGCGATTTTCTACTTATTCCACATATTTTAAGTTATTTTCAAGGCTAGCAGTGCCATTTAATTTCTAGCTAGCTAGACAGGCGACTGTGTCCCCAATAGTCGATTCATAAAAGTTTGAAGATAAATGTTGGGTATTAATCGCGGAAATTTATAGCCGAATGCGGCAAGCTATAGATTCTAACTAGAACTTTTAAGATGACAGATGACTGTCAGTCTTATTTCAAATATTCTATGACAAAGACTGAAGTCGAGGAACGTCAAATCAAATCATGTATTCATCACTAGGAATTTTGATATCTACATATAAAGAAATAGGCGATAGAAACTTCGCAGGTATCCTCTTTTGTGAATACGTTATGACCTAATGTATACAAATACATAAATAACGACCTGTATGCCACTCCTGTCTCTTTCATACGATGGGTGTGTCATAATCGCCACGCTTGACAAGTGGATTGGCGTCCGCAGTACCAGAAACCGCCCGTCGTCGGTTTGTTAAATTTTTGTCTGGTATTTTTGTGATTTTTATCCCGCCGTTCGTAAATAAATAAAATAAATATCTTCACGCAATTCCCAATACAGGGGTAGACAGAGGTCAAGTCTAGACAATTAAGTCCCTTTGACCCACCTTCCACCGAATATATTTTAGGGACAACGTGACAGGTGGTGAGCCCGTCGCCGCCTTTTATGTCCAAGCCAACGATGAAATTCATACATAAGTTTTGAAAAACTCATTGGTACTGCCACCTGGGGATCGAACTCGGGTCTCTCGACTCGAAATTCCGACCACCCAACAACGCGGCTATCGTGACTTTTTATATAACTAGTAACAAAAACATATATATTATTATAGATAAATTAATATTATAACAAAACAGATATTATCACAGAAAATAAAGTGCATAATGTAATAAACAGTTTAAAAGTTACATAGAACAGCAATCAGTGGATGTTGCAAGTTTTTTCTTTAAAAAGGCAAGTTGTTTGTTTCTTATTGTGTGAGCACTATAAAAAAAATATACTAAGTTTTATTTGACTTGTCAAATATTGTACTATTGAATTTCTTAATTGCTCTGTGAATGTTATCTGATAGTATTGCTGTGTTACAAATCGTAAGTTTCAATATTATATTTATTTACCAAACATCTGTTTAATTTAGGTGTTTAATTTAAACATCTGTTTATTTTACCGCCGTTCGTCAGTAGCTAATGTTATTTTCAAGCAATTTTCCTTAGTCGCCTCTTACGAAACCCACAAGAGGAAACGGGGTGGTATATTTTTACGCTGAAAAAAAGGTTTACATGAAGATATTGTTTTTTAATTTATTTAGGATACAAATAAGCATTACAAAAATTCGTAAAATCCTCATAAACAAGCCTCGCAGGGCTTATGTTAGTGGCGGTTGGTCTGTTACATATAGGTCTTTCAGTTTTTTTTTTTCAACATATTTTAATTTCCAAGAATGTTAAATAATTGTCTATCAGGGAATATTTTGTCCAAATAGGTTTAAAGGTCAGTAGACAGTCATTGTTTTTATTATTATTGGAAAAAGTTATTTATAGTTACAGCTTACCTGTAACATATTATTCTTGGTATTAATAAACTTCCGATGTTCCGATTCTTATTAAATAGTTAGCTTTCCTCTTAAGTGTCTTTGTACTTTTTGATTTTGGACATTAAGCGAACTAAATGTGACATTATATTCTTAATTCTGTATGGCGTTAGACTTCATGGTAATAAGTTTAAAGAAGTTTTTTGTTTTTTTTTTTTAATAAGTCACAATAGCCGAGTGGTTGAAAGGTGATTAGAATTTTTTTTAAACTTACGTATATGCGATTTATATAGTTGGCATAAAGGCGGCAACGGTTAACCACCTGTCACGTTGTCCCAAAATTGAGGGTAAAAGGACTTAATTGTCTAGACCACTGTCTACTCCTGTTTCAGGAATGGCGTGAAGATATATATAACATAATAAATATATTCCTACTTGGACACCTTTATCTCTTTAAGCTTTTTCCCAATACAGAGTCAGACATATTCTAGATAATTAAATCCTTCGATACGCTTTTACCGTGGCTTATTTCGCACAACGTGATAGGCGGTAAGCCCATCGCCGTCTTAGTATCCAAGCAAAATAAATGGTAAATATCAACAAGGCCATCAGGCTGTAAATAAACTTTTCAATAAAAAAAATCATCAACTAAGGTATATTGTTTAATTGCTGTTACATAAATAAAACGCCGCGTTTCCAGCAAAAAAGATTACCGGCTCTTTCTTCTAATATAAAGTTATATACAACTATAAACGTTTTGTAAAGTTTTCTAGTCAAGGGAGTTCGTGTAATGATTTCAGCGGAGTTACTTAAAGGACCGACCCTTATCAATTACGCGAAACTGAATTAAATATATTGATTAGAAACCGCGACTTATGCCATACGAAGGTAACGCTTTTACCTTCGGGTAGGAATGTCGCAGACGCATGACGCATTCCTGTAAAGGTTCCCTTCACACAGACTGCGTTGTCATATTTCTTTGTATGGAAATGGCTAACTATTTGCACCAAGAACAGACAGCTCCAGCCACTCGAAAAGAATTTTCCTCGTAGGCGAAAAATATAATCAATGTTAGAGAACATCTATAATAACAATAATATAATATATCTTCACGCAATTCCCAATACAGAGGTCGAGGTGAGGTCTAGTCTAGACAATTAGGTCCCTATGACCCACCTTCCTTCGAAAATATTTTCAGGACAACCGGACAGGTGGTAAGCCCGTCGCCGTCTTTATGTCTAAGCCAATGACATAATTCGTACATAAGTTTTTGAAAAACCTTTGGTACGAGCCTGCCACCTGGGGTTCGAACTCGGGTCTCTTGATTCGAAATTCTAATCACCCAAACACTCGGCTGTCGTGACTCAAAGACCGTCTAAATCAGGCGAATGCGCCGCGCGCCATTTGTTCCCAAGTTGCTTTCGTGCGGCACGCGCAAGTTCCTTTTCGTAATGCATATCTTTATAGTAAATTTTAAAACAAGTTTCATCTGTACTAAGCAACATCAGCCATTTATACCAAAAATAATTCTACTTGTTAGTATAAAGTTCAAAATCGATTCACTTGCGATATCAATGAGAGAATACTAAATTATGACTACAGTGAATGCGGCTAATTTAATCAGCACAGACAGAAAGTTCAAAGTTGAATAAACTAAAAATTAAAAACAACTTTTTTAATAGCTTAACCAGACGTCCCTTCAGTTATTTCGAAATAGAAATAAGTAAAAAAAAACTGTTTTGTCATACGGACTGGATGTAGTTTATTTTTCTCTTATGTCTGTAATGAAAATAGAGATTCGATGTATATTTAAGTTTCGTAGAGGTGTTCAGTCAAGTGTTTATACATATTACTATTTTTTTTAATTGTGTGTTTAGTCGTATTTAGCCTTCTGGAATAAGAAACGAACTGAGCAAGTGAGCTTGTGTGTGAAATAAAGGTAGGTTTTAAATTTAAGATAAAGGCGTGCTTTGATGGTTCGAGCACGGTAAGAACTAAATTGAAAGAATCAAATGTTGATGAAGAACATATATAACATAATAAATATATTCCTACTTGGACACCTTTATCTCTTTAAGCTTTTTCCCAATACAGAGTCAGACATATTCTAGATAATTAAATCCTTCGATACGCTTTTACCGTGGCTTATTTCGCACAACGTGATAGGCGGTAAGCCCATCGCCGTCTTAGTATCCAAGCAAAATAAATGGTAAATATCAACAAGGCCATCAGGCTGTAAATAAACTTTTCAATAAAAAAAATCATCAACTAAGGTATATTGTTTAATTGCTGTTACATAAATAAAACGCCGCGTTTCCAGCAAAAAAGATTACCGGCTCTTTCTTCTAATATAAAGTTATATACAACTATAAACGTTTTGTAAAGTTTTCTAGTCAAGGGAGTTCGTGTAATGATTTCAGCGGAGTTACTTAAAGGACCGACCCTTATCAATTACGCGAAACTGAATTAAATATATTGATTAGAAACCGCGACTTAGGCCATACGAAGGTAACGCTTTTACCTTCGGGTAGGAATGTCGCAGACGCATGACGCATTCCTGTAAAGGTTCCCTTCACACAGACTGCGTTGTCATATTTCTTTGTATGGAAATGGCTAACTATTTGCACCAAGAACAGACAGCTCCAGCCACTCGAAAAGAATTTTCCTCGTAGGCGAAAAATATAATCAATGTTAGAGAACATCTATAATAACAATAATATAATATATCTTCACGCAATTCCCAATACAGAGGTCGAGGTGAGGTCTAGTCTAGACAATTAGGTCCCTATGACCCACCTTCCTTCGAAAATATTTTCAGGACAACCGGACAGGTGGTAAGCCCGTCGCCGTCTTTATGTCTAAGCCAATGACATAATTCGTACATAAGTTTTGAAAAAAAAAACCACTGGTACAAGCTTACCACCTGGGATCCAACTCGGGTCCTTGACTCGAATTTTAATGGCTAACCACTTGGCTATCGTGCTAAAACTTCTAAGAAATTTGTGTTATAGGATAATCCTCCCATTGGTAATACCTTAATGGAAATTGATTATACTATTATAATGTTAATTTTATGCATCGCAGTAATTAACTATGCATTTGTAATGAAGTTATTATCGGGAACGTTTATTGTAGCGACAATCGAACTCAAGCGAAATTAACTTGCATTGTTACGTAATGAATTACCTGTAGATAATCCCATGTTTTTAAAATAAATAAGTAATACATACATAGACCGAGACAACATCCCAAACATTGCTCTATACCCGAAGTATTACCTACAGCACTTGTGGTAAGAAATCGGAAACAATAAAGATACTATAAACAATCACATCCGAGACAATATAGAAAAAGTGGTTTACTGCATTGATTCATTCGAGAAACGAAGCAAAGACCTCATAGCTGATGTCACTAAATGCACTTACATAAAAATACTAGACCTGGCACACCTAAATAAGATATTTCAATTTAAAAATATAATACACAGCGTTTATCTTAGTGGAAGAAAAGTGATGAAAGCATGCGCAATGCGTAATGTCTAGGAATTTCCATTTCCTGTAAGCTTGCGCGTTAAATTCATGAGATACAGGTAATGTTTACTAAAGCGTAGATACCATTTGTGGAGGAGCTGAAAAGACTTTATTTTAAATTCTCAACGCTCTCCTAGCAACATTTCGACTAGCAGTATTCGTACTCACTTCACAATAACAGTTTTCTAATGCAGATGTTGCTTAAATATTGAGAAACTTGAGCTTGAACATATAAAATTAAGCAGTATTGTTGTACTATGTAAATATAGACTATTTCAAACTTATTAAAACTACAAAAATTATTATTACACCGTCACCACTGACTGAAAATTATGTAATTCTCATTTCGTTATTTCATTTTCCATTAATTGTGTTATGAGTATTAATTAGCGTACATTAATATTCTATAATTATTTTTGGTCAGATACCTTCACAGGAGAATCGGGTCTTTAATAAGGTTATAAAATAAATAAGTAATACATACATAGACCGAGACAACATCCCAAACATTGCTCTATACCCGAAGTATTACCTACAGCACTTGTGGTAAGAAATCGGAAACAATAAAGATACTATAAACAATCACATCCGAGACAATATAGAAAAAGTGGTTTACTGCATTGATTCATTCGAGAAACGAAGCAAAGACCTCATAGCTGATGTCACTAAATGCACTTACATAAAAATACTAGACCTGGCACACCTAAATAAGATATTTCAATTTAAAAATATAATACACAGCGTTTATCTTAGTGGAAGAAAAGTGATGAAAGCATGCGCAATGCGTAATGTCTAGGAATTTCCATTTCCTGTAAGCTTGCGCGTTAAATTCATGAGATACAGGTAATGTTTACTAAAGCGTAGATACCATTTGTGGAGGAGCTGAAAAGACTTTATTTTAAATTCTCAACGCTCTCCTAGCAACATTTCGACTAGCAGTATTCGTACTCACTTCACAATAACAGTTTTCTAATGCAGATGTTGCTTAAATATTGAGAAACTTGAGCTTGAACATATAAAATTAAGCAGTATTGTTGTACTATGTAAATATAGACTATTTCAAACTTATTAAAACTACAAAAATTATTATTACACCGTCACCACTGACTGAAAATTATGTAATTCTCATTTCGTTATTTCATTTTCCATTAATTGTGTTATGAGTATTAATTAGCGTACATTAATATTCTATAATTATTTTTGGTCAGATACCTTCACAGGAGAATCGGGTCTTTAATAAGGTTATAAAATAAATAAGTAATACATACATAGACCGAGACAACATCCCAAACATTGCTCTATACCCGAAGTATTACCTACAGCACTTGTGGTAAGAAATCGGAAACAATAAAGATACTATAAACAATCACATCCGAGACAATATAGAAAAAGTGGTTTACTGCATTGATTCATTCGAGAAACGAAGCAAAGACCTCATAGCTGATGTCACTAAATGCACTTACATAAAAATACTAGACCTGGCACACCTAAATAAGATATTTCAATTAAAAACTATGAAAATTTGCTTCTTTATTTGTAATCGAACCTTTTTTGAAGATTACAAAAAAATATCTTTACTCCATTTCCAATACAGGGCTAGACAGAAGTTTAGACAATAAAGTCCTTTCTATCCACCTTTCAACGAAGATATATTTTGGAACAACGTCACAGGCGGAGAGCCTGTCACTATCTTTATGTACACGCCAACTATATAAATCTTACAAAAGTTTTGAAAAAAAAACCACTGGTACAAGCTTACCACCTGGGATCCAACTCGGGTCCTTGACTCTCTTAAAACTTCTAAGAAATTTGTGTTATAGGATAATCCTCCCATTGGTAATACCTTAATGGAAATTGATTATACTATTATAATGTTAATTTTATGCATCGCAGTAATTAACTATGCATTTGTAATGAAGTTATTATCGGGAACGTTTATTGTAGCGACAATCGAACTCAAGCGAAATTAACTTGCATTGTTACGTAATGAATTACCTGTAGATAATCCCATGTTTTTTAAAATAAATAAGTAATACATACATAGACCGAGACAACATCCCAAACATTGCTCTATACCCGAAGTATTACCTACAGCACTTGTGGTAAGAAATCGGAAACAATAAAGATACTATAAACAATCACATCCGAGACAATATAGAAAAGTGGTTTACTGCATTGATTCATTCGAGAAACGAAGCAAAGACCTCATAGCTGATGTCACTAAATGCACTTACATAAAAATACTAGACCTGGCACACCTAAATAAGATATTTCAATTTAAAAATATAATACACAGCGTTTATCTTAGTGGAAGAAAAGTGATGAAAGCATGCGCAATGCGTAATGTCTAGGAATTTCCATTTCCTGTAAGCTTGCGCGTTAAATTCATGAGATACAGGTAATGTTTACTAAAGCGTAGATACCATTTGTGGAGGAGCTGAAAAGACTTTATTTTAAATTCTCAACGCTCTCCTAGCAACATTTCGACTAGCAGTATTCGTACTCACTTCACAATAACAGTTTTCTAATGCAGATGTTGCTTAAATATTGAGAAACTTGAGCTTGAACATATAAAATTAAGCAGTATTGTTGTACTATGTAAATATAGACTATTTCAATCGTAGTAGACTATTTCAAACTTATTAAAACTACAAAATTATTATTACACCCGTCACCACTGACTGAAAATTATGTAATTCTCATTTCGTTATTTCATTTTCCATTAATTGTGTTATGAGTATTAATTAGCGTACATTAATATTCTATAATTATTTTTGGTCAGATACCTTCACAGGAGAATCGGGTCTTTAATAAGGTTATAAAATAAATATTTCAATATGTCTTCACGCCATTCCAAATACAGGGTAGACAGAGTTCCTGACAATAAAGTTGTTTAGACCTTCACCTTTCACTGAAGACATTTTTGGGACAACGTGAAGGCGATGAACCCGTCGCTTACTTAATGTCCAAGCCAACGAAATAATTCATACATACGTTTTTGAAAAACCCATTGGTACGAGCCTGCCACCCGGGGATCGAACTCGGGTCTCTTGACTCGAATTCCGACCACCCAACCACTAGGCTATCGAGACTTCGTATTTATTTATTTCTTATGATTACAATTATTCATCGAAGCTTTTAATGTCTTCAAATAAAAAAGATGATAGTCATTTGCTAAATTAGACAACATTTCTGTCCAGCATTTCTTAAATCTTTAATCGAAGTGAACAAGGAACGTTAATAATCAAAGGAAATAAAGATTACGTCCTAAAGCATAAAAATGGTCCAGAAAGATAACTTGTTGAAAACTTTAACGTTTTATGACTATTTTAGCGAGTACTAAGAGATGTTAAATGTGTTCTGAAATTTTCAAATTCACATTCTTTAATCGTATGTTATAAAATCATTTTCATCCACTTCATCATCGATTTCCTAAAAGACAATAGGCGAAGTATATAAAACCTAAAAATCTAATATTATAACTAACCGACTATTGACTTATATACAACCTATATTGACTTATAACTAACCGACACTTTTTTTACAAAGCAAGTATTTTTTTTACTGTATATATAAATACAATAACTACTTTGTAAGGTTTAACAAAATTAAACGAAAACATTCATTTTAAATTTTGTTAATTTTAAATTAGAATTATTGAGTTCCTTTTGAATAGGCCTAATTAAATTTGAGATACTAAATATTCATTTATTGGGACGTAGTTTTAAATAATATTTTTATAATTTTTTGTGCGGTTGAAATTTAAACTACAGGTAATATCTACGTATGCATGTATTAATGTATGTACAAATAATACAATTTACACGTGTAAGCCCTTGGTTTATAGTACTTGTTATATTTTCCTGGTGGAGATTGTAATTATCGTTATTGATTTTTTAGAGAATAAATAATATCGTACAAATAGACAAATAAATAATTAAAAAAACCTACTGTCTCAAAACTTGAGCTGTATTTTCTTTTTCGGCACAGGTTTCCTGGAAGAAAACCCTTGTACTCACTGAAAACTTTGTACATTTTTTAACATAATTTTAACTGTATTTTTTTCCTGTATTTATTCGTTTACAATAAAAAATAAATAATTGAAAGGACGGACCCGAGTTTCCCGAGTTTCTTCTTTGTATAGATTTTATTTTTGTGGATTAATTATAACATTCTTAAGGACTTTTTAAACCCTAAATTAAATAATTTTTCTAACCATCACTTTAAGATTATTAAAGAGTTTCAAAAAATGTTTTTATAGGATAAAAAAAGGAAAAAAATTGAAACAGATTAAAAAATTGTGCCCAATATCTGTCGTGACAGAAAGTTAGAATTTTTTTTTCTATTATAAAGATGCTGGTGCGAATAACAGGAATCAAACTCAGAACTTTGGAACACTTTTGATTTTAAAATAAAATGAGAACTGAGATGCCATTAAGTTCTTTCTTTTATCCACTAGAGACTATTTTCGGAGAAGTCAGGTTCGTGGATAAACTGCGATCAATTTGAGAGAGTGAGTTAAAAGCGTACTGGAGTAATTGACGTTGAAACCGAGCTTCAAATAAAGCCGATTCGAAATTCAGTGACACCAGCGAAATGGATTTGCTTTTGCTAAACGAATATACCTATATATCCTCTACTTTAGAGCTTATAGCTTTTATTTTTTGACATGTAGTTAATTTCTCAGGAACTTGTTTATACTTTTTATGTTTGTTTTGGATTAGGATTAAATTCAAAATTGATTGAAAGCGTCAAAGATCAAAAATCAAATTTAAAGTTAAAATCACATCAGGCATGTGGCTTTTTAACCAATTTATTTCCTTGGTATCGAATAAAAGAAACCCAGGCAAGTATCAAAAGCTACAAATAGATGACCAGATTCTGAATACGAAAAATAAGATTCATAAATTGATGAATGCAGAGCAGAAGCATTTGAAGTCAGATAGTCTGTTGCTATGTTTACTAAACTGCTTGTCGAGCGTGTTATATATGGCTACAAGTTGATAGTATACAGACTTTAAGGTTAAGATACACTTGATGGCGGTAACACTGGTGTTAATGGGTCATCCTGATACATCTACGAGTATCATACCACACGTCATCTACGACTTCCCAATTTGGAACATTCTTTTATGCATCCCTTTGCCCATTCCTTTTCCTTGGTATAATTTTCTGCTTGTCTTTGCAGGTTAAGAGGACTTAAAGCAACTACCATCAACGAGTGTGCAGGTTAAAAAGACAAAAGGCTACTACTTTCGACGAGAAATTGGCTGGGGACTTGCTATGTACCGTATTCTCTACCCTGCATTATCATTACAAAAACATGCAGACGTATTAAATTACTAATTTCGAGCTATTGCCTCTATATTATATAACACTGATGGGGCCGTAGTAGATGGGAGAAAATATACTTACGAAATGTCCTCTATACGTTAACTGCAGCACATAGGCCTTTCGACTCACTTTTTACCGAAGCTTATTTCGGATAAAATAACAGGTGGTGAGCCTATCGCCTTCTTAGTGTCCGTGATAAAGGTACAATATAAATACATTTGTATTTACATTGATAAACTTTCATATAAACATTTAAATATCCATAAGTCGAGTAAAAAATTCATATTATATTACTATTACATTCATCACACAAATGTTAGACCCTGGCGGGATTCGAACCTGCAACCCTTTGCTTTGAAGTCAGGATCACTTTCAATACGGCTATCGGGATATCGGGTCGAGGTGGTATATTCATACGCCGATAAACACGGTGAAAAGAAAACATAGAATACTTTGGCATTCAATGTTTTCTTGTACATTTGATCTCCGTAAATCGAGCGTTAACGTAACCGTATTGGTTAAGCAAAATTCGTCATGACAAGGGTACAAGTATGCTAGACATTAAGACGTAAATTTAATCTTCCTCCAATCTTGCCGTCTTTAACGAACAGTTTATATGACATGAAGTTCACCGAATCTAATAATGTCAACTTAAATTTAGATATGAGAAGGGTTTCCGCCTTCCTTGGGATAATAATGTTGGGAATGTTAATCGTAATGTTGGGAAAAGAACTTCCTGCTCGCAAAGTGGTATCTTCACAACTTGGAAAAGAAATGAATTTATTTTTAGAGATAAAAATCATTTGTTTTCAATCACATTTTGTTATCGGTTATCATTTAAATGCTTCTTTGATGGAGAAAGTACGTGCCGTTTTAAAAAAATATTTCATTGGAGTTGCTTGTGAATATATAATTTGGAAACTTATAAAAATGGACTGAAATACGTTTTTGTTCTCAACTAACTGACTCATGGAAACAGCTATGTATAATAAGGAGCTATGACAGTAGTTTTCTGCGGCTGTTTTTTTCTAGTAAAATTCTAGCCAGGATTTAGTTATGAACAGTGGTAGAGCCACGCATCAGCTTTTGTTGTTGTATGAATGGGTCGGCTCGACCGGGGAAGTACCACGACCTCACAAAATACCGGCGTGAAGTAGAAGTTTAACAAACTTATTTATATTTAGGAACAACGTCACAAGCGGAACGAAGATATATTTTGGAACAACGTCACAGGCGGAGAGCCTGTCACTATCTTTATGTACACGCCAACTATATAAATCTTACAAAAGTTTTGAAAAAAACCACTGGTACAAGCTTACCACCTGGGATCCAACTCGGGTCCTTGACTCGAATTTTAATGGCTAACCACTTGGCTATCGTGCTAAAACTTCTAAGAAATTTGTGTTATAGGATAATCCTCCCATTGGTAATACCTTAATGGAAATTGATTATACTATTATAATGTTAATTTTATGCATCGCAGTAATTAACTATGCATTTGTAATGAAGTTATTATCGGGAACGTTTATTGTAGCGACAATCGAACTCAAGCGAAATTAACTTGCATTGTTACGTAATGAATTACCTGTAGATAATCCCATGTTTTTTAAAATAAATAAGTAATACATACATAGACCGAGACAACATCCCAAACATTGCTCTATACCCGAAGTATTACCTACAGCACTTGTGGTAAGAAATCGGAAACAATAAAGATACTATAAACAATCACATCCGAGACAATATAGAAAAAGTGGTTTACTGCATTGATTCATTCGAGAAACGAAGCAAAGACCTCATAGCTGATGTCACTAAATGCACTTACATAAAAATACTAGACCTGGCACACCTAAATAAGATATTTCAATTTAAAAATATAATACACAGCGTTTATCTTAGTGGAAGAAAAGTGATGAAAGCATGCGCAATGCGTAATGTCTAGGAATTTCCATTTCCTGTAAGCTTGCGCGTTAAATTCATGAGATACAGGTAATGTTTACTAAAGCGTAGATACCATTTGTGGAGGAGCTGAAAAGACTTTATTTTTAAATTCTCAACGCTCTCCTAGCAACATTTCGACTAGCAGTATTCGTACTCACTTCACAATAACAGTTTTCTAATGCAGATGTTGCTTAAATATTGAGAAACTTGAGCTTGAACATATAAAATTAAGCAGTATTGTTGTACTATGTAAATATAGACTATTTCAATCGTAGTAGACTATTTCAAACTTATTAAAACTACAAAATTATTATTACACCCGTCACCACTGACTGAAAATTATGTAATTCTCATTTCGTTATTTCATTTTCCATTAATTGTGTTATGAGTATTAATTAGCGTACATTAATATTCTATAATTATTTTTGGTCAGATACCTTCACAGGAGAATCGGGTCTTTAATAAGGTTATAAAATAAATATTTCCAATATGTCTTCACGCCATTCCAAATACAGGGGTAGACAGAGTTCCTGACAATAAAGTTGTTTAGACCTTCACCTTTCACTGAAGACATTTTTTGGGACAACGTGAAAGGCGATGAACCCGTCGCTTACTTAATGTCCAAGCCAACGAAATAATTCGTACATACGTTTTGAAAAACCCATTGGTACGAGCCTGCCACCCGGGGATCGAACTCGGGTCTCTTGACTCGAATTCCGACCACCCAACCACTAGGCTATCGAGACTTCGTATTTATTTATTTCTTATGATTACAATTATTCATCGAAGCTTTTAATGTCTTCAAATAAAAAGATGATAGTCATTTGCTAAATTAGACAACATTTCTGTCCAGCATTTCTTAAATCTTTAATCGAAGTGAACAAGGAACGTTAATAATCAAAGGAAATAAAGATTACGTCCTAAAGCATAAAAATGGTCCAGAAAGATAACTTGTTGAAAACTTTAACGTTTTATGACTATTTTAGCGAGTACTAAGAGATGTTAAATGTGTTCTGAAATTTTCAAATTCACATTCTTTAATCGTATGTTATAAAATCATTTTCATCCACTTCATCATCGATTTCCTAAAAGACAATAGGCGAAGTATATAAAACCTAAAAATCTAATATTATAACTAACCGACTATTGACTTATATACAACCTATATTGACTTATAACTAACTGACACTTTTTACAAAGGAAGTATTTTTTTTACTGTATATATAAATACAATAACTACTTTGTAAGGTTTAACAAAATTAAACGAAAACATTCATTTTAAATTTTGTTAATTTTAAATTAAATTATTGAGTTCCTTTTGAATAGGCCTAATTAAATTTGAGATACTAAATATTCATTTATTGGGACGTAGTTTTAAATAATATTTTATAATTTTTGTGCGGTTGAAATTTAAACTACAGGTAATATCTACGTATGCATGTATTAATGTATGTACAAATAATACAATTTACACGTGTAAGCCCTTGGTTTATAGTACTTGTTATATTTTCCTGGTGGAGATTGTAATTATCGTTATTGATTTTTAGAGAATAAATAATATCGTACAAATAGACAAATAAATAATTAAAAACCTACTGTCTCAAAACTTGAGCTGTATTTTCTTTTTCGGCACAGGTTTTCTGGAAGAAAACCCTTGTACTCACTGAAAACTTTGTACATTTTTAACATAATTTTAACTGTATTTTTTCCTTCATCGTTTACAATAAAAATAAATAATTGAAAGGACGGACCCGAGTTTCCCGAGTTTCTTCTTTGTATAGATTTTATTTTGTGGATTAATTATAACATTCTTAAGGACTTTAAAAAACCCTAAATTAAATAATTTTCTAACCATCACTTTAAGATTATTAAAGAGTTTCAAAAATGTTTTATAGGATAAAAAAGGAAAAAATTAAAACAGATTAAAAAATTGTGCCCAATATCTGTCGTGACAGAAAATAAGAATTTTTTTTCTATTATAAAGATGCTGGTGCGAATAACAGGAATCAAACTCAGAACTTTGGAACACTTTTGATTTTAAAATAAAATGAGAACTGAGATGCCATTAAGTTCTTTCTTTTATCCACTAGAGACTATTTTCGGAGAAGTCAGGTTCGTGGATAAACTGCGATCAATTTGAGAGAGTGAGTTAAAAGCGTACTGGAGTAATTGACGTTGAAACCGAGCTTCAAATAAAGCCGATTCGAAATTCGGTGACACCAGCGAAATGGATTTGCTTTTGCTAAACGAATATACCTATATATCCTCTACTTTAGAGCTTATAGCTTTTATTTTTTGACATGTAGTTAATTTCTCAGGAACTTGTTTATACTTTTTATGTTTGTTTTGGATTAGGATTAAATTCAAATTTGATTGAAAGCGTCAAAGATCAAAAATCAAATTTAAAGTTAAAATCACATCAGGCATGTGGCTTTTTTAACCAATTTATTTCCTTGGTATCGAATAAAAGAAACCCAGGCAAGTATCAAAAGCTACAAATAGATGACCAGATTCTGAATACGAAAAATAAGATTCATAAATTGATGAATGCAGAGCAGAAGCATTTGAAGTCCAGATAGTCTGTTGCTATGTTTACTAAACTGCTTGTCGAGCGTGTTATATATGGCTACAAGTTGATAGTATACAGACTTTAAGGTTAAGATACACTTAATGGCGGTAACACTGGTGTTAATGGGTCATCCTGATACATCTACGAGTATCATACCACACGTCATCTACGACTTCCCAATTTGGAACATTCTTTTATGCATCCCTTTGCCCATTCCTTTTCCTTGGTATAATTTTCTGCTTGTCTTTGCAGGTTAAGAGGACTAAAAGCAACTACCATCAACGAGTGTGCAGGTTAAAAGACAAAAGGCTACTACTTTCGACGAGAAATTGGCTGGGGACTTGCTATGTACCGTTATCTCTACCCTGCATTATCATTACAAAAACATGCAGACGTATTAAATTACTAATTTCGAGCTATTGCCTCTATATTATATAACACTGATGGGGCCGTAGTAGATGGGAGAAAATATACTTACGAAATGTCCTCTATACGTTAACTGCAGCACATAGGCCTTTCGACTCACTTTTACCGAAGCTTATTTCGGATAAAATAACAGGTGGTGAGCCTATCGCCTTCTTAGTGTCCGTGATAAAGGTACAATATAAATACATTTGCATTTACATTGATAAACTTTCATATAAACATTTAAATATCCATAAGTCGAGTAAAAATTCATATTATATTACTATTACATTCATCACACAAATGTTAGACCCTGGCGGGATTCGAACCTGCAACCCTTTGCTTTGAAGTCAGGATCACTTTCAATACGGCTATCGGGATATCGGGTCGAGGTGGTATATTCATACGCCGATAAACACGGTGAAAAGAAAACATAGAATACTTTGGCATTCAATGTTTTCTTGTACATTGATCTCCGTAAATCGAGCGTTAACGTAACCGTATTGGTTAAGCAAAATTCGTCATGACAAGGGTACAAGTATGTTAGACATTAAGACGTAAATTTAATCTTCCTCCAATCTTGCCGTCTTTAACGAACAGTTTATATGACATGAAGTTCACCGAATCTAATAATGTCAACTTAAATTTAGATATGAGAAGGGTTTCCGCCTTCCTTGGGATAATAATGTTGGGAATGTTAATCGTAATGTTGGGAAAAGAACTTCCTGCTCGCAAAGTGGTATCTTCACAACTTGGAAAAGAAATGAATTTATTTTTAGAGATAAAAATCATTTGTTTTTCAATCACATTTTTGTTATCGGTTATCATTTAAATGCTTCTTTGATGGAGAAAGTACGTGCCGTTTTAAAAAAATATTTCATTGGAGTTGCTTGTGAATATATAATTTGGAAACTTATAAAAATGGACTGAAATACGTTTTTGTTCTCAACTAACTGACTCATGGAAACAGCTATGTATAATAAGGAGCTATGACAGTAGTTTTCTGCGGCTGTTTTTTTCTAGTAAAATTCTAGCCAGGATTTAGTTATGAACAGTGGTAGAGCCACGCATCAGCTTTTGTTGTTGTATGAATGGGTCGGCTCGACCGGGGAAGTACCACGACCTCACAAAATACCGGCGTGAAGTAGAAGTTTAACAAACTTATTTATATTTAGGAACAACGTCACAAGCGGAACGAAGATATATTTTGGAACAACGTCACAGGCGGAGAGCCTGTCACTATCTTTATGTACACGCCAACTATATAAATCTTACAAAAGTTTTGAAAAAAAAACCACTGGTACAAGCTTACCACCTGGGATCCAACTCGGGTCCTTGACTCGAATTTTAATGGCTAACCACTTGGCTATCGTGCTAAAACTTCTAAGAAATTTGTGTTATAGGATAATCCTCCCATTGGTAATACCTTAATGGAAATTGATTATACTATTATAATGTTAATTTTATGCATCGCAGTAATTAACTATGCATTTGTAATGAAGTTATTATCGGGAACGTTTATTGTAGCGACAGTCGAACTCAAGCGAAATTAACTTGCATTGTTACGTAATGAATTACCTGTAGATAATCCCATGTTTTTAAAATAAATAAGTAATACATACATAGACCGAGACAACATCCCAAACATTGCTCTATACCCGAAGTATTACCTACAGCACTTGTGGTAAGAAATCGGAAACAATAAAGATACTATAAACAATCACATCCGAGACAATATAGAAAAAGTGGTTTACTGCATTGATTCATTCGAGAAACGAAGCAAAGACCTCATAGCTGATGTCACTAAATGCACTTACATAAAAATACTAGACCTGGCACACCTAAATAAGATATTTCAATTTAAAAATATAATACACAGCGTTTATCTTAGTGGAAGAAAAGTGATGAAAGCATGCGCAATGCGTAATGTCTAGGAATTTCCATTTCCTGTAAGCTTGCGCGTTAAATTCATGAGATACAGGTAATGTTTACTAAAGCGTAGATACCATTTGTGGAGGAGCTGAAAAGACTTTATTTTTAAATTCTCAACGCTCTCCTAGCAACATTTCGACTAGCAGTATTCGTACTCACTTCACAATAACAGTTTTCTAATGCAGATGTTGCTTAAATATTGAGAAACTTGAGCTTGAACATATAAAATTAAGCAGTATTGTTGTACTATGTAAATATAGACTATTTCAATCGTAGTAGACTATTTCAAACTTATTAAAACTACAAAATTATTATTACACCCGTCACCACTGACTGAAAATTATGTAATTCTCATTTCGTTATTTCATTTTCCATTAATTGTGTTATGAGTATTAATTAGCGTACATTAATATTCTATAATTATTTTGGTCAGATACCTTCACAGGAGAATCGGGTCTTTAATAAGGTTATAAAAATAAATATTTCCAATATGTCTTCACGCCATTCCAAATACAGGGGTAGACAGAGTTCCTGACAATAAAGTTGTTTAGACCTTCACCTTTCACTGAAGACATTTTTTGGGACAACGTGAAAGGCGATGAACCCGTCGCTTACTTAATGTCCAAGCCAACGAAATAATTCGTACATACGTTTTTGAAAAAACCCATTGGTACGAGCCTGCCACCCGGGGATCGAACTCGGGTCTCTTGACTCGAATTCCGACCACCCAACCACTAGGCTATCGAGACTTCGTATTTATTTATTTCTTATGATTACAATTATTCATCGAAGCTTTTAATGTCTTCAAATAAAAAAAGATGATAGTCATTTGCTAAATTAGACAACATTTCTGTCCAGCATTTCTTAAATCTTTAATCGAAGTGAACAAGGAACGTTAATAATCAAAGGAAATAAAGATTACGTCCTAAAGCATAAAAAATGGTCCAGAAAGATAACTTGTTGAAAACTTTAACGTTTTATGACTATTTTAGCGAGTACTAAGAGATGTTAAATGTGTTCTGAAATTTTCAAATTCACATTCTTTAATCGTATGTTATAAAATCATTTTCATCCACTTCATCATCGATTTCCTAAAAAGACAATAGGCGAAGTATATAAAACCTAAAAATCTAATATTATAACTAACCGACTATTGACTTATATACAACCTATATTGACTTATAACTAACCGACACTTTTTACAAAGGAAGTATTTTTTACTGTATATATAAATACAATAACTACTTTGTAAGGTTTAACAAAATTAAACGAAAACATTCATTTTAAATTTTGTTAATTTTAAATTAGAATTATTGAGTTCCTTTTGAATAGGCCTAATTAAATTTGAGATACTAAATATTCATTTATTGGGACGTAGTTTTAAATAATATTTTTATAATTTTTGTGCGGTTGAAATTTAAACTACAGGTAATATCTACGTATGCATGTATTAATGTATGTACAAATAATACAATTTACACGTGTAAGCCCTTGGTTTATAGTACTTGTTATATTTTCCTGGTGGAGATTGTAATTATCGTTATTGATTTTTAGAGAATAAATAATATCGTACAAATAGACAAATAAATAATTAAAAACCTACTGTCTCAAAACTTGAGCTGTATTTTCTTTTTCGGCACAGGTTTTCTGGAAGAAAACCCTTGTACTCACTGAAAACTTTGTACATTTTTAACATAATTTTAACTGTATTTTTTCCTTCATCGTTTACAATAAAAATAAATAATTGAAAGGACGGACCCGAGTTTCCCGAGTTTCTTCTTTGTATAGATTTTATTTTTGTGGATTAATTATAACATTCTTAAGGACTTTAAAAACCCTAAATTAAATAATTTTTCTAACCATCACTTTAAGATTATTAAAGAGTTTCAAAAATGTTTTATAGGATAAAAAGGAAAAAATTAAAACAGATTAAAAAATTGTGCCCAATATCTGTCGTGACAGAAAATAAGAATTTTTTTCTATTATAAAGATGCTGGTGCGAATAACAGGAATCAAACTCAGAACTTTGGAACACTTTTGATTTTAAAATAAAATGAGAACTGAGATGCCATTAAGTTCTTTCTTTTATCCACTAGAGACTATTTTCGGAGAAGTCAGGTTCGTGGATAAACTGCGATCAATTTGAGAGAGTGAGTTAAAAGCGTACTGGAGTAATTGACGTTGAAACCGAGCTTCAAGTAAAGCCGATTCGAAATTCGGTGACACCAGCGAAATGGATTTGCTTTTGCTAAACGAATATACCTATATATCCTCTACTTTAGAGCTTATAGCTTTTATTTTTTTGACATGTAGTTAATTTCTCAGGAACTTGTTTATACTTTTTATGTTTGTTTTGGATTAGGATTAAATTCAAAATTGATTGAAAGCGTCAAAGATCAAAAATCAAATTTAAAGTTAAAATCACATCAGGCATGTGGCTTTTTTAACCAATTTATTTCCTTGGTATCGAATAAAAGAAACCCAGGCAAGTATCAAAAGCTACAAATAGATGACCAGATTCTGAATACGAAAAAATAAGATTCATAAATTGATGAATGCAGAGCAGAAGCATTTAAAGTCCAGATAGTCTGTTGCTATGTTTACTAAACTGCTTGTCGAGCGTGTTATATATGGCTACAAGTTGATAGTATACAGACTTTAAGGTTAAGATACACTTAATGGCGGTAACACTGGTGTTAATGGGTCATCCTGATACATCTACGAGTATCATACCACACGTCATCTACGACTTCCCAATTTGGAACATTCTTTTATGCATCCCTTTGCCCATTCCTTTTCCTTGGTATAATTTTCTGCTTGTCTTTGCAGGTTAAGAGGACTTAAAGCAACTACCATCAACGAGTGTGCAGGTTAAAAAGACAAAAGGCTACTACTTTCGACGAGAAATTGGCTGGGGACTTGCTATGTACCGTTATCTCTACCCTGCATTATCATTACAAAAACATGCAGACGTATTAAATTACTAATTTCGAGCTATTGCCTCTATATTATATAACACTGATGGGGCCGTAGTAGATGGGAGAAAATATACTTACGAAATGTCCTCTATACGTTAACTGCAGCACATAGGCCTTTCGACTCACTTTTACCGAAGCTTATTTCGGATAAAATAACAGGTGGTGAGCCTATCGCCTTCTTAGTGTCCGTGATAAAGGTACAATATAAATACATTTGCATTTACATTGATAAACTTTCATATAAACATTTAAATATCCATAAGTCGAGTAAAAAATTCATATTATATTACTATTACATTCATCACACAAATGTTAGACCCTGGCGGGATTCGAACCTGCAACCCTTTGCTTTGAAGTCAGGATCACTTTCAATACGGCTATCGGGATATCGGGTCGAGGTGGTATATTCATACGCCGATAAACACGGTGAAAAGAAAACATAGAATACTTTGGCATTCAATGTTTTCTTGTACATTGATCTCCGTAAATCGAGCGTTAACGTAACCGTATTGGTTAAGCAAAATTCGTCATGACAAGGGTACAAGTATGCTAGACATTAAGACGTAAATTTAATCTTCCTCCAATCTTGCCGTCTTTAACGAACAGTTTATATGACATGAAGTTCACCGAATCTAATAATGTCAACTTAAATTTAGATATGAGAAGGGTTTCCGCCTTCCTTGGGATAATAATGTTGGGAATGTTAATCGTAATGTTGGGAAAAGAACTTCCTGCTCGCAAAGTGGTATCTTCACAACTTGGAAAAGAAATGAATTTATTTTTAGAGATAAAATCATTTGTTTTCAATCACATTTTGTTATCGGTTATCATTTAAATGCTTCTTTGATGGAGAAAGTACGTGCCGTTTTAAAAATATTTCATTGGAGTTGCTTGTGAATATATAATTTGGAAACTTATAAAATGGACTGAAATACGTTTTGTTCTCAACTAACTGACTCATGGAAACAGCTATGTATAATAAGGAGCTATGACAGTAGTTTTCTGCGGCTGTTTTTCTAGTAAAATTCTAGCCAGGATTTAGTTATGAACAGTGGTAGAGCCACGCATCAGCTTTTGTTGTTGTATGAATGGGTCGGCTCGACCGGGGAAGTACCACGACCTCACAAAATACCGGCGTGAAGTAGAAGTTTAACAAACTTATTTATATTTAGGAACAACGTCACAAGCGGAACGAAGATATATTTTGGAACAACGTCACAGGCGGAGAGCCTGTCACTATCTTTATGTACACGCCAACTATATAAATCTTACAAAAGTTTTGAAAAAAAACCACTGGTACAAGCTTACCACCTGGGATCCAACTCGGGTCCTTGACTCGAATTTTAATGGCTAACCACTTGGCTATCGTGCTAAAACTTCTAAGAAATTTGTGTTATAGGATAATCCTCCCATTGGTAATACCTTAATGGAAATTGATTATACTATTATAATGTTAATTTTATGCATCGCAGTAATTAACTATGCATTTGTAATGAAGTTATTATCGGGAACGTTTATTGTAGCGACAGTCGAACTCAAGCGAAATTAACTTGCATTGTTACGTAATGAATTACCTGTAGATAATCCCATGTTTTTAAAATAAATAAGTAATACATACATAGACCGAGACAACATCCCAAACATTGCTCTATACCCGAAGTATTACCTACAGCACTTGTGGTAAGAAATCGGAAACAATAAAGATACTATAAACAATCACATCCGAGACAATATAGAAAAAGTGGTTTACTGCATTGATTCATTCGAGAAACGAAGCAAAGACCTCATAGCTGATGTCACTAAATGCACTTACATAAAAATACTAGACCTGGCACACCTAAATAAGATATTTCAATTTAAAAATATAATACACAGCGTTTATCTTAGTGGAAGAAAAGTGATGAAAGCATGCGCAATGCGTAATGTCTAGGAATTTCCATTTCCTGTAAGCTTGCGCGTTAAATTCATGAGATACAGGTAATGTTTACTAAAGCGTAGATACCATTTGTGGAGGAGCTGAAAAGACTTTATTTTTAAATTCTCAACGCTCTCCTAGCAACATTTCGACTAGCAGTATTCGTACTCACTTCACAATAACAGTTTTCTAATGCAGATGTTGCTTAAATATTGAGAAACTTGAGCTTGAACATATAAAATTAAGCAGTATTGTTGTACTATGTAAATATAGACTATTTCAATCGTAGTAGACTATTTCAAACTTATTAAAACTACAAAAATTATTATTACACCCGTCACCACTGACTGAAAATTATGTAATTCTCATTTCGTTATTTCATTTTCCATTAATTGTGTTATGAGTATTAATTAGCGTACATTAATATTCTATAATTATTTTTGGTCAGATACCTTCACAGGAGAATCGGGTCTTTAATAAGGTTATAAAATAAATATTTCCAATATGTCTTCACGCCATTCCAAATACAGGGTAGACAGAGTTCCTGACAATAAAGTTGTTTAGACCTTCACCTTTCACTGAAGACATTTTTGGGACAACGTGAAAGGCGATGAACCCGTCGCTTACTTAATGTCCAAGCCAACGAAATAATTCGTACATACGTTTTGAAAAACCCATTGGTACGAGCCTGCCACCCGGGGATCGAACTCGGGTCTCTTGACTCAATTCCGACCACCCAACCACTAGGCTATCGAGACTTCGTATTTATTTATTTCTTATGATTACAATTATTCATCGAAGCTTTTAATGTCTTCAAATAAAAAGATGATAGTCATTTGCTAAATTAGACAACATTTCTGTCCAGCATTTCTTAAATCTTTAATCGAAGTGAACAAGGAACGTTAATAATCAAAGGAAATAAAGATTACGTCCTAAAGCATAAAAATGGTCCAGAAAGATAACTTGTTGAAAACTTTAACGTTTTATGACTATTTTAGCGAGTACTAAGAGATGTTAAATGTGTTCTGAAATTTTCAAATTCACATTCTTTAATCGTATGTTATAAAATCATTTTCATCCACTTCATCATCGATTTCCTAAAAAGACAATAGGCGAAGTATATAAAACCTAAAAATCTAATATTATAACTAACCGACTATTGACTTATATACAACCTATATTGACTTATAACTAACTGACACTTTTTTACAAAGGAAGTATTTTTTTTACTGTATATATAAATACAATAACTACTTTGTAAGGTTTAACAAAATTAAACGAAAACATTCATTTTAAATTTTGTTAATTTTAAATTAAATTATTGAGTTCCTTTTGAATAGGCCTAATTAAATTTGAGATACTAAATATTCATTTATTGGGACGTAGTTTTAAATAATATTTTTATAATTTTTGTGCGGTTGAAATTTAAACTACAGGTAATATCTACGTATGCATGTATTAATGTATGTACAAATAATACAATTTACACGTGTAAGCCCTTGGTTTATAGTACTTGTTATATTTTCCTGGTGGAGATTGTAATTATCGTTATTGATTTTTTTAGAGAATAAATAATATCGTACAAATAGACAAATAAATAATTAAAAAAACCTACTGTCTCAAAACTTGAGCTGTATTTTCTTTTTCGGCACAGGTTTCCTGGAAGAAAACCCTTGTACTCACTGAAAACTTTGTACATTTTTTAACATAATTTTAACTGTATTTTTTTCCTGTATTTATTCGTTTACAATAAAAAATAAATAATTGAAAGGACGGACCCGAGTTTCCCGAGTTTCTTCTTTGTATAGATTTTATTTTTGTGGATTAATTATAACATTCTTAAGGACTTTTTAAACCCTAAATTAAATAATTTTTCTAACCATCACTTTAAGATTATTAAAGAGTTTCAAAAAATGTTTTTATAGGATAAAAAAAGAAGGAAAAAAATTAAAACAGATTAAAAAATTGTGCCCAATATCTGTCGTGACAGAAAGTTAGAATTTTTTTTTCTATTATAAAGATGCTGGTGCGAATAACAGGAATCAAACTCAGAACTTTGGAACACTTTTGATTTTAAAATAAAATGAGAACTGAGATGCCATTAAGTTCTTTCTTTTATCCACTAGAGACTATTTTCGGAGAAGTCAGGTTCGTGGATAAACTGCGATCAATTTGAGAGAGTGAGTTAAAAGCGTACTGGAGTAATTGACGTTGAAACCGAGCTTCAAGTAAAGCCGATTCGAAATTCGGTGACACCAGCGAAATGGATTTGCTTTTGCTAAACGAATATACCTATATATCCTCTACTTTAGAGCTTATAGCTTTTATTTTTTTGACATGTAGTTAATTTCTCAGGAACTTGTTTATACTTTTTATGTTTGTTTTGGATTAGGATTAAATTCAAAATTGATTGAAAGCGTCAAAGATCAAAAATCAAATTTAAAGTTAAAATCACATCAGGCATGTGGCTTTTTAACCAATTTATTTCCTTGGTATCGAATAAAAGAAACCCAGGCAAGTATCAAAAGCTACAAATAGATGACCAGATTCTGAATACGAAAAATAAGATTCATAAATTGTTGAATGCAGAGCAGAAGCATTTGAAGTCAGATAGTCTGTTGCTATGTTTACTAAACTGCTTGTCGAGCGTGTTATATATGGCTACAAGTTGATAGTATACAGACTTTAAGGTTAAGATACACTTAATGGCGGTAACACTGGTGTTAATGGGTCATCCTGATACATCTACGAGTATCATACCACACGTCATCTACGACTTCCCAATTTGGAACATTCTTTATGCATCCCTTTGCCCATTCCTTTTCCTTGGTATAATTTTCTGCTTGTCTTTGCAGGTTAAGAGGACTTAAAGCAACTACCATCAACGAGTGTGCAGGTTAAAAAGACAAAAGGCTACTACTTTCGACGAGAAATTGGCTGGGGACTTGCTATGTACCGTATTCTCTACCCTGCATTATCATTACAAAAACATGCAGACGTATTAAATTACTAATTTCGAGCTATTGCCTCTATATTATATAACACTGATGGGGCCGTAGTAGATGGGAGAAAATATACTTACGAAATGTCCTCTATACGTTAACTGCAGCACATAGGCCTTTCGACTCACTTTTTACCGAAGCTTATTTCGGATAAAATAACAGGTGGTGAGCCTATCGCCTTCTTAGTGTCCGTGATAAAGGTACAATATAAATACATTTGTATTTACATTGATAAACTTTCATATAAACATTTAAATATCCATAAGTCGAGTAAAAATTCATATTATATTACTATTACATTCATCACACAAATGTTAGACCCTGGCGGATTCGAACCTGCAACCCTTTGCTTTGAAGTCAGGATCACTTTCAATACGGCTATCAGGATATCGGGTCGAGGTGGTATATTCATACGCCGATAAACACGGTGAAAAGAAAACATAGAATACTTTGGCATTCAATGTTTTCTTGTACATTGATCTCCGTAAATCGAGCGTTAACGTAACCGTATTGGTTAAGCAAAATTCGTCATGACAAGGGTACAAGTATGTTAGACATTAAGACGTAAATTTAATCTTCCTCCAATCTTGCCGTCTTTAACGAACAGTTTATATGACATGAAGTTCACCGAATCTAATAATGTCAACTTAAATTTAGATATGAGAAGGGTTTCCGCCTTCCTTGGGATAATAATGTTGGGAATGTTAATCGTAATGTTGGGAAAAGAACTTCCTGCTCGCAAAGTGGTATCTTCACAACTTGGAAAAGAAATGAATTTATTTTTAGAGATAAAAATCATTTGTTTTTCAATCACATTTTTGTTATCGGTTATCATTTAAATGCTTCTTTGATGGAGAAAGTACGTGCCGTTTTAAAAAATATTTCATTGGAGTTGCTTGTGAATATATAATTTGGAAACTTATAAAATGGACTGAAATACGTTTTGTTCTCAACTAACTGACTCATGGAAACAGCTATGTATAATAAGGAGCTATGACAGTAGTTTTCTGCGGCTGTTTTTCTAGTAAAATTCTAGCCAGGATTTAGTTATGAACAGTGGTAGAGCCACGCATCAGCTTTTGTTGTTGTATGAATGGGTCGGCTCGACTGGGAAGTACCACGACCTCACAAAATACCGGCGTGAAGTAGAAGTTTAACAAACTTATTTATATTTAGGAACAACGTCACAAGCGGAACGAAGATATATTTTGGAACAACGTCACAGGCGGAGAGCCTGTCACTATCTTTATGTACACGCCAACTATATAAATCTTACAAAAGTTTTGAAAAAAACCACTGGTACAAGCTTACCACCTGGGATCCAACTCGGGTCCTTGACTCGAATTTTAATGGCTAACCACTTGGCTATCGTGCTAAAACTTCTAAGAAATTTGTGTTATAGGATAATCCTCCCATTGGTAATACCTTAATGGAAATTGATTATACTATTATAATGTTAATTTTATGCATCGCAGTAATTAACTATGCATTTGTAATGAAGTTATTATCGGGAACGTTTATTGTAGCGACAGTCGAACTCAAGCGAAATTAACTTGCATTGTTACGTAATGAATTACCTGTAGATAATCCCATGTTTTTAAAATAAATAAGTAATACATACATAGACCGAGACAACATCCCAAACATTGCTCTATACCCGAAGTATTACCTACAGCACTTGTGGTAAGAAATCGGAAACAATAAAGATACTATAAACAATCACATCCGAGACAATATAGAAAAGTGGTTTACTGCATTGATTCATTCGAGAAACGAAGCAAAGACCTCATAGCTGATGTCACTAAATGCACTTACATAAAAATACTAGACCTGGCACACCTAAATAAGATATTTCAATTTAAAAATATAATACACAGCGTTTATCTTAGTGGAAGAAAAGTGATGAAAGCATGCGCAATGCGTAATGTCTAGGAATTTCCATTTCCTGTAAGCTTGCGCGTTAAATTCATGAGATACAGGTAATGTTTACTAAAGCGTAGATACCATTTGTGGAGGAGCTGAAAAGACTTTATTTTTAAATTCTCAACGCTCTCCTAGCAACATTTCGACTAGCAGTATTCGTACTCACTTCACAATAACAGTTTTCTAATGCAGATGTTGCTTAAATATTGAGAAACTTGAGCTTGAACATATAAAATTAAGCAGTATTGTTGTACTATGTAAATATAGACTATTTCAATCGTAGTAGACTATTTCAAACTTATTAAAACTACAAAAATTATTATTACACCCGTCACCACTGACTGAAAATTATGTAATTCTCATTTCGTTATTTCATTTTCCATTAATTGTGTTATGAGTATTAATTAGCGTACATTAATATTCTATAATTATTTTTGGTCAGATACCTTCACAGGAGAATCGGGTCTTTAATAAGGTTATAAAAATAAATATTTCCAATATGTCTTCACGCCATTCCAAATACAGGGGTAGACAGAGTTCCTGACAATAAAGTTGTTTAGACCTTCACCTTTCACTGAAGACATTTTTGGGACAACGTGAAGGCGATGAACCCGTCGCTTACTTAATGTCCAAGCCAACGAAATAATTCGTACATACGTTTTTGAAAAAACCCATTGGTACGAGCCTGCCACCCGGGGATCGAACTCGGGTCTCTTGACTCGAATTCCGACCACCCAACCACTAGGCTATCGAGACTTCGTATTTATTTATTTCTTATGATTACAATTATTCATCGAAGCTTTTAATGTCTTCAAATAAAAAAAGATGATAGTCATTTGCTAAATTAGACAACATTTCTGTCCAGCATTTCTTAAATCTTTAATCGAAGTGAACAAGGAACGTTAATAATCAAAGGAAATAAAGATTACGTCCTAAAGCATAAAAAATGGTCCAGAAAGATAACTTGTTGAAAACTTTAACGTTTTATGACTATTTTAGCGAGTACTAAGAGATGTTAAATGTGTTCTGAAATTTTCAAATTCACATTCTTTAATCGTATGTTATAAAATCATTTTCATCCACTTCATCATCGATTTCCTAAAAAGACAATAGGCGAAGTATATAAAACCTAAAAATCTAATATTATAACTAACCGACTATTGACTTATATACAACCTATATTGACTTATAACTAACCGACACTTTTTTTACAAAGCAAGTATTTTTTTTACTGTATATATAAATACAATAACTACTTTGTAAGGTTTAACAAAATTAAACGAAAACATTCATTTTAAATTTTGTTAATTTTAAATTAGAATTATTGAGTTCCTTTTGAATAGGCCTAATTAAATTTGAGATACTAAATATTCATTTATTGGGACGTAGTTTTAAATAATATTTTTATAATTTTTTGTGCGGTTGAAATTTAAACTACAGGTAATATCTACGTATGCATGTATTAATGTATGTACAAATAATACAATTTACACGTGTAAGCCCTTGGTTTATAGTACTTGTTATATTTTCCTGGTGGAGATTGTAATTATCGTTATTGATTTTTTAGAGAATAAATAATATCGTACAAATAGACAAATAAATAATTAAAAAAACCTACTGTCTCAAAACTTGAGCTGTATTTTCTTTTTCGGCACAGGTTTCCTGGAAGAAAACCCTTGTACTCACTGAAAACTTTGTACATTTTTTAACATAATTTTAACTGTATTTTTTCCTTCATCGTTTACAATAAAAATAAATAATTGAAAGGACGGACCCGAGTTTCCCGAGTTTCTTCTTTGTATAGATTTTATTTTTGTGGATTAATTATAACATTCTTAAGGACTTTTTAAACCCTAAATTAAATAATTTTTCTAACCATCACTTTAAGATTATTAAAGAGTTTCAAAAATGTTTTATAGGATAAAAAGGAAAAAAAATTAAAACAGATTAAAAAATTGTGCCCAATATCTGTCGTGACAGAAAATAAGAATTTTTTTCTATTATAAAGATGCTGGTGCGAATAACAGGAATCAAACTCAGAACTTTGGAACACTTTTGATTTTAAAATAAAATGAGAACTGAGATGCCATTAAGTTCTTTCTTTTATCCACTAGAGACTATTTTCGGAGAAGTCAGGTTCGTGGATAAACTGCGATCAATTTGAGAGAGTGAGTTAAAAGCGTACTGGAGTAATTGACGTTGAAACCGAGCTTCAAATAAAGCCGATTCGAAATTCGGTGACACCAGCGAAATGGATTTGCTTTTGCTAAACGAATATACCTATATATCCTCTACTTTAGAGCTTATAGCTTTTATTTTTTGACATGTAGTTAATTTCTCAGGAACTTGTTTATACTTTTTATGTTTGTTTTGGATTAGGATTAAATTCAAAATTGATTGAAAGCGTCAAAGATCAAAAATCAAATTTAAAGTTAAAATCACATCAGGCATGTGGCTTTTTAACCAATTTATTTCCTTGGTATCGAATAAAAGAAACCCAGGCAAGTATCAAAAGCTACAAATAGATGACCAGATTCTGAATACGAAAAATAAGATTCATAAATTGATGAATGCAGAGCAGAAGCATTTGAAGTCCAGATAGTCTGTTGCTATGTTTACTAAACTGCTTGTCGAGCGTGTTATATATGGCTACAAGTTGATAGTATACAGACTTTAAGGTTAAGATACACTTGATGGCGGTAACACTGGTGTTAATGGGTCATCCTGATACATCTACGAGTATCATACCACACGTCATCTACGACTTCCCAATTTGGAACATTCTTTTATGCATCCCTTTGCCCATTCCTTTTCCTTGGTATAATTTTCTGCTTGTCTTTGCAGGTTAAGAGGACTAAAAGCAACTACCATCAACGAGTGTGCAGGTTAAAAGACAAAAGGCTACTACTTTCGACGAGAAATTGGCTGGGGACTTGCTATGTACCGTTATCTCTACCCTGCATTATCATTACAAAAACATGCAGACGTATTAAATTACTAATTTCGAGCTATTGCCTCTATATTATATAACACTGATGGGGCCGTAGTAGATGGGAGAAAATATACCTACGAAATGTCCTCTATACGTTAACTGCAGCACATAGGCCTTTCGACTCACTTTTACCGAAGCTTATTTCGGATAAAATAACAGGTGGTGAGCCTATCGCCTTCTTAGTGTCCGTGATAAAGGTACAATATAAATACATTTGCATTTACATTGATAAACTTTCATATAAACATTTAAATATCCATAAGTCGAGTAAAAATTCATATTATATTACTATTACATTCATCACACAAATGTTAGACCCTGGCGGGATACGAACCTGCAACCCTTTGCTTTGAAGTCAGGATCACTTTCAATACGGCTATCGGGATATCGGGTCGAGGTGGTATATTCATACGCCGATAAACACGGTGAAAAGAAAACATAGAATACTTTGGCATTCAATGTTTTCTTGTACATTGATCTCCGTAAATCGAGCGTTAACGTAACCGTATTGGTTAAGCAAAATTCGTCATGACAAGGGTACAAGTATGTTAGACATTAAGACGTAAATTTAATCTTCCTCCAATCTTGCCGTCATTAACGAACAGTTTATATGACATGAAGTTCACCGAATCTAATAATGTCAACTTAAATTTAGATATGAGAAGGGTTTCCGCCTTCCTTGGGATAATAATGTTGGGAATGTTAATCGTAATGTTGGGAAAGAACTTCCTGCTCGCAAAGTGGTATCTTCACAACTTGGAAAAGAAATGAATTTATTTTTAGAGATAAAATCATTTGTTTTTCAATCACATTTTGTTATCGGTTATCATTTAAATGCTTCTTTGATGGAGAAAATATACCTACGAAATGTCCTCTATACGTTAACTGCAGCACATAGGCCTTTCGACTCACTTTTACCGAAGCTTATTTCGGATAAAATAACAGGTGGTGAGCCTATCGCCTTCTTAGTGTCCGTGATAAAGGTACAATATAAATACATTTGCATTTACATTGATAAACTTTCATATAAACATTTAAATATCCATAAGTCGAGTAAAAATTCATATTATATTACTATTACATTCATCACACAAATGTTAGACCCTGGCGGGATACGAACCTGCAACCCTTTGCTTTGAAGTCAGGATCACTTTCAATACGGCTATCGGGATATCGGGTCGAGGTGGTATATTCATACGCCGATAAACACGGTGAAAAGAAAACATAGAATACTTTGGCATTCAATGTTTTCTTGTACATTGATCTCCGTAAATCGAGCGTTAACGTAACCGTATTGGTTAAGCAAAATTCGTCATGACAAGGGTACAAGTATGTTAGACATTAAGACGTAAATTTAATCTTCCTCAATCTTGCCGTCATTAACGAACAGTTTATATGACATGAAGTTCACCGAATCTAATAATGTCAACTTAAATTTAGATATGAGAAGGGTTTCCGCCTTCCTTGGGATAATAATGTTGGGAATGTTAATCGTAATGTTGGGAAAAGAACTTCCTGCTCGCAAAGTGGTATCTTCACAACTTGGAAAAGAAATGAATTTATTTTAGAGATAAAAATCATTTGTTTTTCAATCACATTTTGTTATCGGTTATCATTTAAATGCTTCTTTGATGGAGAAAGTACGTGCCGTTTTAAAAAATATTTCATTGGAGTTGCTTGTGAATATATAATTTGGAAACTTATAAAATGGACTGAAATACGTTTTTGTTCTCAACTAACTGACTCATGGAAACAGCTATGTATAATAAGGAGCTATGACAGTAGTTTTCTGCGGCTGTTTTTCTAGTAAAATTCTAGCCAGGATTTAGTTATGAACAGTGGTAGAGCCACGCATCAGCTTTTGTTGTTGTATGAATGGGTCGGCTCGACCGGGGAAGTACCACGACCTCACAAAATACCGGCGTGAAGTAGAAGTTTAACAAACTTATTTATATTTAGGAACAACGTCACAAGCGGAACGAAGATATATTTTGGAACAACGTCACAGGCGGAGAGCCTGTCACTATCTTTATGTACACGCCAACTATATAAATCTTACAAAAGTTTTGAAAAAAAAACCACTGGTACAAGCTTACCACCTGGGATCCAACTCGGGTCCTTGACTCGAATTTTAATGGCTAACCACTTGGCTATCGTGCTAAAACTTCTAAGAAATTTGTGTTATAGGATAATCCTCCCATTGGTAATACCTTAATGGAAATTGATTATACTATTATAATGTTAATTTTATGCATCGCAGTAATTAACTATGCATTTGTAATGAAGTTATTATCGGGAACGTTTATTGTAGCGACAGTCGAACTCAAGCGAAATTAACTTGCATTGTTACGTAATGAATTACCTGTAGATAATCCCATGTTTTTAAAATAAATAAGTAATACATACATAGACCGAGACAACATCCCAAACATTGCTCTATACCCGAAGTATTACCTACAGCACTTGTGGTAAGAAATCGGAAACAATAAAGATACTATAAACAATCACATCCGAGACAATATAGAAAAAGTGGTTTACTGCATTGATTCATTCGAGAAACGAAGCAAAGACCTCATAGCTGATGTCACTAAATGCACTTACATAAAAATACTAGACCTGGCACACCTAAATAAGATATTTCAATTTAAAAATATAATACACAGCGTTTATCTTAGTGGAAGAAAAGTGATGAAAGCATGCGCAATGCGTAATGTCTAGGAATTTCCATTCCTGTAAGCTTGCGCGTTAAATTCATGAGATACAGGTAATGTTTACTAAAGCGTAGATACCATTTGTGGAGGAGCTGAAAAGACTTTATTTTAAATTCTCAACGCTCTCCTAGCAACATTTCGACTAGCAGTATTCGTACTCACTTCACAATAACAGTTTTCTAATGCAGATGTTGCTTAAATATTGAGAAACTTGAGCTTGAACATATAAAATTAAACGAAAACATTCATTTTAAATTTTGTTAATTTTAAATTAAATTATTGAGTTCCTTTTGAATAGGCCTAATTAAATTTGAGATACTAAATATTCATTTATTGGGACGTAGTTTTAAATAATATTTTTATAATTTTTTGTGCGGTTGAAATTTAAACTACAGGTAATATCTACGTATGCATGTATTAATGTATGTACAAATAATACAATTTACACGTGTAAGCCCTTGGTTTATAGTACTTGTTATATTTTCCTGGTGGAGATTGTAATTATCGTTATTGATTTTTTAGAGAATAAATAATATCGTACAAATAGACAAATAAATAATTAAAAAAACCTACTGTCTCAAAACTTGAGCTGTATTTTCTTTTCGGCACAGGTTTTCTGGAAAACCCTTGTACTCACTGAAAACTTTGTACATTTTAACATAATTTTAACTGTATTTTTTCCTTCATCGTTTACAATAAAAATAAATATTTCAATATGTCTTCACGCCATTCCAAATACAGGGGTAGACAGGTTCCTGACAATAAAGTTGTTTAGACCTTCACCTTTCACTGAAGACATTTTTGGGACAACGTGAAGGCGATGAACCCGTCGCTTACTTAATGTCAAGCCAACGAAATAATTCGTACATACGTTTTTGAAAAAACCCATTGGTACGAGCCTGCCACCAGGGGATCGAATTCGGGTCTCTTGACTCGAATTCCGACCACCCAACCACTAGGCTATCGTGCTAAAACTTCTAAGAAATTTGTGTTATAGGATAATCCTCCCATTGGTAATACCTTAATGGAAATTGATTATACTATTATAATGTTAATTTTATGCATCGCAGTAATTAACTATGCATTTGTAATGAAGTTATTATCGGGAACGTTTATTGTAGCGACAGTCGAACTCAAGCGAAATTAACTTGCATTGTTACGTAATGAATTACCTGTAGATAATCCCATGTTTTTAAAATAAAATGAGAACTGAGATGCCATTAAGTTCTTTCTTTTATCCACTAGAGACTATTTTCGGAGAAGTCAGGTTCGTGGATAAACTGCGATCAATTTGAGAGAGTGAGTTAAAAGCGTACTGGAGTAATTGACGTTGAAACCGAGCTTCAAATAAAGCCGATTCGAAATTCGGTGACACCAGCGAAATGGATTTGCTTTTGCTAAACGAATATACCTATATATCCTCTACTTTAGAGCTTATAGCTTTTATTTTTGACATGTAGTTAATTTCTCAGGAACTTGTTTATACTTTTTATGTTTGTTTTGGATTAGGATTAAATTCAAAATTGATTGAAAGCGTCAAAGATCAAAAATCAAATTTAAAGTTAAAATCACATCAGGCATGTGGCTTTTTAACCAATTTATTTCCTTGGTATCGAATAAAAGAAACCCAGGCAAGTATCAAAAGCTACAAATAGATGACCAGATTCTGAATACGAAAAATAAGATTCATAAATTGTTGAATGCAGAGCAGAAGCATTTGAAGTCAGATAGTCTGTTGCTATGTTTACTAAACTGCTTGTCGAGCGTGTTATATATGGCTACAAGTTGATAGTATACAGACTTTAAGGTTAAGATACACTTAATGGCGGTAACACTGGTGTTAATGGGTCATCCTGATACATCTACAGTATCATACCACACGTCATCTACGACTTCCCAATTTGGAACATTCTTTTATGCATCCCTTTGCCCATTCCTTTTCCTTGGTATAATTTTCTGCTTGTCTTTGCAGGTTAAGAGGACTAAAAAGCAACTACCATCAACGAGTGTGCAGGTTAAAAGACAAAAGGCTACTACTTTCGACGAGAAATTGGCTGGGGACTTGCTATGTACCGTTATCTCTACCCTGCATTATCATTACAAAACATGCAGACGTATTAAATTACTAATTTTCGAGCTATTGCCTCTATATTATATAACACTGATGGGGCCGTAGTAGATGGGAGAAAATATACTTACGAAATGTCCTCTATACGTTAACTGCAGCACATAGGCCTTTCGACTCACTTTTACTGAAGCTTATTTCGGATAAAATAACAGGTGGTGAGCCTATCGCCTTCTTAGTGTCCGTGATAAAGGTACAATATAAACATTTTACTACATTGATAAACTTTCATATAAACATTTAAATATCCATAAGTCGAGTAAAAATTCATATTATAACTAACCGACTATTGACTTATAACTAACCGACTATTGACTTATAACTAACCGACACTTTTTTACAAAGGAAGTATTTTTTACTGTATATATAAATACAATAACTACTTTGTAAGGTTTAACAAATTAAACGAAAACATTCATTTTAAATTTTGTTAATTTTAAATTAAATTATTGAGTTCCTTTTGAATAGGCCTAATTAAATTTGAGATACTAAATATTCATTTATTGGGACGTAGTTTTTAAATAATATTTTTATAATTTTTGTGCGGTTGAAATTTAAACTACAGGTAATATCTACGTATGCATGTATTAATGTATGTACAAATAATACAATTTACACGTGTAAGCCCTTGGTTTATAGTACTTGTTATATTTTCCTGGTGGAGATTGTAATTATCGTTATTGATTTTTTAGAGAATAAATAATATCGTACAAATAGACAAATAAATAATTAAAAACCTACTGTCTCAAAACTTGAGCTGTATTTTCTTTTCAGCACAGGTTTCTGGAAGAAAACCCTTGTACTCACTGAAACTTTGTACATTTTAACATAATTTTAACTGTATTTTTTCCTTCATCGTTTACAATAAAAATAAATAATTGAAAGGACGGACCCGAGTTTCCCGAGTTTCTTCTTTGTATAGATTTTATTTTTGTGGATTAATTATAACATTCTTAAGGACTTTAAAAACCCTAAATTAAATAATTTTCTAACCATCACTTTAAGATTATTAAAGAGTTTCAAAAATGTTTTATAGGATAAAAAAGGAAAAAAATTAAAACAGATTAAAAAATTGTGCCCAATATCTGTCGTGACAGAAAATAAGAATTTTTTTCTATTATAAAGATGCTGGTGCGAATAACAGGAATCAAACTCAGAACTTTGGAACACTTTTGATTTTAAAATAAAATGAGAACTGAGATGCCATTAAGTTCTTTCTTTTATCCACTAGAGACTATTTTCGGAGAAGTCAGGTTCGTGGATAAACTGCGATCAATTTGAGAGAGTGAGTTAAAAGCGTACTGGAGTAATTGACGTTGAAACCGAGCTTCAAATAAAGCCGATTCGAAATTCGGTGACACCAGCGAAATGGATTTGCTTTTGCTAAACGAATATACCTATATATCCTCTACTTTAGAGCTTATAGCTTTTATTTTTGACATGTAGTTAATTTCTCAGGAACTTGTTTATACTTTTTATGTTTGTTTTGGATTAGGATTAAATTCAAAATTGATTGAAAGCGTCAAAAGATCAAAAATCAAATTTAAAGTTAAAATCACATCAGGCATGTGGCTTTTTAACCAATTTATTTCCTTGGTATCGAATAAAAGAAACCCAGGCAAGTATCAAAAGCTACAAATAGATGACCAGATTCTGAATACGAAAAATAAGATTCATAAATTGATGAATGCAGAGCAGAAGCATTTGAAGTCCAGATAGTCTGTTGCTATGTTTACTAAACTGCTTGTCGAGCGTGTTATATATGGCTACAAGTTGATAGTATACAGACTTTAAGGTTAAGATACACTTAATGGCGGTAACACTGGTGTTAATGGGTCATCCTGATACATCTACAGTATCATACCACACGTCATCTACGACTTCCCAATTTGGAACATTCTTTTATGCATCCCTTTGCCCATTCCTTTTCCTTGGTATAATTTTCTGCTTGTCTTTGCAGGTTAAGAGGACTAAAAGCAACTACCATCAACGAGTGTGCAGGTTAAAAGACAAAAGGCTACTACTTTCGACGAGAAATTGGCTGGGGACTTGCTATGTACCGTTATCTCTACCCTGCATTATCATTACAAAAACATGCAGACGTATTAAATTACTAATTTCGAGCTATTGCCTCTATATTATATAACACTGATGGGGCCGTAGTAGATGGGAGAAAATATACTTACGAAATGTCCTCTATACGTTAACTGCAGCACATAGGCCTTTCGACTCACTTTTACCGAAGCTTATTTCGGATAAAATAACAGGTGGTGAGCCTATCGCCTTCTTAGTGTCCGTGATAAAGGTACAATATAAATACATTTGCATTTACATTGATAAACTTTCATATAAACATTTAAATATCCATAAGTCGAGTAAAAATTCATATTATATTACTATTACATTCATCACACAAATGTTAGACCCTGGCGGATTCGAACCTGCAACCCTTTGCTTTGAAGTCAGGATCACTTTCAATACGGCTATCGGGATATCGGGTCGAGGTGGTATATTCATACGCCGATAAACACGGTGAAAAGAAAACATAGAATACTTTGGCATTCAATGTTTTCTTGTACATTGATCTCCGTAAATCGAGCGTTAACGTAACCGTATTGGTTAAGCAAAATTCGTCATGACAAGGGTACAAGTATGTTAGACATTAAGACGTAAATTTAATCTTCCTCCAATCTTGCCGTCATTAACGAACAGTTTATATGACATGAAGTTCACCGAATCTAATAATGTCAACTTAAATTTAGATATGAGAAGGGTTTCCGCCTTCCTTGGGATAATAATGTTGGGAATGTTAATCGTAATGTTGGGAAAAAGAACTTCCTGCTCGCAAAGTGGTATCTTCACAACTTGGAAAAGAAATGAATTTATTTTTAGAGATAAAAATCATTTGTTTTCAATCACATTTTGTTATCGATTATCATTTAAATGCTTCTTTGATGGAGAAAGTACGTGCCGTTTAAAAAATATTTCATTGGAGTTGCTTGTGAATATATAATTTGGAAACTTATAAAATGGACTGAAATACGTTTTTGTTCTCAACTAACTGACTCATGGAAACAGCTATGTATAATAAGGAGCTATGACAGTAGTTTTCTGCGGCTGTTTTTTCTAGTAAAATTCTAGCCAGGATTTAGTTATGAACAGTGGTAGAGCCACGCATCAGCTTTGTTGTTGTATGAATGGGTCGGCTCGACCGGGAAGTACCACGACCTCACAAAATACCGGCGTGAAGTAGAAGTTTAACAAACTTATTTATATTTAGGAACAACGTCACAAGCGGAACGAAGATATATTTTGGAACAACGTCACAGGCGGAGAGCCTGTCACTATCTTTATGTACACGCCAACTATATAAATCTTACAAAAGTTTTGAAAAAAAAACCACTGGTACAAGCTTACCACCTGGGATCCAACTCGGGTCCTTGACTCTCTTAAAACTTCTAAGAAATTTGTGTTATAGGATAATCCTCCCATTGGTAATACCTTAATGGAAATTGATTATACTATTATAATGTTAATTTTATGCATCGCAGTAATTAACTATGCATTTGTAATGAAGTTATTATCAGGAACGTTTATTGTAGCGACAGTCGAACTCAAGCGAAATTAACTTGCATTGTTACGTAATGAATTACCTGTAGATAATCCCATGTTTTTAAAATAAATAAGTAATACATACATAGACCGAGACAACATCCCAAACATTGCTCTATACCCGAAGTATTACCTACAGCACTTGTGGTAAGAAATCGGAAACAATAAAGATACTATAAACAATCACATCCGAGACAATATAGAAAAAGTGGTTTACTGCATTGATTCATTCGAGAAACGAAGCAAAGACCTCATAGCTGATGTCACTAAATGCACTTACATAAAAATACTAGACCTGGCACACCTAAATAAGATATTTCAATTTAAAAATATAATACACAGCGTTTATCTTAGTGGAAGAAAAGTGATGAAAGCATGCGCAATGCGTAATGTCTAGGAATTTCCATTTCCTGTAAGCTTGCGCGTTAAATTCATGAGATACAGGTAATGTTTACTAAAGCGTAGATACCATTTGTGGAGGAGCTGAAAAGACTTTATTTTTAAATTCTCAACGCTCTCCTAGCAACATTTCGACTAGCAGTATTCGTACTCACTTCACAATAACAGTTTTCTAATGCAGATGTTGCTTAAATATTGAGAAACTTGAGCTTGAACATATAAAATTAAGCAGTATTGTTGTACTATGTAAATATAGACTATTTCAATCGTAGTAGACTATTTCAAACTTATTAAAACTACAAAAATTATTATTACACCGTCACCACTGACTGAAAATTATGTAATTCTCATTTCGTTATTTCATTTTCCATTAATTGTGTTATGAGTATTAATTAGCGTACATTAATATTCTATAATTATTTTTGGTCAGATACCTTCACAGGAGAATCGGGTCTTTAATAAGGTTATAAAATAAATATTTCCAATATGTCTTCACGCCATTCAAATACAGGGGTAGACAGAGTTCCTGACAATAAAGTTGTTTAGACCTTCACCTTTCACTGAAGACATTTTTGGGACAACGTGAAGGCGATGAACCCGTCGCTTACTTAATGTCCAAGCCAACGAAATAATTCGTACATACGTTTTGAAAAAACCCATTGGTACGAGCCTGCCACCCGGGGATCGAACTCGGGTCTCTTGACTCGAATTCCGACCACCCAACCACTAGGCTATCGAGACTTCGTATTTATTTATTTCTTATGATTACAATTATTCATCGAAGCTTTTAATGTCTTCAAATAAAAAGATGATAGTCATTTGCTAAATTAGACAACATTTCTGTCCAGCATTTCTTAAATCTTTAATCGAAGTGAACAAGGAACGTTAATAATCAAAGGAAATAAAGATTACGTCCTAAAGCATAAAAAATGGTCCAGAAAGATAACTTGTTGAAAACTTTAACGTTTTATGACTATTTTAGCGAGTACTAAGAGATGTTAAATGTGTTCTGAAATTTTCAAATTCACATTCTTTAATCGTATGTTATAAAATCATTTTCATCCACTTCATCATCGATTTCCTAAAAAGACAATAGGCGAAGTATATAAAACCTAAAAATCTAATATTATAACTAACCGACTATTGACTTATATACAACCTATATTGACTTATAACTAACCGACACTTTTTTTACAAAGCAAGTATTTTTTTTACTGTATATATAAATACAATAACTACTTTGTAAGGTTTAACAAAATTAAACGAAAACATTCATTTTAAATTTTGTTAATTTTAAATTAGAATTATTGAGTTCCTTTTGAATAGGCCTAATTAAATTTGAGATACTAAATATTCATTTATTGGGACGTAGTTTTAAATAATATTTTATAATTTTTGTGCAGTTGAAATTTAAACTACAGGTAATATCTACGTATGCATGTATTAATGTATGTACAAATAATACAATTTACACGTGTAAGCCCTTGGTTTATAGTACTTGTTATATTTTCCTGGTGGAGATTGTAATTATCGTTATTGATTTTTTAGAGAATAAATAATATCGTACAAATAGACAAATAAATAATTAAAAAAACCTACTGTCTCAAAACTTGAGCTGTATTTTCTTTTTCGGCACAGGTTTCCTGGAAGAAAACCCTTGTACTCACTGAAAACTTTGTACATTTTTTAACATAATTTTAACTGTATTTTTTTCCTGTATTTATTCGTTTACAATAAAAAATAAATAATTGAAAGGACGGACCCGAGTTTCCCGAGTTTCTTCTTTGTATAGATTTTATTTTTGTGGATTAATTATAACATTCTTAAGGACTTTAAAAACCCTAAATTAAATAATTTTTCTAACCATCACTTTAAGATTATTAAAGAGTTTCAAAAATGTTTTATAGGATAAAAAAGGAAAAAATTAAAACAGATTAAAAATTGTGCCCAATATCTGTCGTGACAGAAAATAAAATTTTTTTCTATTATAAAGATGCTGGTGCGAATAACAGGAATCAAACTCAGAACTTTGGAACACTTTTGATTTTAAAATAAAATGAGAACTGAGATGCCATTAAGTTCTTTCTTTTATCCACTAGAGACTATTTTCGGAGAAGTCAGGTTCGTGGATAAACTGCGATCAATTTGAGAGAGTGAGTTAAAAGCGTACTGGAGTAATTGACGTTGAAACCGAGCTTCAAATAAAGCCGATTCGAAATTCGGTGACACCAGCGAAATGGATTTGCTTTTGCTAAACGAATATACCTATATATCCTCTACTTTAGAGCTTATAGCTTTTATTTTTTGACATGTAGTTAATTTCTCAGGAACTTGTTTATACTTTTTATGTTTGTTTTGGATTAGGATTAAATTCAAAATTGATTGAAAGCGTCAAAGATCAAAAATCAAATTTAAAGTTAAAAATCACATCAGGCATGTGGCTTTTTAACCAATTTATTTCCTTGGTATCGAATAAAAGAAACCCAGGCAAGTATCAAAAGCTACAAATAGATGACCAGATTCTGAATACGAAAAATAAGATTCATAAATTGTTGAATGCAGAGCAGAAGCATTTGAAGTCAGATAGTCTGTTGCTATGTTTACTAAACTGCTTGTCGAGCGTGTTATATATGGCTACAAGTTGATAGTATACAGACTTTAAGGTTAAGATACACTTAATGGCGGTAACACTGGTGTTAATGGGTCATCCTGATACATCTACAGTATCATACCACGTCATCTACGACTTCCCAATTTGGAACATTCTTTTATGCATCCCTTTGCCCATTCCTTTTCCTTGGTATAATTTTCTGCTTGTCTTTGCAGGTTAAGAGGACTAAAAGCAACTACCATCAACGAGTGTGCAGGTTAAAAGACAAAGGCTACTACTTTCGACGAGAAATTGGCTGGGGACTTGCTATGTACCGTTATCTCTACCCTGCATTATCATTACAAAAACATGCAGACGTATTAAATTACTAATTTCGAGCTATTGCCTCTATATTATATAACACTGATGGGGCCGTAGTAGATGGGAGAAAATATACTTACGAAATGTCCTCTATACGTTAACTGCAGCACATAGGCCTTTCGACTCACTTTTTACCGAAGCTTATTTCGGATAAAATAACAGGTGGTGAGCCTATCGCCTTCTTAGTGTCCGTGATAAAGGTACAATATAAATACATTTGTATTTACATTGATAAACTTTCATATAAACATTTAAATATCCATAAGTCGAGTAAAAAATTCATATTATATTACTATTACATTCATCACACAAATGTTAGACCCTGGCGGGATTCGAACCTGCAACCCTTTGCTTTGAAGTCAGGATCACTTTCAATACGGCTATCGGGATATCGGGTCGAGGTGGTATATTCATACGCCGATAAACACGGTGAAAAGAAAACATAGAATACTTTGGCATTCAATGTTTTCTTGTACATTGATCTCCGTAAATCGAGCGTTAACGTAACCGTATTGGTTAAGCAAAATTCGTCATGACAAGGGTACAAGTATGTTAGACATTAAGACGTAAATTTAATCTTCCTCCAATCTTGCCGTCATTAACGAACAGTTTATATGACATGAAGTTCACCGAATCTAATAATGTCAACTTAAATTTAGATATGAGAAGGGTTTCCGCCTTCCTTGGGATAATAATGTTGGGAATGTTAATCGTAATGTTGGGAAAAGAACTTCCTGCTCGCAAAGTGGTATCTTCACAACTTGGAAAAGAAATGAATTTATTTTAGAGATAAAAATCATTTGTTTTCAATCACATTTTGTTATCGGTTATCATTTAAATGCTTCTTTGATGGAGAAAGTACGTGCCGTTTAAAAATATTTCATTGGAGTTGCTTGTGAATATATAATTTGGAAACTTATAAAATGGACTGAAATACGTTTTGTTCTCAACTAACTGACTCATGGAAACAGCTATGTATAATAAGGAGCTATGACAGTAGTTTTCTGCGGCTGTTTTTCTAGTAAAATTCTAGCCAGGATTTAGTTATGAACAGTGGTAGAGCCACGCATCAGCTTTTGTTGTTGTATGAATGGGTCGGCTCGACCGGGAAGTACCACGACCTCACAAAATACCGGCGTGAAGTAGAAGTTTAACAAACTTATTTATATTTAGGAACAACGTCACAAGCGGAACGAAGATATATTTTGGAACAACGTCACAGGCGGAGAGCCTGTCACTATCTTTATGTACACGCCAACTATATAAATCTTACAAAAGTTTTGAAAAAAAAAACCACTGGTACAAGCTTACCACCTGGGATCCAACTCGGGTCCTTGACTCGAATTTTAATGGCTAACCACTTGGCTATCGTGCTAAAACTTCTAAGAAATTTGTGTTATAGGATAATCCTCCCATTGGTAATACCTTAATGGAAATTGATTATACTATTATAATGTTAATTTTATGCATCGCAGTAATTAACTATGCATTTTGTAATGAAGTTATTATCAGGAACGTTTATTGTAGCGACAGTCGAACTCAAGCGAAATTAACTTGCATTGTTACGTAATGAATTACCTGTAGATAATCCATGTTTTTAAAATAAATAAGTAATACATACATAGACCGAGACAACATCCCAAACATTGCTCTATACCCGAAGTATTACCTACAGCACTTGTGGTAAGAAATCGGAAACAATAAAGATACTATAAACAATCACATCCGAGACAATATAGAAAAGTGGTTTACTGCATTGATTCATTCGAGAAACGAAGCAAAGACCTCATAGCTGATGTCACTAAATGCACTTACATAAAAATACTAGACCTGGCACACCTAAATAAGATATTTCAATTTAAAAATATAATACACAGCGTTTATCTTAGTGGAAGAAAAGTGATGAAAGCATGCGCAATGCGTAATGTCTAGGAATTTCCATTTCCTGTAAGCTTGCGCGTTAAATTCATGAGATACAGGTAATGTTTACTAAAGCGTAGATACCATTTGTGGAGGAGCTGAAAAGACTTTATTTTAAATTCTCAACGCTCTCCTAGCAACATTTCGACTAGCAGTATTCGTACTCACTTCACAATAACAGTTTTCTAATGCAGATGTTGCTTAAATATTGAGAAACTTGAGCTTGAACATATAAAATTAAGCAGTATTGTTGTACTATGTAAATATAGACTATTTCAATCGTAGTAGACTATTTCAAACTTATTAAAACTACAAAAATTATTATTACACCGTCACCACTGACTGAAAATTATGTAATTCTCATTTCGTTATTTCATTTTCCATTAATTGTGTTATGAGTATTAATTAGCGTACATTAATATTCTATAATTATTTTTGGTCAGATACCTTCACAGGAGAATCGGGTCTTTAATAAGGTTATAAAAATAAATATTTCCAATATGTCTTCACGCCATTCCAAATACAGGGGTAGACAGAGTTCCTGACAATAAAGTTGTTTAGACCTTCACCTTTCACTGAAGACATTTTTTGGGACAACGTGAAAGGCGATGAACCCGTCGCTTACTTAATGTCCAAGCCAACGAAATAATTCGTACATACGTTTTTGAAAAACCCATTGGTACGAGCCTGCCACCCGGGGATCGAACTCGGGTCTCTTGACTCAATTCCGACCACCCAACCACTAGGCTATCGAGACTTCGTATTTATTTATTTCTTATGATTACAATTATTCATCGAAGCTTTTAATGTCTTCAAATAAAAAGATGATAGTCATTTGCTAAATTAGACAACATTTCTGTCCAGCATTTCTTAAATCTTTAATCGAAGTGAACAAGGAACGTTAATAATCAAAGGAAATAAAGATTACGTCCTAAAGCATAAAAATGGTCCAGAAAGATAACTTGTTGAAAACTTTAACGTTTTATGACTATTTTAGCGAGTACTAAGAGATGTTAAATGTGTTCTGAAATTTTCAAATTCATTCTTTAATCGTATGTTATAAAATCATTTTCATCCACTTCATCATCGATTTCCTAAAAAGACAATAGGCGAAGTATATAAAACCTAAAAATCTAATATTATAACTAACCGACTATTGACTTATATACAACCTATATTGACTTATAACTAACCGACACTTTTTACAAAGCAAGTATTTTTTTACTGTATATATAAATACAATAACTACTTTGTAAGGTTTAACAAAATTAAACGAAAACATTCATTTTAAATTTTGTTAATTTTAAATTAAATTATTGAGTTCCTTTTGAATAGGCCTAATTAAATTTGAGATACTAAATATTCATTTATTGGGACGTAGTTTTAAATAATATTTTTATAATTTTTGTGCGGTTGAAATTTAAACTACAGGTAATATCTACGTATGCATGTATTAATGTATGTACAAATAATACAATTTACACGTGTAAGCCCTTGGTTTATAGTACTTGTTATATTTTCCTGGTGGAGATTGTAATTATCGTTATTGATTTTTAGAGAATAAATAATATCGTACAAATAGACAAATAAATAATTAAAAAACCTACTGTCTCAAAACTTGAGCTGTATTTTCTTTTCGGCACAGGTTTTCTGGAAGAAAACCCTTGTACTCACTGAAAACTTTGTACATTTTTAACATAATTTTAACTGTATTTTTTCCTTCATCGTTTACAATAAAAATAAATAATTGAAAGGACGGACCCGAGTTTCCCGAGTTTCTTCTTTGTATAGATTTTATTTTTGTGGATTAATTATAACATTCTTAAGGACTTTAAAACCCTAAATTAAATAATTTTTCTAACCATCACTTTAAGATTATTAAAGAGTTTCAAAAATGTTTTATAGGATAAAAAGGAAAAAATTAAAACAGATTAAAAAATTGTGCCCAATATCTGTCGTGACAGAAAATAAGAATTTTTTTCTATTATAAAGATGCTGGTGCGAATAACAGGAATCAAACTCAGAACTTTGGAACACTTTTGATTTTAAAATAAAATGAGAACTGAGATGCCATTAAGTTCTTTCTTTTATCCACTAGAGACTATTTTCGGAGAAGTCAGGTTCGTGGATAAACTGCGATCAATTTGAGAGAGTGAGTTAAAGCGTACTGGAGTAATTGACGTTGAAACCGAGCTTCAAATAAAGCCGATTCGAAATTCGGTGACACCAGCGAAATGGATTTGCTTTTGCTAAACGAATATACCTATATATCCTCTACTTTAGAGCTTATAGCTTTTATTTTTGACATGTAGTTAATTTCTCAGGAACTTGTTTATACTTTTATGTTTGTTTTGGATTAGGATTAAATTCAAAATTGATTGAAAGCGTCAAAGATCAAAAATCAAATTTAAAGTTAAAATCACATCAGGCATGTGGCTTTTTAACCAATTTATTTCCTTGGTATCGAATAAAAGAAACCCAGGCAAGTATCAAAAGCTACAAATAGATGACCAGATTCTGAATACGAAAAATAAGATTCATAAATTGTTGAATGCAGAGCAGAAGCATTTGAAGTCCAGATAGTCTGTTGCTATGTTTACTAAACTGCTTGTCGAGCGTGTTATATATGGCTACAAGTTGATAGTATACAGACTTTAAGGTTAAGATACACTTAATGGCGGTAACACTGGTGTTAATGGGTCATCCTGATACATCTACAGTATCATACCACGTCATCTACGACTTCCCAATTTGGAACATTCTTTTATGCATCCTTTGCCCATTCCTTTTCCTTGGTATAATTTTCTGCTTGTCTTTGCAGGTTAAGAGGACTAAAAGCAACTACCATCAACGAGTGTGCAGGTTAAAAGACAAAAGGCTACTACTTTCGACGAGAAATTGGCTGGGGACTTGCTATGTACCGTTATCTCTACCCTGCATTATCATTACAAAAACATGCAGACGTATTAAATTACTAATTTCGAGCTATTGCCTCTATATTATATAACACTGATGGGGCCGTAGTAGATGGGAGAAAATATACTTACGAAATGTCCTCTATACGTTAACTGCAGCACATAGGCCTTTCGACTCACTTTTACCGAAGCTTATTTCGGATAAAATAACAGGTGGTGAGCCTATCGCCTTCTTAGTGTCCGTGATAAAGGTACAATATAAATACATTTGCATTTACATTGATAAACTTTCATATAAACATTTAAATATCCATAAGTCGAGTAAAAATTCATATTATATTACTATTACATTCATCACACAAATGTTAGACCCTGGCGGGATTCGAACCTGCAACCCTTTGCTTTGAAGTCAGGATCACTTTCAATACGGCTATCAGGATATCGGGTCGAGGTGGTATATTCATACGCCGATAAACACGGTGAAAAGAAAACATAGAATACTTTGGCATTCAATGTTTTCTTGTACATTGATCTCCGTAAATCGAGCGTTAACGTAACCGTATTGGTTAAGCAAAATTCGTCATGACAAGGGTACAAGTATGTTAGACATTAAGACGTAAATTTAATCTTCCTCAATCTTGCCGTCATTAACGAACAGTTTATATGACATGAAGTTCACCGAATCTAATAATGTCAACTTAAATTTAGATATGAGAAGGGTTTCCGCCTTCCTTGGGATAATAATGTTGGGAATGTTAATCGTAATGTTGGGAAAAGAACTTCCTGCTCGCAAAGTGGTATCTTCACAACTTGGAAAAGAAATGAATTTATTTTTAGAGATAAAAATCATTTGTTTTTCAATCACATTTTTGTTATCGGTTATCATTTAAATGCTTCTTTGATGGAGAAAGTACGTGCCGTTTTAAAAAAATATTTCATTGGAGTTGCTTGTGAATATATAATTTGGAAACTTATAAAATGGACTGAAATACGTTTTTGTTCTCAACTAACTGACTCATGGAAACAGCTATGTATAATAAGGAGCTATGACAGTAGTTTTCTGCGGCTGTTTTTTTCTAGTAAAATTCTAGCCAGGATTTAGTTATGAACAGTGGTAGAGCCACGCATCAGCTTTTGTTGTTGTATGAATGGGTCGGCTCGACTGGGAAGTACCACGACCTCACAAAATACCGGCGTGAAGTAGAAGTTTAACAAACTTATTTATATTTAGGAACAACGTCACAAGCGGAACGAAGATATATTTTGGAACAACGTCACAGGCGGAGAGCCTGTCACTATCTTTATGTACACGCCAACTATATAAATCTTACAAAAGTTTTGAAAAAAAACCACTGGTACAAGCTTACCACCTGGGATCAACTCGGGTCCTTGACTCGAATTTTAATGGCTAACCACTTGGCTATCGTGCTAAAACTTCTAAGAAATTTGTGTTATAGGATAATCCTCCCATTGGTAATACCTTAATGGAAATTGATTATACTATTATAATGTTAATTTTATGCATCGCAGTAATTAACTATGCATTTGTAATGAAGTTATTATCGGGAACGTTTATTGTAGCGACAGTCGAACTCAAGCGAAATTAACTTGCATTGTTACGTAATGAATTACCTGTAGATAATCCCATGTTTTTAAAATAAATAAGTAATACATACATAGACCGAGACAACATCCCAAACATTGCTCTATACCCGAAGTATTACCTACAGCACTTGTGGTAAGAAATCGGAAACAATAAAGATACTATAAACAATCACATCCGAGACAATATAGAAAAAGTGGTTTACTGCATTGATTCATTCGAGAAACGAAGCAAAGACCTCATAGCTGATGTCACTAAATGCACTTACATAAAAATACTAGACCTGGCACACCTAAATAAGATATTTCAATTTAAAAATATAATACACAGCGTTTATCTTAGTGGAAGAAAAGTGATGAAAGCATGCGCAATGCGTAATGTCTAGGAATTTCCATTTCCTGTAAGCTTGCGCGTTAAATTCATGAGATACAGGTAATGTTTACTAAAGCGTAGATACCATTTGTGGAGGAGCTGAAGAGACTTTATTTTTAAATTCTCAACGCTCTCCTAGCAACATTTCGACTAGCAGTATTCGTACTCACTTCACAATAACAGTTTTCTAATGCAGATGTTGCTTAAATATTGAGAAACTTGAGCTTGAACATATAAAATTAAGCAGTATTGTTGTACTATGTAAATATAGACTATTTCAATCGTAGTAGACTATTTCAAACTTATTAAAACTACAAAAATTATTATTACACCCGTCACCACTGACTGAAAATTATGTAATTCTCATTTCGTTATTTCATTTTCCATTAATTGTGTTATGAGTATTAATTAGCGTACATTAATATTCTATAATTATTTTTGGTCAGATACCTTCACAGGAGAATCGGGTCTTTAATAAGGTTATAAAAATAAATATTTCCAATATGTCTTCACGCCATTCCAAATACAGGGGTAGACAGAGTTCCTGACAATAAAGTTGTTTAGACCTTCACCTTTCACTGAAGACATTTTGGGACAACGTGAAGGCGATGAACCCGTCGCTTACTTAATGTCCAAGCCAACGAAATAATTCGTACATACGTTTTGAAAACCCATTGGTACGAGCCTGCCACCCGGGGATCGAACTCGGGTCTCTTGACTCGAATTCCGACCACCCAACCACTAGGCTATCGAGACTTCGTATTTATTTATTTCTTATGATTACAATTATTCATCGAAGCTTTTAATGTCTTCAAATAAAAAAAGATGATAGTCATTTGCTAAATTAGACAACATTTCTGTCCAGCATTTCTTAAATCTTTAATCGAAGTGAACAAGGAACGTTAATAATCAAAGGAAATAAAGATTACGTCCTAAAGCATAAAAAATGGTCCAGAAAGATAACTTGTTGAAAACTTTAACGTTTTATGACTATTTTAGCGAGTACTAAGAGATGTTAAATGTGTTCTGAAATTTTCAAATTCACATTCTTTAATCGTATGTTATAAAATCATTTTCATCCACTTCATCATCGATTTCCTAAAAAGACAATAGGCGAAGTATATAAAACCTAAAAATCTAATATTATAACTAACCGACTATTGACTTATATACAACCTATATTGACTTATAACTAACCGACACTTTTTACAAAGCAAGTATTTTTTTACTGTATATATAAATACAATAACTACTTTGTAAGGTTTAACAAAATTAAACGAAAACATTCATTTTAAATTTTGTTAATTTTAAATTAAATTATTGAGTTCCTTTTGAATAGGCCTAATTAAATTTGAGATACTAAATATTCATTTATTGGGACGTAGTTTTAAATAATATTTTTATAATTTTTGTGCGGTTGAAATTTAAACTACAGGTAATATCTACGTATGCATGTATTAATGTATGTACAAATAATACAATTTACACGTGTAAGCCCTTGGTTTATAGTACTTGTTATATTTTCCTGGTGGAGATTGTAATTATCGTTATTGATTTTTAGAGAATAAATAATATCGTACAAATAGACAAATAAATAATTAAAAAACCTACTGTCTCAAAACTTGAGCTGTATTTTCTTTTTTCGGCACAGGTTTTCTGGAAGAAAACCCTTGTACTCACTGAAAACTTTGTACATTTTTAACATAATTTTAACTGTATTTTTCCTTCATCGTTTACAGTTACATGAAAACATAGAGCATGTGAAGATCACGACGGAGTACCACGAGGAAACGGTCAGGTGGAGAGGGTTCACCGCATACTCACTCAATGTTTACGAAGCTGTGTATAGAGGACAAATCGTTATGGTACAAACATGTGAGCAGAGTACAGAGAGCGCTGAACAACACATACCAGAGGAGTACAGATACCACACCTTTTGAGTTGATGGTGGGCTCAAAGATGAAATGTAAAGATGACCTACAAATTGTTGAACTACTGCAACAAGAGCTAGCAGAATAACACAACGAACAGAGAGAAGAACTGAGGCAGAAGGCCAAAGAACAAATCCAGAAAGTACATGAAGAAAACAGAAAGACCTATGATAAGAAAAGGAAGGACAGCAACAAGTACGAGCTAGAGGAGCTAGTTGCTATCAAGAGAACGCAGTTTGGACCAGGGTTGAAACTGAAACCGAAGTTTTTTGGACCTTACAAAGTAGTGAAGATAAAAGGAAATGACCGCTATGATGTGGAGAAGGTGTACGACACTACAGAAGGGGCCGAACAAGACATCAAGCTCAGCTGATTTGATGAAGAGGTGGCCTGGAGATGATGATTAATGTGTCTTAATATTTTTGTATGTTTCAGGTGAACACTAATTTTGATAGTTTTTCAGCAGTATGTGTAAGAGTGGATGAAGAATGAATGTTAAAGTAGGATATTTTTATTGTTGTTTTGTGTTATAACCGTGTTACACCATAAGTTGTTATTTTCTTTTAAAAGTTTAGTTTATTTAAGTTTTCTAAAGATGTCTAGTTTATTTAAGTACTAATTAAGTTAGTGATGATGTAATCTATGTTCCTACTAGATTAAAAATAAAGTTTTTATTAAAATGTAAACCATATCTGAGGACAGATATGAAAGCAGGATGGCTGAGTGTAGGATGTAAATGAGTGAGAGAAAGGATAAGTGAGACTAAGAGGAAGATATGACATAATGATTGGTTGAGACGAATGAGATGAGATAGAATGATGTGTGAGGGAGAGAGAAGAAAAATGGCGTAAGTGAAAGGAAGAAGAAAGTGATAAGACGAAATTAATATTCTAAAATAGTAAAAGTGAAAATAAAAGACTGAAGTGAGTTGAAAAACCAATTATTTCATTTAATCGGGATAATCCCTACATATATATATATATATATATATATATATATATATATATATATATATATATATATATATATATATATATATATATATATATATATATATATATATATATATATATATATATATATATATATATATATATATATATATATATATATATATATATATATATATATATATATATATATATATATATATATATATATATATATATATATATATATATATATACATATATATATATATATATATATATATATATATATATATATATATATATATATATATATATATATATATATATATATATATATATATATATATATATATATATATATATATATATATATATATATATATATATATATATATATATATATATATATATGTATATACTGCAATCCCAGATAACCGTTCGTTCGCCTATGACAATTAATAACATATTTTCATTTAATGATTTCTTGTATTTACGCGAATACTACACATTTAAAATAAAAATTTAAATAATTTCATTTATTAATTAATTAAAATTAATTGTTGAACACTTGTACACAATTCACTTTATTTAATTATTCATTAATTATCCGACCGGTTTCGCCTTACGGCATCATCAGTTCATTGGGTAGATTAATAATTAAATAAAGTGAATTGTGTTCAAATGTTCAACAATGAATTTTAATGTAATGCAATTTCACCAAGTGACAAGAATCGCATGTATAAACTATACTAATTTTTTATATTTTTAATCCCCAAGGCTCGTAACAATAAATTTTTCTAAACTTATGTACGATTTATATCGTTGGTTTGGACATGAAGGCGGTGCATGGTCACCACCTGTCACGTTGTACCAAAAATGTCTTCGGTGGAAAGTGGGTCGAAAGGACTTAATTGTCTAGACCTCAGTCTAGATTCCCTGTATTTGGAAAGACTTGAAGTTATTTATTTTCTTTTTATAACTAACCGCGAGTTCAAGACAGTTAAATCCTTTCGAACCACCTCATGCACCCTCCACAACATTTTGACAAGTTTTATTTTTAAGTTTTTTTTAATTAAAAATAAAAATTTTTAAACCCGGTTGATTCACCTCATACTTATTATTTTATTATAATAAGTCTTTTCCCTTCAACGAAATTTAAATTCTATATTATCCTATTTAGCAAAGGAACTCACGATCATCTAATACTGGTTACCTTGTTAGGCATGATCCACGAAGATATACATATTTGTAACTTTTAAAGTTCATGTGTGCAATCTGCAATTTGGCGATCTGTTTTCTCTGTCAACCTCGTCAGGGCCTATGCGTGAAGAATTCGAATTTTATTCGACTATTCGAAAAACTGTTATTCGTAATTAAATTTCTCGCATCTATATCTATTTCATTTCCTGTATACTACTATTCCATTCTCTCAAAAGATCCAGACGTTTATGTTTGTGAGACCATTACAATGTAAATTGTAGACGACAATCTCGTTTTAGTTCACTTGTCTTCCACTAAATTTCAGATACCATTGTAGGTTTGTGAGTGTAATACAAATGTGAATGAATTGGTTTTTTTTTTTTAATTTTACGTCTATATTATTCCAATATATAATCTGCAAGTATAGTCGGTTCGGAATTTTTTTTATTAATTTTTAAAGCATGTTAGTTATGCTGAACCTGATGTTAATTAATTAATGAGAAAAAATGTTTTTAAAATTTCAACTGACACGGCGGGATCCGAACCCGCGACCGTTGCCAAACAGTGGCAATGCTATTACCGTTGAGTTCTGCCAAGGTTTCCACAACTCAGAAATTAATAGGACAACTTTAATTAAACTATTAGGACCAAAAAAGATACATAGACCAAAAAAGATACATAGATTATAGTCACGATAGCCGAGTTGTTGGGTGGTCGGAATTACGAGTCGAGAGACCCGAGTTCGATCCCCAGGTGGCAGTACCAATGAGTTTTTCAAAAACTTATGTACGAATTTCATCGTTGGCTTGAACATAAGGGCGGCGACAGGCTCACCACCTGTCACGTTGTCCCGAAAATATCTTCGGTGGAAGGTGGGTCAAAGACTTAATTGTCTAGAGTTGACCTCTGTCTACCCCTGTATTGGGAATTATTTGTATTTAAAAAAGATACAAAAATTACATTTCAGAATAAGACGTGAAAACAGAAAAGTGGTCAACAATTATTTACTTGTCATTTAGACAGATAATAATAGATCTTAAGTAGATTGCTCTTTACAGTAGCGTTCACAAATGTCAATTAATGTTATAGTAAAAATAGTAAAAACAATAAATTTAACACGAAAGAACGCAGCGAGTAGGAACAAAAAAAATCAAAATGTTTTTGTGTGAAGCGTAAAACAAAACAACGTTTATATGACGATAGTTGTCTTTATCTGATCAGTGATTGATTACCTTTAAAAAGAGTTCTATTTTAGCGGTATCGTATTTTTTTAAATTGTTATATCTTTTAAGAAGAAGTTCTCATCCGGCCGGCCATACTTCTGAAGTTCCTTTTGGTTCACCACTGAAATATAAACCCAAAAAGGGCCATGTCCGTATTTAAACCAGACTGTTTAACCAACGTGGAAAATATATGTATTAATTTGAAATAAAACGATTTTCGGATTTTATCGCGTTTTTTAATTAGTTTTACAAACTACAACAAAAGGCTGCCCAAAAAGCTTGACAACCGTTGGGGAATTAAGGTTATCTCCTGGCAATATTCTACAGACAGATAAAGCGTAGAATAATGCCTCACTAGACGGAGCAACGACTTCCATGATGTAGAGTAGAAAAGATGAATTGAGAAAGCCTTTTGCATCGGCAATGCCTTAAAAACGCAGAGACAATAAAGTATGCAGTGGTTTAGTAATGGAATTTTGCTTGGCTATGAAGAAGAAAAATATTATAAAAGTGAAAAAAGCAGGAAATGTCCTAAATATGCAGCAAACTATAAAACTTCAAGCAACTACAGAAATATAACATTCATATTTTAACTAGCGCTCAAAAAGGTGCGAAGAGCGTAGCAAAAACTAAAACTAGGAAGTAAAAGAGGGTTATGAATTTATAAATGTTCGATTCTTTGAGCTGACGTTGCTACTTTGAAATTTTACATTTAAAATTTCATGATCATAAATATCTTTGTGCAAGAAGTTTTGAAATATTTGAACGACATTGTATCTGTGCGCGTATGTATAGGACCTTTTAGTGAAATTTTAAGCCGTCGGAAAGTGTTTGCTGTGAACAATTTACCATAAATAATGTGAATAATTGCCTCATGCCTTGTGGACTATTAAAGGATGGTAGGGTCAACGTAACGTAAGTGTTAAATATAGTCTTTTTTTATTATTTACATGTAAATGCCTTTTCCATATATAATTTTGATATTATATTTCGATAATTACAAAAACAAATTGGTCTATTTTAGCGGTCGGAACAGCTAGAGTTACACATACATACATACATAACAGCCTGTTAAAGTCCACTGCAGGACATAGGCCTCTCCCCTAGGCAGGATTTGCAAAATAGACACGCTTGGCAAACGGATTGGCGATCACAGTACCAGACCACTCGCACCTCAGGCGCTGATTCCCATCTTCGGTCTGATTATTTTGGTCCGATAAATTCAGAGATAGTTATCCAGCCATCTATCGGTTGCCATTAGAATATTCTAGGCTCTTTCCCTTAGTCGCCTCTTACGACACCCATGGGAAGAATGGTAGTGGCAACATTCATACACCGTTACCACACGGCTGAAGTTACACGAGGATAACTTATTAGTTGACCTATGCGGACGATTGGCGCACACCGTTTTTCATGGTCTCACCAGCTCTGATGTCCCGAGTTTGAATCAAAATAGGAAGCACTTTTTCTATATTAAATCAGGTCCGGGTGTTTGTGGTACCTTCGTTGTTTCAGATTCCATAATACAAGTACTTAAGCTACGTACTATGGGGACAGAACATATAATTTGATGTCGTCCCTGTCTATGTATGAATCTATTTATTATTATTTATTTATAATTATAATGGGATTATTTATCTTATTTTACATTGTATGTCGAAGCCAATATATCCCAAGTAAAAGAGTATAAGCAATAAATATTGATAATTGCAATAATTATTGATAAGAATAAGCTAAGTACTCTTGAATGTACATTGTAAAATCAAATCAAATTTAATTATTCATGGTCCATACAATATTGAATATAGAATAATTATAAATAGCATGGCAGCGACACACCACCCAATGAATGAGATACTTACTCAATGGAGTCGAGCCGAGTGGTTGGTGATAGGAATTGGAGTCAAGATACCCGAGTACGATCCCCAGGTGTTAGGTTAGGTTAGGTTAGTATTAGTATTAGGTTAGTATTGGTACGAGACCAATGAGTTTTTTTTCAAAACTTATGTTCGATTTATATTGTCGTCGTATCGGGCATAATGCGAATATCTATTACAAAACAAAAAAAACAAGAACAATAGCCCGTGTTCTTGATATTCAAAATAAATTTGCCGTTTTAAATGAGTTTCTCTTTTTCGGGACATTTCAGTATTTCAACAGTTCTTTGTTTTAGTTGTGTATATAAATAAACAGGTGACAGTAATATCTGATTGGGGTTCCGAATAAGGATAGCAATCTCATCATAGGACATAAGATTTTCCCATGAAATATTACAGAAAAAGCAAAACATGAGCCGCGCTCATCTCCACTTCATTTCACTTTGAGTCTTTCACTAGAAGTTATGTTAAAAAAAAATAGTATTTTCGCGGCCGTTAATTGGTCCGTAGTCTGGATGGATTTTTTCATCACTCTGGTAGTATTTTTATAGAGTAGGAAGGCAAACAGGCAGGAGGCTCACGTGATGGTACGTGATTACCGCCGCCCATGAACATCCGCAATACCAGAGGCATAGCAGATGCGTTGCCGGCCTGTGAGAAAGGTACAGGCTCTTTTCTTGAAGGTCCCTCAGTCGTATCGGTCCGGAAAACCGCTGACGGCAACTCAGCGCAAAACGCTCTGTGGTAGAATGCAAAACCTTCTTGATGAAGGTGTTGATGGATTTTATAGTATACTAAAGTACAATACAATAAGTTACGATAGCCGAGTGGTTCGGAGGTCGGAATTTCGAGTCAAGAGACTCGAGTTCGATCCCCAAAAACCCAATTGTTACGAGATATCCAGCTCGTACCAATGGGTTTTTCAAAACTTATGTACGAATTATATTGTTGGCTTGGACATAAAGACGGCGACGGGCTCACCACCTGTCACGTTCTCCAGTAAATATCTTCGGTGGAAGGTGGGTCAAAGGGACTTAATTGTCTGGACTAGACCTCTGTCTACCCCTGTATTTGGAATTGCGTGAAGATATTTAATATTTTTAAAGTACAATACGTAAATAATTTTTTAAAGGGCTCTTTAAGCTTCAATACTCGGGATCGAACTGGAGTCACTTGATTCGAATTCCAGTCATCAAACCTCTTAGCTATCGTAGTTTCATTCTTAATTATATTTTTATAATTGAGAATGTTTCCAATTTTTTAACGTTTTAGTAATGAACAATTTGCTTTTTAACTAACGGAAATTATAACATTAAATAATTTCCAATCTGGTGGTGAATTCTTAATCATTAGATTTTTATCAAGTAAAACATAGCAAATACTTTTGTACTTTTAAAAATAAGCACGAAAATAGGCTACACTTATTATAATTATGTTTACGAATCGGTTCCATAATAAACATTTTTGATACTTATAAGTGGTGTTATTTACATTAATAACATGGTTTTTAATTCGCGTAATACTACTATAAAACTGATTTCCATCAAATTAACAATTAATACATTGTAAGAGGTCGCTCTTAGTTGACTTTGTGCATGGGGGTTACTTAATGGAATGAGAGAACTACGTGCTTTATCTTGGTACATTAATCAAAACAGTACAAATTTTACTACTTGTTGTGATTAGGGTAATATCACATTTGTTAAAATGACATACATAAATAGATAAGGGTACTCATTCCTGCACATAGGTCCCTCCCTTAGGAGGGGTTGCCATAATAGCCACGCTCGGCCAGCGGATTGGCAATCGCAGTACCAGGCACCTAAAACCTCTGACGCTGCTATGCATCACAGGTCTGCTCGTTTTGGTCTGGTATTTTTCGGCTGGCTTGGCTATCCCTCAATCTGTCGGTAGCGATTGATATTGTTAAGGCTTTGTTGCTAGTCGTCTCGTACAACGCCCAAGAAAAGAAAGGGAGGGGCATAATCTTAATGCGATACCAATACGGCAACCAATATGCCATATTGTGCCAAATTTCCTACAAAGTAACCTATTATTTTTAACGTCAGACTCAATAAAATTACTAAAAGTACAGTTTAATTTTTTTTATTCTCATCCGATTCTTTTCTCTCAACTCTTTGAAATAACATTTTCACAAAGTTAAATAAAATAGAGCTTAGCTTTAGTAAATTAAAACCGAGGTTTACAAAATAGTACTAAAAATATAGAAAGTGACGTTTGAAATCACTTTACTTTCATAAAAATTTATTCATAGCGCTTTATTGGTCGTTGTAAACTAAGTAATAAAGTGAAAAAGTTTGTGGCAAAAGCTTTATAAAACTTACACTCACACTTTACATCATTTATAATATTACTACTTCAAGTGGCTAGTTTTGTGACTATATAAGTATATGCATCGCTGTCTTGGAAAATACTGTACAGAATTTAAGTGAATATTTTGTAATTTTAAATAGTCTTTTTTAAGTTTATATGAAACACTGTAATTGTTTGTAATAAGAATTGTTGTTCTTGATAATTGGATTATCAATTAAGGCAATTTAGTCCATTCGACCCACATTTTACCGGAGCTTATTTGGGACAGTTGGTAAGCCAGCCATCGTCAATGTCAACAAAAAAAAATCAACTATAGAAATCGTACGTATTTCGAAAAATTGGCACCTCACTTCCTCCTGGGGATCGCACTTGAGTGTCACCAATCACATCCACTGGGCTATCGTGGTTAACTAAAAAGATTTGTGATTGGGTTCTTCCTACGCATAGCCAGCGTATGCTCGTGCATTAACTTACATGCATAAATATATCCCTCTCCCTTTAGGGAGGATGTGCCATAATTGCCACGCTTTGTAAGCCTATTAGCGACCGCAGCACCAGACACCTCGCACCTTACCTTTACCTAGTATTTTTCGAGATGGTTATTCCGAATCCTGTCGATAGTAAATGGTATTTACAAGGTTTTTACTAAAAGGGTTTACTTATTATGCATTAATAAATATTGGCATAAATAAAAAGTCACGATAGCCGAGTGGTTGGGTGGTCGGAATCTCGAGTCGAGAGACCCGAGTTCGATCCCCAGGTAGCAGGCTCGTACCAATAGGTTTTTCAAAAACCTATGTACGAATTACAGCGTTGGCTTGGACATAAAGGTGGCGACGGGCTCACCACCGGTCACGTTGTCCCGAAAATATCGTGGAAGGTGGGTCGAAGGGACCTCAATGTCTAGACTAGACCTTTGTCTACCCCTGTATTGGGAATCGCTTGAAGATATGTATTTATTATTAATATTGGCAAGAAGTGTAAGGAAATTACTGTAGGCAATTTTAGGGCCCTGCAAACTGCCCAGTGCATGTATTAATATAATCGCATTTAGAAAAACATCCTTGGAAAGCTCAAAAAGTATTTATTATTTTAGCATGCAGGCTCAATGTGTGACGTGACACACATAATGGTGTACGGAAAATAGGCCACCAAGTATTTAGATTTTTATCTCTATATGTTCTTTATCATCATCCTCATCAAGCCTGGAAAGTCCACAGCAGCGTATATGCCTCTCGCATACGGAAAGGTTTACCATAATCATCACGCTTGATAATGGTAATGGTATTTGTTCTAAATCATTTATTTATTTCTCATCGTGCTCGTACCATCAAAGCACGCCTTTATCTGAAATATTTAAAACCTACCATATTAGGGTGCGTCTATATCTGGCGAATGCACCACTCGCGATTTGCGCGAGTGCCGTTCGCACGCTGTTTGCTATGCGAGGGTACGTGAGCCGCCCGCGTGTTCCTTGCGGGCCTCGCGTACTTCTGAACGCTCGCGCACTCGTTCAGCTCCATTCTTATTGTCGAAGACTGTATTTGGGGGAGAGGGCGAATGGTAATTATTTGAAAATTTACAATTAAGATATACATTATGCACTCGTGCCCGAGTTCGATCCCAAGGTGGTTGGCTCGTACCAATGGGTTTTTTCAAAGCGTATGTACGATTCATTCAGAATAGACCTCTGTTAACCCCTGTATCGGCAATGGCAAGTTGCACGCGCGCGGCGCGCGCTGTCTGCTCAGGTCTTGCGTGAGTTGTGCTAAAGAGGCGCGCCAACAATTGCAGTAACTGCAAGCGTACAGCACGTGAGTACTTCGAGAACGGTTTGCGCGCAGCGCATTCTCCAGATATACATGTTCCCGTAAGAATCACATCATTACGTTATTCGTCTATGAGGAAAATTCTCTTCGTGTGGCTTAAGCTGTCTGTTCTTGGTGCAAAGGTTAACCATTCCCATACAAAGTAATATGACAACGCAATCCTTGTGAAGGTAACCTGTACCGGAAGCTATCATACGACTGGGAGACGGCGACTCGAAGGTGAAAGATCTGCCTTCGTGCGACATTCGACTTCGCGCCCATATCAGATGATTATTTAACATTTCTCATTATATTAATAACTGAAATGAATATTTGTGTATTTCCCTCATAGTAAAGATTATATACTTTTTTTTAAATGTAAGTTATTGATAATAATTAAAGGAATTCATTAAATGGGCAGCTAGAATTCAAATAGTTTTTTTTCTGCCGAATGCGTTCTTTTTGGTTTATTTAAAAGATTAGTTTATTTAAAGGAGGAAAAGATGTTTGTCAGTATTTTCAGTCAGTATTTTTTTTTTCGCGGGTAGGCGTAGAAAGTAATACAACAACATTCTTGTGCTCGTATTTTATTTTATTTATATTTATTTCCTAAAACAGTAAAACTTTATGAAAGTATCATTATGATTAAGTTACCTACCCCAGCAGTATATAATATTACACCCAACACAAAACGTAAACAGAAGAGCATATTTATTTTTTTTTTAAATATGAAGTCCATCGAACAGTCAATGGAGGAAATGACAGCAATGTTTCAGTCTAGTCTTGCAGCATTCCAACAAGAGCTCCATAAAGCTAGTGCACCTGTAGCTCCCTTCTCTCCACTGGCCATGGTTTTCGAAAATTTCAAAACTTTTGTCCTGAGTGCACTTCAGAACTTGCAGAAACAGGTACAACTTGTCTCCAAGGATTGTGATCGGCTGGAGACATATAACCGTCGCAGAATTTTGCTTATCCATGGTGTCCCTGAGGAAAAAAAGGAGAATGTTCCAGAAACTGTAATAAAATCTTTACAACACGCAAAGGTCTCCATTGCCCAAGAAAGTTTGAGTCGGTGTTATAGGATGGGTAAAATAAAAGAGAAACTCAGACCCTTGTTAGTTGAATTTAAAGCGCTCAGCCTTCGTGACGACATCTGGACATCGAAAACTTCTTTCAAAGGAACTGGGACAACTTTGTCCGAGTTTTTAACCAAAGTAAGGCTTTTCTAGCAGCAGGCAAACGTTTCGGCGTTTCAAAATGTTGGACCAGAGATGGCTGTATATACGTACTGACAAGTGACAGCATTAGGCACCGTATATTTACCATGGCGGATCTTCAGTCCATCCCCGAACAATCCTCTACAAGTCAGGAAGAAGCAAAGTCTGCCGATAAAACAAAGATAACAAAATCTCGAGCCCGCATCGCGACGCTGCGATAAAGTATCTTATCTGATTTGAGGTTACATTCTAACAACTACTACTTAATATTGGAATACTAAACATTATTTTCTTTTGATCCTAGTAGTATTAAGATTCTTGCAATTCACTATTGTTTTGCTGATAAACTGTGTAAGTAATATTTTATTGTTTTTATAATCAATTTTATCTGTTTTCATCTTTCTACAGTACAAAACACCATTAGTGTTATTATGTCAGGCAGTATTTTGTTTTTATGTAATGAAAGTGACAGTCCTGTTATATGTCAGTGATCACTCCGATGAAACAATATTGTCTATGATCAAACAATAGAATAGTTTGACAAGTATTAAAAATACTTTTTCACAGGTTCATAGATAAACACTTTTTTTTTAATGTATTCCAATCGACAGCTATTTTAGTTTTCTTTAAGTACTTTATTTTAGCTTTTGTTTATTAGATTATTGTGTTAAAATCTTTACTCTTTGTATGAAAATCTGAACCCTTGTAATATAATAGCTTATTTTAATTTCATTAAATATTTTGTATTTATATATTTGTATACATTTATATATATATATATATGTATATATATATATGTATATATATATATATATATGTATATATATATATATATATATATATATATATATATATATGTATATATATATATATACATATATATATATATATATATATATATATATATATATATATATATATATATATATATATATATATATATATATATATATATATATATATATATATATATATATATATATATATATATATATATATATATATATATATATATATATATATATATATATATATATATATATATATATATATATATATATATATATATATATATATATATATATATATATATGTATATATATATATATATATATTTGTATATATATTTGTATATAGTAAATTTATGTATATAATATCGTCAATTAATGAAATATTTTAAATTGTTAAATATTTGTTGTATTTAAATTGCACCTATCCTATTTAATACAGCTAATATTCCTTTAATACCCGGTTTGTCAGGCAGAAATCGCTTAAAGCGATATGACCACCGTTTCAGGAAGTTTTGTTGTTTCCGAAATTGTAATAATTAATTCTATAAGACTATGTACAATAAAGAATTATCTATCTATCTATTTTGGTATATTTAATTCAGTTCCGCGTAATTGATAAGGGTTGGTTGTTTAATTAACTTAAATTATTACACGAACTCTCTTGACTTGAAAACTTTACAAAACTTTTATCGTTGTATATAACTTTATATATATATATATATATATATATATATATATATATATATATATATATATATATATATATATATATATATATATATATATATATATATATATATATATATATATATATATATATATATATACTATATATATATATACTATATATATATATATATATATATATATATATATATATATATATATATATATATATATATATATATATATATATATATATATATATGTGAGAATATTGTGTGGTAAATCATTCCTAAGTTGTATTGCTTGGACAGTAAAAGACTTGCCGTAAAATGAGGTAAGACTAGTAGGCATTTTAAAGCCAAGCAATAAGGAGAACGCAATTCTCGCTCATGGTACACATGTCTATAATGAAATTGATCTTTCAGGTTCCGTGTACTGTTTGACCCAAAACCCTCAGTTTCAGGTGAACACTAATTTTTGATAGTTTTTCAGCAGTATGTGTAAGAGTGGATGAAGAATGAATGTTAAAGTAGGATATTTTATTGTTGTTTTTGTGTTATAAAGTAACAACGTGTTACACCATAAGGTGTTATTTTCTTTTAAAAGTTTAGTTTATTTAAGTTTTCTAAAGATGTCTAGTTTATTTAAGTACTAATTAAGTTAGTGATGATGTAATCTATGTTCCTACTAGATTAAAAATAAAGTTTTTATTGTAATGTAAACCATATCTGAGGACAGATATGAAAACAGGATAGCCGAGTGTAGGATGTGTAAATGAGTGAGAGAAAGGATAAGTGAGACTAAGAGGAAAGATATGACATAATGATTGATTGAGATGAATGAGATGAGATAGAATGATATGTGAGGGAGAGAGGAGGCGAATGGCGTACGTAAAAGGAAGAAGAAAGTGATAAGACGAAATTAATATTCTAAAATAGTAAAAGTGAAAATAAAAGACTGAAGTGAGTTGAAAAACCAATTATTTCATTTAATCAGGATAATCCCTACATATATATATATATATATATATATATATATATATATATATATATATATATATATATATATATATATATATATATATATATATATATATATATATATATATATATATATATATATATATATATATATATATATATATATATATATATATATATATATATATATATATATATATATATATATATATATATATATATATATATATATATAATATTTTAACATATGTGTGTGTAAATATGAACACAGTGAAGGAAAGAAGGAAATTTGGAAAAATATATAGGAAAACAATAATTTATTACCTTCCTATAGTAGATTAGACTACCTATAGTAGATTTTTAAAAATTTTAAGAGATTGTGCTTTTGAATATTGAGTGGTAAATCATTCCAAAGTTGTATTGCTTGGACAGTAAAAGACTTGCCGTAAAATGAGGTAAGATTCTCGCTCATGGTACACTCGCTCGTGGTATGAAATTGATCTTTCAGGTAAGTGGGAGTTTTGGGTCAAACAGTACACGGTAAAGAAGAAAGAGAATATGAGCATTCCGGCGAAAACGGATTGGGAGCCACTTGAGTTGCTTTCGAAAATCAGAGACATGGTCATATTTGCGTAAACCAAATATGAAGCGAATGGAAAGGTTCTGGAGACGCTCAAGCTTATTTAATTGCTCCGTAGTTATATCGCTGTAACAAATGTCAGCGTAGTCTAGAACCGGCATCAGGACAGATTTTGCTAACGCAATTTTGGTAGATAAAGGTAGGAAATTTTGAAGCCTTTTAAGACTCCTACAGGCCGCAAACATCTTTCTGCTCACATTTTCTATTCGTGGTACCCATGACAGTGTGCTGTCTATGAGAACCCCGAGGTTTTTTACAACTTTACTATAAGGAACAATGGTATTATCAAAACAAACTGAGGGTAAAGTTAGCCAATCAATCTTTTGTAGTAGTTTACTACTCCCTATCACCACTACCTGTGACTTTTTAGGATTCACTTTTATCCCATACGATTTACTAAACTCAGATATAGTCACCAGGTCGCGGTTAGTAGCGAGTATAGCTGAATCGATGGATTCAACTCTGGTTTGTGAATAAATTTGGAGATCGTCTGCATACAAGTGGTAGAGAGAAGTTATTTGAGAGGTAAAATTGTGAAAAGGAGAGGAGACAACACGCCACCTTGTGGTACACCGGCCTCGATAGAACACCAAGAAGAGTATCTCTCTTCTATACGAGTGCGCTGTCGACGACCAAATAAGTAACTACGAAACCAGTCAGTCGCTGTTGGAGATACGTTAATAGAACGTAGAACAGCCAGAAGTATGTCTAAGTCGACGGTATTGGACGCATTACTGAAATCAAGGAGCGTGAGAATTGTAACTTGCCGATTTTCCATACCAGCTCGAATATCATCTGTGATTTTCAACAATGCTGTAACCGTACTGTGGCCGGGACGAAAGCCAGATTGATATGAATTTAATAGGTTATTAGCGTTCAGAAATTTACTTATTTGCTGCTGGACAAGACGCTCTAAAACTTTTGAAAGGAAAGGCAATATGGATATGGGGCGATAATCGGCACAAGTTTTAGGATTGGATGTTTTGGGTAACGGGGTAACTTGAGCGTCTTTCCATATTGTTGGAAAGGTACCAGTATTTATAGAGTTATTAAAAATTTTGTAATAATAGGAGTTAATAGATCTAAAAGAGGAGAATCATGTTTTTAATATTATCAGTACCAATAGCATCAGAAGTTATAGCTGTAATGTTCTTTTCAACGTCACAATCAGCGAACGGACGAAAAACAAACATAGGAAAATTAGGAGTTGGCAACGAAGAAATATGATTTAACGTATTAAATTTATTAGTGTTAACACTGTAAGAACTAAGAGAGAAATGTTGATTAAGTATATCAACACTTAGGTCACTAGGAAATGAGTTTTCACGTTGTTTACCAACTCCAATACCTTTTAAAAATTTCCAAACGCGTTTTGGATCTAGGTCCTCGACTGACTTATGAATGTGGCGGCGTCGTACATCTCTACACACCGTGTTGCAACGATTCCTAAGTATTCTATATTTCTCTCGGTTTGCGTCACTTGAATATTTTTTAAATTTGGATTTAGCTCGGTTCCTTCTTTTCATTAATTGCTTAATTTCATTTGAAATCCAAGAGGCCGGAAGACGCCGAACTTTGATGGGTCGAATTGGTGCATGCTCATCGTAAAGTTGCATTAAAAATTGGTTAAAAAGGTGTACTTGTTCATTAACACAAGACATCTCGTCAAGTTTTGACCAGTCAATGTTGGCAGCACAACGTTTAAGGAGATCGACATCCATTCTACCAAAACTACGTAGCATAAGAGTACGGGACTTTACTTTTGGAGGTTGTAGCTTATATGATAAATACAGCAGATCGTGGTTTGAAAATGATTCAGCACCGTACTGCACGTGCTTTACCACATGTTCTGATTTGGAAACGATTTTCAAATCGAGTAGTGAAGGAAAACAATTAGGATAGTAATGTGTGGCATTTGAAGGGAGGATGTGTAGATTACACGATTCAACTATAGAATTTAACTTTTTAGATCGGTGATCGTTTTTTAAAAGACAGGTATTGAAGTCACCCATAATAATCACATGTTCGTAAGATGGAAGCAGTTCCTCCAAAATATTCTCAAAAGCTGAAAAATAATTAACAGATATTAATGGACTGTAAAAAACGCCTAGGAGAAGCTTGGAGTGAGAGAGGGTGACTTCAATGAAAAGATATTCTGCTGTATTTTCAATATTTGAATGAAATGATATGCTGACCGTGGAAAAAGGTATATGCTCCCGGAGATAGATAGCAACGCCGCCGCCAGTCCTCACTGGTCGGTCATTGCGCAAGATATGAAAACCTGGAATTGCAAATGAAGTACATAGTCTTATAGAATTAATTATTACAATTTCGGAAACCTTAAAACTACAAACGGTGGTCATATCGCTTTAAGCGATTTCTAGGGTATTAAAGGAATATTAGCTGTATTAAATAGGATAGGTGCAATTTAAATACAACAAATATTTAACAATTTAAAATATTTCATTAATTGACTATATTATATACATAAATTTACTATATACAAATATATATACAAATACATACATAGAAATACAATATATATATATATATATATATATATATATATATATATATATATATATATATATATATATATATATATATATATATATATATGTATATATATATATATATATATATATATATATATATATATATATATATATATATATATATATATATATATATATATATATATATATATATATATTACAGCGAACTCTCACACTCAATTCTGCACTGAAATCACAACTAAATGAGGCTAGTAACCAAATAGCACAGCTTAACTGTGAAATAAACAACTTAAAGGCCTCCCACAGTCAGAGCCAGAGTTAATTGTAATTTTCAGGTATCATGTACCACCAAAAGCCACACATCCACAGTAATTGACTTAACTGGTGATGAATCTTTTTTTTTTTTTCGGCAACAAGCCCAACAAGAATTCCATGCAACAGAAATAAGTTCAAGAAGTATATAAAATTTAATAAATATATTAGTAAGGTAAAAAAAAATAATGCCATAAATTATATCAAATTGAGTAAAGAAAAACAGCAATTACTTGAAACAGTAAAACAATATTCAATTGAGGTGGATAATATTAGGACTGGCTATGAAGCTGACATAGAGGGTCTAAATTCTGAAATTTGAGGGTTATATAACTCTCTCAATATTCTAACTCAACTCGGCTATCGTAATTTATAAGTCACGATAGCCGAATTGTTGGGTGGTCGGAATTTCGAGTCGAGAGACCCGAGTTCAATCCCCAGGTGGCAGTACCAATGAGTTTTTCAAAAACTTATGTACGAATTTCATCGTTGGTTTGGACATAAAGGCAGCGACGGGCTCACCACCTGTCACGTTGTCCCGAAAATATCTTCGGTGGAAGGTGGGTCAAAGGGACTAAATTGTCTAGACTTGACCTCTGTCTACCCCTGTATTGGGAATTGCGTGAAGATATTTTATATTTATTTCTCAATATTATATCAAATAATATAAATTGGCCCAGGAGATTTCTGAGCGCTTTGAGTCTTTGTCAAAAGACTGTGAGTATCAGCGCTCAATGCCAGTTCTTTCAGGGTCGGTATGTGACTCTGTTGTCAGTCAAAATGGCTCCTCTGGTAATGCTGATCTCTATAGCAGGTCCATAGGTAAAAATTTTAATTTTAAACAAGATGAATTTAAAAATAAAAACAAATTATTGTATGCCAGGAGCATCATTTAATGATATAATGAAAAAAGTTATCTCAAGTACTTTCTGTCCTTATTCTATTTTAGTACTGTTGATAGGGAGAAGGGGCAATCTTAACAAAAGACATATGTTAAAATACTCAGAGTATTTAAATAGCCTAAATGTCAATAAAATTGTCTTGTTCACATAGCCATATTTAAAGGATTTGCCACATGGAAACAAAACAAGATTTGACATAAACATTCTATTAAATAATTTATTGTGTAATAATTGTAAACATCTCACATGACAAAATAATAACATTGATAAATTCCATTTAATTGATACTGACATTCTTATTAAGAATTCTTTACTAAAAGATAGGTATTTCCTATCCAAATATAGTACAAGATTGATAGCAGATGCGTTATCCAATTTTTACATTTTACCTCAGCCAAGAATTTGGCTAAACCGATATCTGCTTTTATAAAGCAGCTTAATATGACAAGTAATTTGGAATCTGTTTCAAGTACTTTAAATTAAATAATAAGACAATAGAGGAAATCTCTTGCAATAATAACATTTATCAAAAGAATTTTAAAGAGAATAGTATACAAAATAGTTTATCTAATAAAAGTTGTATTAACCTGGTGCATCAAAGTATTCAAGGATTTTTAGGTAAAGATTTAGAAATTGAATTGTTTTTAAACATTGGTTAAAAAATGATAACTTTGTGTTTAACTTCAGTAGGCACTAGGTTGTTAATTTTTTCAATAGAGAAAAAGCTTAACATAAACATAAGAGCCACCTTTAATACTATTGAGTAAGTACTTGTCATTTAAGGAACGTAGACATTGTGAGCCTCTCTGTTGAGAGAACTATAGAAATGGCTTGCATTGAGCTTGAGCATCTCATTGTTGTTGTATACCGACCGCCCTGCGCCTTATATGAGTGTTTTGAAAGAATTATGGAAGAAGCTTTACTTAAACTTCATAAACAGAATAAATCGGTAGTCATATGCGGAGACTTTAATATTAATCTCCTGGAAGCTTCTTCTATTACTATTACATTTATCTCACTGTTAAAGTCGTACAATCTTGAACTTGTTTTATGAGCCAACAAGAATAACAAGTGCGACGTGCATAGACAATATTTTTACAGATGTCAAACCATTGCACAGATTAATAATTCATAAGTTAAGTTCAGACTACTCTGGTCAATTTGTTAGTCTGTCTCACGATCGACAACCCACACGTATTAGGAAAGCTGTGTTTGTTCCGATAAATTTATCAAAGATTCCGATAAATTATAAATTTATCAAAGAGATATTTAGAAATAATTTAATAAAAAAAACTTCCAGTGTTGCCTTACCATGACAATACTAACGCCTTGTACAGTTCATTATTTAATTTCTTAAAAATTGAATTTAATGCCGTTTTTACTTCTTAAACATTCTCTTTGAATAGTCGAAAGACTTTTAATGATTGGGCAACAGTGGGAATTCAACGAAGCTTGTATGAACTTTACAGCGAAAGGTCATATAATCGTTGCGAGACTTTTAAGGGTTATGTTAGAAACTATTAAAAAAATTTTACAAAAAGTCTGTTTTACCGCCCAGTCATTACACTAAAGCAATAAAATTAAAAATGCTTCTAATAAATTAAAAATTACTTGGAATATTACTAATAGTGGAACGGGGAAGAATATGTCACTAAGTTCTGACTACCAACTTAATATTAACAATAAAGTTATAAATACTAATCATGAGGTAGCTAAAGTTTTTGAGACTTTTTTTTAGTGAAAATCCAATTTTGACTACACAGTCGTTGAATTCCCTTATAATTGGGGGACGAGAAAAAAATATATTACACAAAAACTACTCAGATACATAATAAACATATACATACATACACATATATATACATGCACATACATAAATACATATACATGAATTGTAAATATGTTAAATCATTACTGAGGTGATTCTGCCATTTCTTTTAAAATATACTCTTTAAGCTTCATTTTAAACGAGTAACGACTTTTAGATATCCACTTAAGCTGGGAACGATAAGTAGATACATGATCATACTTACGAAGATTGAAAATGAATCGAATGCAGTTATTTAGAAGACGATCATATTTATTGAGAAGATCTGCATTCAGGTCGAAATAGCACACATCACCATAGTCGAAAAGAGGAAGAATTAGAGTCTGGATAATAGATGTTTTGGTTCGGGTTGGGAGGAAGTTTTTTAGGCGGTAAAGAGTTCTCAAGGTTCCTGTAACTTTCTGACTGACGTTCATGACTTGGGCTTTCCAGCTGAGGGTGTAGACAATGTGTTAGCCTAGGTCTTTAAGTGAAGGACACAGTTCGATAACAGTGTCATTGAAAACTATCGGCGGTAATGCTGTTGTGTCCTACCTTCCCCATATCCGACTACTACCTACTATAATGGCTTGTCACTTTGATGGGTTAACAGTTATACCATACTTGTTGGACCAGCTCATAATATATCCTAGGTCACTGTTAACCTTGTCTACAGCTGTAGCAATTCTGTCGACAGATGCCTGAGAATAATACGAAAACTGAAGATCAGCGGTGATGAGATTAATAAACATTGAAAATAACAAAGGAGATAGAATTCCGCCTTGAGGGACGCCAGTATGTGCGTCGCACCAACTTGAAAAGGATTCATCGATGCGCACCGATTGCTGTCGCCCTCGAAGATAAGATGAGAACCATTCAAGTGCCTCGGGAGAGATCATGAAATTGGAGAGAATGGATAAAAGAATGTCATGGTTGTTGGCATTAAAGGCATTTGTGAAGTCAACTAAGACTAACACTGTAACCATAGTATCTTCCATGCCTGCCCTAATGTCACCAGTGACTTTGAGGAGAGCAGAAATAGTACTATGGCTTGGTCTGAATCCAAACTGTAATGGACTAAGCAGATTATGTTTATGAATAAATTGAGACAGCTGCTTATGAACACAGGCCTCTAGTACTTTAGATAAAAAGGGAAGAATGGATATAGGTCGGAAGTGATTGGGTGCAGAAGGATTCGTAGTCTTTGGCAAGGGAATAACGTGAGCCTTGCGCCACACTGAAGGAAAGCGAGATGAATCTAAGGAGAAGTTAATTATATGAGAGATAGGTGGGAGCACATGATCCAGGATATTAAAAATCATACCGCGACTGATGTTATCATCGCCCACAGAGTTGGATTTAATTGAAAGGATAATTTTCTTGATCTCATCGACTGGAGAGAAATGAAAACAATCGACGCTAGGACGTGGTAGATCCTTTAAGCTGGCAACGGTGTGACACTTGGTTTGTTGATCCATAACAATGTGAGAGGAAAAATGGCGATTTAGGTCATCCAAACCAACTGTCCCGTCGAAACCAGAATATGGCTGTTTACCAATTCCTATAGTTTTAAGAAATTTCCAGATATTAGATGGAGAAGAAGAAGTGATATCATTGAGAATATGTCGGCGTTTGGCATAACGTATCATCTGATTGCACCGATTCCTAGCGGACTTAAATAAAGACCACTTTTCCTCACTACGATCTTTTCTATAATTACGAAAAGCCCTATCCGTACGTCTCATTGCCATTCGAATGCCTATTGTCATCCAAGGTGCCGGCGAATGTTTGATTCTAACTTTTTTAAGAGGAGCATGAACGTCATAAAGTTTTAGTATAGCCTTATTAAACACATCCACCTTTTCGTCTATTGTGGAGGTGACGACAAGATCATTCCAATTCAATTTGGAAGCATCCTCACGCAATTTCTCCGTATCCATGCGTCGGTAACAACGCATGAAACGGATCTTAGAGGGCGCTTTGGGAGGTTTCAGATTGTATGAAAGGAAGATTAGGTCATGGTGGGAAAAACCAGGTGCATAGTGTTGTCCATGAGAGGCGACTAGGATAGGGTTGGAAGTTAAAATTAAATCAAGTAGGGTATCCTCACCGTAGATGCCATGGTGAGTAGTATTTAAAGAAAGAACATGGAGTCCCACGTTCTCGACAATTTGGAGCAATTAAGATGAACGGGATGAGGAAGGAGGTAAAGTCAGTGTTAAAATCGCCCATGATGATATGATGTGAGTATTCAGACCCTAGAGATTCCAGAATCACCCGCGACAAATTTAGTGCCTTTTACGCAGACCTCTAAGAAGAGATACTCTGCAGATGCTGAGTAAAAAGGAGATAAAATAATAATAAAATAAATATCTTCACGCAATTCCCAATACAGGGGTAGACAGAGGTCAAGTCTAGACAATTAAGTCCCTTTGACCCACCTTCCACCGAAGATATTTTCGGGACAACGTGACAGGTGGTGAGCCCGTCGCCGCCTTTTTATGTCCAAGCCAACGATGAAATTCGTACATAAGTTTTTGAAAAAAGGAGATGAGGAAGCAACAATTTTATAGGAAAAGTCACTGCGAAGATAAATTGCAACGCCACTACCTCTTCTGTCAAGGCGATCATTGCGAATCAGAGTAAAGCCGGAGAGGGGTAGATAGTCGAAAGGAGATTATATCCTCACCGTGGATGCCATGGTGAGTAGCATTTAAAATTTAATATATGTATATATATATATATATATATATATATATATATATATATATATATATATATATATATATATATATATATATATATATATATATATATATATATATATATATATATATATATATATATATATATATATATATATATATATATATATATATATATATATATATATATATATATATATATATATATATATATATATAGCTTAGCTGCAACATGTTCATCGACTACACGCTCCCTCCCCACGGCATAACGGTAAGTTAGTTCCTGCTTCTTTACTTCACTTTACTACTCTTTACAATTATTGGTGTAATCCCTAGTCATCTGTTAAAAGTTGCAACATCGGTAGCACCATCGGTACTGGAGAATCCCCCTCTGGGCACCCGCGCTCGGGTAACCAATCGCTGCCTGAGTGTGGATGCTCAGGTTGCCCCTCGTATTCTGGGGCACCCCTTACCACGCTTGCTGTGGATCTCTGCAATATCTGGGGACTACACTCCAATCTAAATGCCGTTCACTACCACCTGGAGACGGCAAAGCCGGCCTTGCTTTTTCTTACCGAGACGCAGATATCCTCTCCGGCGGATATCTCTAAGGGAGGCAACGCATCTGCTATGCCTCTGGTATTGCGCACAAACATAACATGTATTTTTAAATATAAATATTATGAGCGCCATTAATTTCTCTCTGTCATTTACAACTGTAATTGTTATTTATGGAGAGATCCAGCTTCAATATCTAGATCTGCACCACTAAATTTGTAGCAATAAAATTGATTATAGCAATCAATTGAAAGAGCAATGCTAATTGAATATAAAAACGACAACAGGCTCACCACCTGTTATGTTGTGTCAAAAAATTTCTCAGGTGAGTGGAGAGTCGAAATGACTAATTGTCCAGACCTCTGTATTGGGAATGGCGTGAAGACTTTCTTTTTTATATTAGTTCGACAATGTGTGAAGTGCACCAACCCACACTCGAGCTGTGTTGTGGACATTTCACTGCTTTAATCTCCGTCAAAGATTATTTCAGAGGGCTTTTACCAAGCATGAGCACTTCAACTTTACTGTATTTAGGATAGTAAATGTTTACTATTAATACAACACGGCCATCATATAAAATATGAATCCCTGCAACCTGTTATAAAAACTGTCACAAATTTTAAATCGATATCTCGCAAATTATTCTAACGCTTTTGAAAGTATATTGTGATTCGATAGCATATGATATTCAGGGTTTATCTAGATATTTTTCATATTTGAGGAAATTCAGTCATCTCTGAAAAATATTAATGTTTACACATTATAAACATCTCGACGTCATTCCTAATACCACATGCACTGTAGAGAGCGATCTGCCACTGAAGATATTTTTGGGGCAACGAACCGAGCGAAGAATATAAATCGTAGATAAGTTTTTTTTTAAAAAACTCCGCTGGTATGAGCCTTGGGGATTAAGCTTAGGTCTATTCACTCGGTTTCCGATCACCCAACCACTCCGCTATCTTAACTTTTCTATTGAGATATAACGTTAATTTTCCCTCTGCTCTTATCCCACCAGTCCGTTCACTGTTTGTTACGGTTTCACAACGAAACATTGCATATTTTTTAAAAAATTCAAACAATGTTTTCCATACGTTTGATGTGTCATAATTTTCCAATTTCACGAAAACCCTAACACGCAGCAAAAAATGTATGCCTGCATTCCTGAACATGTTGTCTTTTGATATATTGAAATAGATTTTAAGAATATAAGAAAATATTATATTTTAAATAAACAGGAATCTCCAAAACAAATGTTTACTATCAAACACTACCTTAGAGATGTTAGAGGGCATCTAGTACCTAAGATACAGTTGTCGTTAACCGGTTTCTTGTTTTTTTGGTCTAGTATTTTTCGAGATGGTTATCCCGCCATTGGTAGTTGATTGCATTTTCAGTCCATGCCTTGCCGTCGCCTCTTCCGCATCCACGGGAAGAAGTGGTATACTTTACGCCGGTACCACATAGCATTGTAATTTATCTTCCTGAAACTCTAAAGTCATTTGTCTGGATATAAACCATGCCGAGCAAAGACATCGAAACTTCCGTCTTCTGAGATAAGCACGTTAATCCTAACTTATGAGAAACATTCTGACAGAGATGCAGCCTTTGCATCTTGCACAGTAAACATTTGGTATGTTATATACATACCAAATGTTTACTGTGCAAGATGCAAAGGCTATTTAAATGTGCTCGTAAGATTTAAATATAATAAATTCATTAATATAATAATAATACTAACCAATAAAAATATCTTTATTTATTTTTAATAGGTTTGTTAAAACCAGTGATTAGTAGTAATGTATTAGCATCTCTGAAGGAGATCCTACCGCGTTACCGTCTAAAACGAAACGAAAGGAATTAATTATCTGTGCCTCTTGTCTATACCACTATTGGTGAATAGCATAAAAATAAAACTTTAATTCAAATGTAACTTGCGTTTTAAAGTCCGTCAAATACAGGGTGGGCCAAGAATTCGTTAATATTTAAATGTAACTTACCGCGCAAACTATTGCCGCACGGGGCGCGGGCGTGGGAGGGGGCACTAGCTCGCTTCTTGGAAATTTAGTTTAAACAGCTTAAACAGTAGAAAAAATGTAGGTTAAACAGTAGAAACAGTTTTATTTAAACGACTTTTCGCTCATTACTGTGATACGCTTATTTCGCGTTGAATATGGTTTACACGACTTAAGTCAGTGTCCAAGTGCTCCTTTAATAAAGAAATGGGTGAAGAAGTTCGAAGAGACGGGATCTACAATAAATGAGAAACAAACCGGAGGCCCACAGACTTCTCGGAGCGAAGAGAACTTGCAGCAAGTTTCCGCTTCTGTTCGACGTGATCCAGATTCATCGACACGCAAACGTTCGGCTGAATTAGGATTATCCCGCACATCATTACGCCGTATTTTGAAATTAGATTTGAAATTACATCCATATAAGATCCAGCTAGTGCAAGAACTAAACCCTAATAATTTAAATTTGCGTAAGTCATATGCCGACACAATGTTAACTCGTTTCAGTAATTTTCACAACATCTTATTTTCTGACGAAGCCCATTCCACCTAAATGGACATGTAAACAAACAGAATTGCAGGTATTGGAGCAGCGAAAATCCTAAAGATAAACATGAGAGGCCACTTCACTCTCCTAAGGTAACTGTATAGGCTGCAATTTCAGCAAAAGGAATCATCGAACCTTACTTTTTTGAAGATTCTCGAGGCCGTTCAGTTACTGTTAATTCTGCCGAGTATGTGAAAATGTTACGGGAGTTCTTAGCACCGATGCTACTGTAATTTGCTGGCTATAATCGTAACACATGGTTTCAACAAGATGGAGTCACGTGTCACACATCGAACGAGTCTATGAGGTGGTCAAAGACATGTTTCCGGAAAAGCTGATATCCAGACGGGGTGACATCCCATGGCCACCCAGAAGTCCAGATCTATCCCCAGCAGACTTCTCTTTATAGGGTTATTTAAAGAGTCGTGTCTACAATTGATAAACCGAATACACTGCGTCAACTTAAAGAAAAAATCATCGAAGAGATGTCGGCGATCTCGCGGTCTCTTTGCAGAAGAGTATTCGAAAACTTCAGGACTCGCTTAGATGAGTGCAAAAACCGAGACGGAGGTCATTTAGACGAAATAATTTTTAAAAAATAAATTATAACTAATTAGCTTTCTCGTAAATAAACGATTTCTAAAATATGTTAAATGGTTTTTTTAAACGATTTTTTCAAATGTTAACTAATTCATGGCCCACCCTGTATTTTAGAATATTATTTCTCTGATGTTGTCTTAATCTTTTGAAATAGTTTTCCGGTGTTCATCGACTTAAAATACACATACAAAGTTAAAAAGTTAAAATTTTTGATTGTCAATTGCATGTTTAATTAATGATTTCAAGCTCCATTATACTTCTGCGATAACTCTCACGATTCACAAACCTTTAAAATGTCGCAAAATTTTAAAAGCTGTTTAAAGATACTTCTTAGTATACTTCTGGTGCAATATAACTTATTACGAGACTCGACAAACATTATCTCACGTTCCGGTGAGGGCAAGACCTTTGGAAACAGGATTACGTTGAGGGGCGACTCTTCAGTCTCTTTATACAGATTACTGAGCCGAGCAAAGTTTGTGGAACATTTAAATTTTATATTGAAATGTATATGACATCTTAAAACGGTGCAGCAAATTACAGCTAATGAAGAAACATATGCTATTTAGCAATTGCCTAAACTCAGAAGATTCTGCGATAAAAATCATTTACTCGTATAATGGCGATTTCTGAATTGCAGTTCACACTTTAGACGTTGCTGCCTGTCATCAGAGCGCTTAACATTGATTTTGTTTTTAATTATTTAATTATTTTTTGGTTCATATTTATAAGAATTTAGCAATTACGTCATCCATTATAAGGCCATAAAAAAGAAGATAAAAGTATAAAGATATAAGTGAAAAAGTGAGATTATACATTTGTACGATTTTTACTTATACCAGATATTTTAAATTATCTTCAAGGCAACAGTGCCATTTAATGTCTGGCTCTAGCTAGCCAGACGATTGTGTCCCCAATAGTCAATTCATCAAAGTTCGAAGATAAATGTTAGGTATTATATCGCATCGGAAATTTATAGCCGAGTGCGAATTTAAAATATCTGGTATAAGTAAAAATCGTACAAATGTATAATCTCACTTTTTCACTTATATCTTTATACTTTTATCTTCTTTTTTATGGCCTTATAATGGATGACGTAATTGCTAAATTCTTATAAATATGAACCAAAAAATAATTAAATAATTAAAAACAAAATCAATGTTAAGCGCTCTGATGACAGGCAGCAACGTCTAAAGTGTGAACTGCAATTCAGAAATCGCCATTATACGAGTAAATGATTTTTATCGCAGAATCTTCTGAGTTTAGGCAATTGCTAAATAGCATATGTTTCTTCATTAGCTGTAATTTGCTGCACATAACATGATGACTGAATTTCCTCAAATATGAAAAATATCTAGATAAACTCTGAATATCATATGCTATCGAATCACAATATACTTTCATAAGCGTTAGAATAATTTGCGAGATATCGATTTAAAATTTGTGACAGTTTTTATAACAGGTTGCAGGGATTCATATTTTATATGATGGCCGTGTTGTATTAATAGTAAACATTTACTATCCTAAATACAGTAAAGTTGAAGTGCTCATGCTTGGTAAAAGCCCTCTGAAATAATTTTTGACGGAGATTAAAGCAGTGAAATGTCCACAACACAGCTCGAGTGTGGGTTGGTGCACTTCACACATTGTCGAACTAATATAAAAAAGAAAGTCTTCACGCCATTCCCAATACAGAGGTCTGGACAACTAGTCATTTCGACTCTCCACTCACCTGAGAAATTTTTTGGCACAACATGACAGGTGGTGAGCCTATTGTCGTTTTTATATTCAATTAGCATTGCTCTTTCAATTGATTGCTATAATTAAGTTTATTGCTACAAATTTAGTAGTGCTGATCTAGATATTGAAGCTGGATCTCTCCATAAATAACAATTACAGTTGTAAATGACAGAGAGAAATTAATGGCGCTCATAATATTTATATTTAAAAATACACGTTATGTTTGTGCGCAATACCAGAGGCATAGCAGATGCGTTGCCTCCCTTAGAGGTATCCGCCGGAGAGGATATCTGCGTCTCGGTAAGAAAAAGCAAGGCCGGCTTTGCCGTCTCCAGGTGGTAGTGAACGGCATTTAGATTGGAGTGTAGTCCCCAGATATTGCAGAGATCCACAGCAAGCGTGGTAAGGGGTGCCCCCCCCCCCAGAATACGAGGGGCAGCTTGAGCATCCACACTCAGGCAGCGAACGGTTACCGAGCGCGGGTGCCCAGAGGGGGATTCTCCAGTTTGTAAGACTTCTACTTCACGCCGGTATTTTGTGAGGTCGTGGTATTTCCCCAGTCGAGCCGGCCCATTCATGCAACAACAAATGCTGATGCGTGGCTCAACCACTGTTAAAACGACCTCTGGCGAACGAAGTATTAGAAGAAATACTTGAATCCAAAAACAAATATAAGTCGATGGATGCGGGTGGTTCAGCACTGTTTTCTGTGGCCTATGTTCAGCAGTGGACTTTAGATAAGCAGTAGAAAAGAAGAATAATAAAATGTGTATAGGTCTAGTCTAAGGTTAGGGAAATGCTGATAGGTCACGTCATACACCTGACAAGTAAGTTCAGTCGAAGAACTACAGATATCCTTTTCACTCGAAAACAGATTATCCTGTTATTTTAAACATTAAGAAATCCTTATTCTCTTGCTATCTACAAGATGTAAAAATTATGTTGAGGTCCTCATGGGAAGATAATTGGCAAAGAATTAAACATTTGAAATGCAAAAATTACTCAAGCATTCTAAAAGATATCCCAATTAAGCCGTGGTTTTTCCGTCATCGTGAAGGAAGTAAAGTTGTTACTTCTACAATTGCCGTCTTCGCTATGATCACGTTTGTTCACCAGTACACCTAGCTAAATTGAGGATTCGAGATAGCTCTATTTGTGAGTGCGGACTAGGCGAAGGGACCGTCAACAACCTGTTTTTTTAATTGCCTTAAACTAACATACTCCCTGTATGATGTCCTACCACAATACATTCCACGTCCTGTTATTGCTAACTTTTTGTTGTCTCTCATGTTTACCCAGTTTGCAAACATAATATGTGATTTTGTTAATACTTATAACATTAAATTATAATTAGTTACTAACTAACGGGTTTTTTTTAACGAAATTCTATGTATTTTGTTTTAGTTTTAGAGTTGGTGGCAGTTTGAAGCTACTAGCAAATGAAATCCTCTCTTAATCTATTAGCTTGATTTAGTGTCACTCCCATGACTGACATGAACATGACTATGACACAAGAACTACAGATGTGCTATCAATCCGGAGGAAACTTACATTTTTTATAATGGATAAGAAAACTTCACACAGCAGTTTGGCGGAGGAAATATACTGGACTAAGTACACTGCAGGACTTTGGCGTACCCCGAAAGGTTAGTGTCTGAAGTCATCGCCACGCTTGGCAAACGGATTAGCGCTCGTAGTAGGCACCGTGTTCCGCAGACGATGCTGCCCGTCAGATGTCTGCTAAATTTTGGTATGGTATCTTTAACTTTTAAAACTTTTTTCGTGGTTGTCTGTTACGACATCCACGGGAAGAAAAAGGGTGGTACTCTTACGTGTAACTACACGGTGTTTCTGAACTCAAATAAACATTACAGGTTATTTCATTAATCATTAGCTATGCTTCATAAAGACATCCTTTATTGTGGATTCCCTGTGAGAACTTAATATTATTTAATATTATTTACTTGATTGAACAAATATTCGAGAAGCTATGACGTTGATCGATTAAATCATTCAGTCGAGATGATTCATGACATTTCGGCCTTAACGGGGTCTTATAGGGAAAGTAGGGATTAATTTTCATTGTAACTGAAACCATAGGTTTATAAGTAACGGGTTTGTCCCTATACGAGCAAATCTTGTATGTGTATCTAAATTTTAAATAATATGTATTTCTGGAACCAGTGTAACGATTTGTATTTTAATATTGTTTCACATTCCAAATTTATCTTTGTCAGTGTGATCTCTGAGAAAGTTTTCTCTTTCCTTGATATATTAATATTAGAAACTATTATTATGTTTTTATTATACACTGAAAAGAGTAACCTCTCCTTAGAAGAAAATATTGCTTGAAAGGAAATAAAATAAATTATAAGAGCTATCTGAATATAAACGTGTTTTTACTCGTAGATAGTCACGATAGCCGAATGGTTGGGTGGTCGGAATTTCGAGTCAATAGACCCGAGTTCGATCCCCAGTTGGTAGGCTCGTACCAATGGGTTTTTCAAAAACTTATGTACGAATATCGTTGGCTTTGACATAAAGGCGGCGACGGGCTCACCACCTGTCACGTTGTCCCGAAAATATCTTCGGTGAAAGGTGGGTCGAAGGGACTTAATTGTCTAGAGTCGACCTCTGTCTACCCCTGTATTGGGAATTGCGTGAAGATATTTTTTTTTTTTACTCGTAGATAGTATCTATGTAGGACTATTGTGCCACTACATGGGACATCCAGGCGGCGATGGGCTCACCATCTAAAACGTTGCCTCAAATAGGTTTTCGTGAAAGGTGGATATCGAAGGACTTAAGACCCGAGAAAATGTAGTAACAGTGTTGTCCACATTGACCTGACCAGAAATTAAACCTCACACAGCAAACAGCCTCACAGTTGACGACACCGTGAAAACCGGTGTTTATGCTACCTACGTAGGACTTCAAATAATCAAATTGAAATAAAACTACATACATATTTTTCAGTCATGGGACCTATATAGAATATCGCATAGTTTTCAAGATATTATTCTACTTACATGTATACATTGGGCGACCACCGTGGACGAGTGGCGTAAACACCGGTTTTCAAGATGTCGCCATCTCGAGGTCCCGGGTTCGATTCCCGGACGGGTCAAGGTTTAAAAACAAACCAATATTTAAAAAAAAAACTAACAATAATTTATCAAAAAAATCTCTTTACCTACCCTTGTTCTGTTGATTTACACATCTACCGGTTATATTCTCGGAAAATTCCAGACTATTACGGATGCAAATTATGTTATCATCCAGTGTACCCTTGGCAGTCATGCACTGAACTATGTTGGATGCTTCTGACACATCGAATTAAATTAATTTGATGCACGCTGTTATAGGAGTCTCAACTTTTTTTGGGTAAACGAGTCAAAAAGGTTTTTTTTAAACTTATGTACGATTTATATAGTTGGCTTAGACATAAAGACGGCCAGCACGGACAGCCTTACCACCTGTCATATGTCCCAAAAATGCCTTCAATGATAGGCGGGTAAACAACTTAAATGTCTAGACCACTGTCTATCCGAGTATTGGAAATGGCGTTAAGATTTTTTTTATAGAAAAGGGAGGCTAACGAGCAGGTGGCTCACGTGATGGTAAGTGATTACCGCCGCCTATGAACACCCGCAATACCAGAGGCATAGCAGATGCATTGCCTCCCTTAGAGTCCCCCCCCCCAGAATTAGGGGGAGGGGGGTGTGTTGGCCATCGGTTACCTGCATTCACCAGAAGAAACGCAGAAGTTTGTTTAGACTTCTACTTCACGCCGATATTCTGTGAGGTCGTGGTACTTCCCCGGTCGAGCCGGCCCATTCATGCAACAACAAAAGGTTATGCGTGGCTCTACTACTGTTAAGATATTTCTTTGTTCATAAATTTGTTTATTTATTATAATAAAAGTTACAATAAATAAACAAATCAATTTGTGCATCCTTTAATTTGTGGTGGACAATAAAGGTTTATTCATGTATAAAACAATTACCTTAATATTGAGTGTTGTAACAGTAAGACACCTGTATAGATACAAGAATATTGCGATATATTTGATAAGGAAAGAAGCTCAATACACGGTGCTCCTTCTTGCGAAACTTAATATGTACTTCGTATAGGTCCAACAAAGACGAAGCACTTTGATGTCATCTGATAAGCGATCATTATTCTATTATTACACGTGTACTTGCCCTTTGATACAAACTTTTATTATTATATCGTCACGGATAGTCCCTGATAGGTAGGCCAGGGAGAACAGATCACAGATCAAGTGTGACGTTTATACATACTTCTTTCGCTTCTTTCAAATTCATCATTTTCTTTATATACGCTCGAATCAATCAAATAATATCGAAAAATGTATAAACACTACAAGGAATATAATTTTTAATTATTTTATTTATTTATTTTTGTAAAATATGCTTTACAAGGGGCAGACTTAATGTCATTCTCTGCCAGTTAACCCTGGGTGAAGAAAAAGCATGTTGGCAGGTGTAAATTCGGAATAAATATCATATATCTAATTTTCTAATATTAAGAACGATTGCCATCGCGACCTATAAAACAAATTACGTAATTTGATGCCACATGTTAAAATAAAGTACCGCTGTAATGGGAACGCTGATCTCAGTTGTGTAGTGTTATGTATCTACATAGTATTCATAAATATCCTTGGAAGAAAACAAAACTATCTGCAAAATTTTTAAAGCAATGCATCAAGTAGTTTTCGAGGTGTAGTTTTTTACACATTTAATTCTGCCTCTAAACAACATTGTAACAATTATTGAGTTCCGAATTTTATTCTGTAGAGAGCTAGTCTCTAAAGACTTCTAATCGGAACTCATATACAGACATCATCTCATTCCTCGAGGAAAGAATATGAGCAACAATCTTTCTTCAGATAGTTTTTCAGGCAACCTATGCAGGGTTGCAGTAATCACTTACCATTAAGTACCGTTCACTCCTTGTTCAGCAGAATCCCATAAAATAAGTCAATGAAATTTTCAAGGTTTGGTAACCTTTTACCACGCCTACGGGGAAGGGTACGTCTTTTATTGGATAAAATACTCTAGTTATTTCAGTTGCTCAGAACATTCTTCACAGCAGATGCAATAGAAGATGCATACAGACACTACATATCTTAATATTCGCATATTTTTATAATAATATATAGGTCCTGTCTAGGATCACATACATTGCTCTGATCCTAAAGTAAGTCGTTAAAGCACTTGTGTTATGAAAACGGAAAATGAAGGACACACAAAAAATTGATTTCCACATTGACACGTCCGGAAATCGAATTCAGGACGTCAAAGCTGGGGACACCATTAAAACCATTTTCTACGCTACTCTTGGGTGGTGGCGTGGACAACGGTTTCGCTTCATACATTTCACCTGGTAGACTTATTTGATGGCCATTCCCAAAACTGGGGTAGACAGACGTCCAGACAATGAATTCCTTTCAAACCACATTTCACCGAAAACGTTTTTAGGTACAACATGACAGGCGGTGAGCTTGTCACCGTCTTGATATCCTTACTTATGATTTGAAAAAACTCATCGGTACGAGCCTACCATGGTCTTCGAAACTTAGTCTCGGTCTACCTCGACACCTTTTAATATTAACTTTCGCGCTATATATTTTCTTCACCATTCGGTCTTCACTCATTCACTCAACGTGCTCAAACCATCGAAGCACACCGTTATCCATTTTTGTGACAAGGTCATCTTTCAAACCTGCCATATTGCGAATCTCTTCGTTTCGCTTTAGGTCGGTCATGGTAAGGCCGCACATTTTACGAAGAGATCGCATCTCCACTGCATTCAACCTGCTTTTATGCTTCTTCTGGCATACTCAGGTTTTGCTGCCATATAACAAAGTCGGTACCAACACTGCATTATAACACTGCGTTATGCATTGCAAGGCGTGCACTTTTCACTACGCCTTGCCTTTTGACTAACGCAGTCAGGGCACCATTGACTTTGTTCCCGGCAGCGACACGCCTGTCCACTTCTAAATCACATCTTCCATCCCGGCTAAACGCACTCCCCAAGTATACAATTTCATTCACCTGTTCTATACATTCCTGATTTACCCATATTTCGCAATTCATTCTTTCTTCGTCCCTATTATGGAATATCTGGATTCGGCCTCATAAATAATTGTACGGACAAAAAAGGTGGAAATGTAGCGGTGTACTTACATAAAATACCCCATAACCCCATACCACATATCCCAAAACCATCTAAATCACATCTTCCATCCCGGCTAAACGCACTCCCCAAGTACACAATTTCATTCACAACATAATGTTAATAACAATAATAATGTTTATTTCAAGCCGATGGCCCATACTGTGTTAGTAATTTACATTAACATAGTGCTTAATTACCGGCTTCCGTCATTGGTATGTGGTATGTAGGCTTACCCAACGTGAAACCGTGTAGGCATCCCACCTGTTCATCAATGCATTCAGGATGCTGTTGCTAGAAGTACGCCATCTATTGAGAAGAGAGGCGCACCGTTTTCTAAGGATTGCATTGAAACCGTCAATTCGCGCTGCCACAAACATGGCCGATGCACAGAGATGAAATGAATTCTGAGTCGTTGTACGACCTCTGAGTATATTTGACCCACATGCTGCATGTATTAAAATTTTGACAGTAAGCTTTGAATAGATTTTCCTTAACGTCATTAAGCAAATCTGCGGGCCAGCATATTGTATCGGATGCTCAACGCCCTCCGTTCCCTTTCCATGTCAGTGTCGTCTTTTAGATCATCAGTAACCCAGTGACTCAGGTATTTAAAACAAGTAACTCTATTTAAAGCACTACCACACAACGTTACCGTCGGCACTTCAGAGTACTTATTACCGCATTTAAAGACAAGTATCTCACTCTTTTTTGCATTGTACCTGAGTCCATGGTCTACTGCGTAAGATTCGCAAATGGATAACATTTTCCTCATAGCGTTAATGGAAGGGGCCAACAACACCATGTCGTCAGCATAGCTGATATTATTTATACTGACGCCATCTATTGAACAACCGATTTCGGTGCCACTTAGCGCCTCCATCAATCCATTCATATAAAGATTAAAAAGTCGCGGAGAACTCAGGCCACCTTGTCTCACGCCAGAATCTAACCCATACACGTCCGAGAACTTTCCATTCCACCTTACTGTGTTCGTTTGATGATTGAACCAATACCTCAACAGCGATATTATTTCACGTGGCACCTCTGTATTCTGATACAGTTTACTCCACACTATATCATATGACACAAGGTCAAATGCTTTTGACAAGTCTAAGAAACAGGCATATACTGGTTTATTCCGGTCAGTATAGTATCGATATAGTATTGTTTGAGGCAATAAATAGCGCTCTCCGTAGACAGCCAGGGCTGGAAGCCAAACTGAGCATCATGTATAGATATATGTTTGCCTAATTTCTGGTCAACCAAACTGTCCAAAACCTTACATATTATGGTCGCTAAAGATATAGGTCTATAGTTTGATACATTTGTGGCATTACCTGTTTTATTCTTTAGGACGGGAACTACAATAGTCTTAATAAGTTCTAAAGGTAGATGCGAATGATTAGTAGACAAGTTAAATAATAGTGCCAATACCCTTGGTAAATGAGGACCTGCATGCTTCAAGTGTTCGACGCTGAGTCTGTCATGACCAGGTGCTTTTCCACCCTTCATACTCATTATCACCCTGTCGATGTCATTGGCTGTATAAATAATACGCACCTGCTCATGTTGAAGCCCAGCGTCGCAACCCAATGCTCCAGATGTTAACGTCGGTTTTACCTTAAAATGCTCACTGAATAGATTGGCTATGTCTTTGAATACCTTGTATATTTGCTGGGAGGCTAGTCTTTGGGCTTAACTTATTGTTATTTTTCCAAAAGTCGACAAAATTTTTATTAGCATCACAATTAGCAATAATATTCATTTTAATTTATTCATTTATAAAATAATGTTACATTACAAAAATAATGTTACACAAAAATTTTACTTTATGTAATGATTTCTTGTAAATACAATCTTGTAAATACAATCTTGCGAATACTACACATTTAAAATAAAACGATTTTCGGATTTTATCGCGATTTTAATTAGTTTTTACAAACTATTGTTATTTCCCGACATTTTGGATGCTTTCCGGTTGATTCACCTCATACTTGTTACTTAATTATAATAAGACTTTTCCCTTCAACCAAATTCAATTAAATTCTATATTATCCTATTTAAGATGGACATATACATATATGCAACTTTTAAAGATCATGTGAGCAATCTGCTTGAAGAGAGAAAGTTGAAGAGTACTCAGATATCTAGACGAAAGGACTAGATGAAAGGATCGTGACATTTGGCGACCTGTTCTGTCTGGCTATCTCGTCAGGGCCTCAGTACCTACGCGTGAAGAATCTTAATTCGACTATTCGAAAAACTATTACTCGTTATTAAATTTCACGCATTCATATCTATTTCATTTCCTGTATACTACTTTTACATTCTCTCATAAGGTCCATACGTTTATAATAATAGTCTTAATAATAATAATCTTTATTGTCATAAGTTTTCATCACAAATTTGTATGAAGTACCTGACTTCCGTACTAGATAATACCTGTATAACAGAGGTTAGTGTTTTTCTCCAGGCTAATATTACAACATACAATAACAACAAATCATAACTTATAACAACTTTAACAATAAGTGAAAACAAAAAAAAGCTACTTGAATACAATAAAAGAAGGTTAATGTTGAAGGATGGTAGTTCGTGCTCGTGTCGAAACATATTTACTTTTTTCAATAATGAAATTATTTGCTATATGGATATTTTCTCACCTTATATAGAAAAAAATCTAATTCTAACGTTAACATACATACTATACTCTCCCTTAAGAGAAGCTTTCTTCCTACGCATAGCTAGCGTATGCTCGTTCATTAACTTACATCCATAAATATATCCCTCCCCCTTTAGGGAGGATGTGCCATAATTGCCGCGCTTTGTAAGCCTATTAGCGATCGCAGCACCAGACACCTCGCACCTTACTTTTACCTAGCATTTTTAGAGATGGTTATTCCGAATACTGTCGATAGTAAATGGTATTTACAAGGTTTTTACTAAAAGGAAGGGTGTCGTTAATTCTTACGTGGACACCACATATCACATTAATATTGTGTTTACATATTATGTATTAATAACTATTGGCATAAATAAAAAGTCACGATAGCCGAGTAGTTGGGTAGCCGGAATCTCGAGTCGAGAGACCCGAGTTCGATCCCCAGGTGGCAGGCTCGTACCAATGGGTTTTTCAAAAACTTAAAATAATGATAAATAAATATCTTCACGCAATTCCCAATACAGGTGTAGACAGAGGTCAAGTCTAGACAATTAAGTCCCTTTGACCCACCTTCCACCGAAGATATTTTCGGGACAACGTGACAGGTGGTGAGCCCGTCGCCGCCTTTATGTCCAAGCCAACGATGCTATTCGTACATAAGTTTTTGAAAAGTCACGATAGCCGAGTTGTTGGGTGGTCGGAATTTCGAGTCGAGAGACCCGAGTTCGATTCCCAGGTGGCAGTACCAATGAGTTTTTCAAAAACTTATGTACGAATAGCATCGTTGGCTTGGACATAAAGGCGGCGACGAGCTTACCACCTGTCACGTTGTCCCGAAAATATCTTCGGTGGAAGGTGGGTCGAAGGGACTTAATAATGGTGAATGCACCACTTGATCTGCGCGAGTACCGTTCGCGCACTGTTCGCTATGCGAGGGTACGTGAACCGCCCGCGTGTACCTTGCTGGCCTCGCGTACCTCTGATCGCTCGCTCACTCGTTCAGTTCCATTCTTATTGTCGAAGACTGTATTTGGAGGAAAGGACGTATGATAATTGTTTGAAAATTTATAATTAAGATATACACTATGCTCTCGTGCCGAGATAGACGAGTGGTTTGGTTATCGGAATTCGAGTCGAGAGACCTCAAGCCTATGTACAATTCATATCGTTGGCTTGGACATAAAGGCGGCGACGGGCTCACCACCTGTCAAAATATCTTCGGTAGAAGGTGGGCCGAAGGGTCTTAATTGTCTAGACTAGACTTCTGTAAACCCCTGTATTGGGAAATTGGCAAGCAAGTTGCACGAGTGCGGCGCGCGCTGTCTGCGTAAGTCTTGCGTGAGTTGTGCTAAAGAGGCGCGCCAATTTGCAGTAACTGCAAGCGTGCAGCACGCGAGTACTTCGTGAACGGTTTGCGCGTAGCGGATTCTCCAGCTTTAGATGTTCCCGTAAGAATCACATCATTACGTTTTTCGCCTATGAGGAAAATTCTCTTCGAGTGGCTTGAGCTGTCTATTCTTGGTGCAAGTATTAGCCATTCCTATACAAAGGAATATATCAACACAGTGTGTGTGAAGGGAAGTTTTGCCGGAAGATATCATGCGTCTGAGAGACGGCGACTCAAAGGTGATAGATCTGCGTTCGTATGAAATAAATTGTGGGTTCGAATCCCGCCCATATCAGATGATTATTTAAAATTTCTCATTAATTTAATAACTGAAATGAATATTTGTGTATTTCATTCACAGCAAAGATTATATTTTTTTTTAGAAATGTAAGTTATTTATTGATCATAATAAAGTAATTCATTAAATGGGCAGCAAGAATATAAATCGCTTTTTTTCTGTCGAATGCTTTACCTTCATTTTGTTTATTTAAAAAAGAAGGAAAAGATGTTTGCCAGGATTTTTTTGGTATTCTGATCCGCGTAATTGATAAGGGTTGGTCGTTTAATTAACTCCGCTTAAATTATTACACGAACTCCCTCGAGTAGAAAACTTTACAAAACGTTTATCGTGGTATATAACTTTATTTTAGAAAGAGGAGCCGGCAATATTTTTGCTGAAAACGCGGCGTTTTATTTGTGTACAGCACACAAACAATATAAGGTATATTGTTGTTGAAGAAGAAGTTGAAGATTTTTATGAAAAATTAATTATGAATAAAAAAATATTGAAATGTTAATTTAAGACCTCATAACTGATAGTGAACCGTTCTTTCGATTTGATATTCAGACGGCGGCGGGCTTACCACCAGTCACGCTGTTCCAAAAAACCGTTTTTGAAATCACATTGAAACGAGTCTTAGGGATGGAACTCGGGTCTCTTGACTCGAATTCCTATCACCTAAGCACTAAGCTTTGGAGATGTGTTCTTCTATGTCCGATTTCTATGTTCGAGATGTGTTAACGCCAGTTTTAAAGGTGTCGGCAGCTCTGAGTGAGCAACTTCTTTCATATTGTCTCGGGTCTGGGTGTCAAACAAAGAAGATTGGAACTGTTGATTGGATTGGAAAATCGGAACTAAGAAGGTGCCACACCTTCTTTGTTTCCGATACAATACATAAGGGCTTTAACTACTTACTTTTGGATCGAAGCAATGTATGTGACGGTGTCCATCTCATCTATTTATGTATGTATTTTAAAAGTATTTAATTTTTATTTTAATATTGTCATTTTCAATGATTTTTCAACCTCTATTCTATTTATATTTTTGATTTTTTTAATAAATAAATAATAAATATCTTCATGCCATTCCCAATACAGGGGTAGACAGAATTTTTTTATAGAAAAGGGAGGCAAACCAGCAGGTGGCTCACATGATGGTAAGTGATTACCGCCGCCCATGAACATAACACCAGAGGCATAGCAGATGCGTTGCTGGCGTTTAAAAAGGTCTTGACCATTGTCAAGACCGTTGTCAAGAACTTCATTAAGTCCTTTCTACCCACCTTCCACCGAAAACCTTATTTTGGGACAACGTGACAGGTGGTGAGCCCGTCACCGTCTTTATGTCCAATCCAACGATATTTAAATCCTATATTAAATTTTTACAAAAAGCCATTGGTTACAAATACCCAACCTGGGGATTGAACCACCCAACCACTAGGCTATCGTTAGGTACTACAACCATAAGGTAAGGTTCGGGAAAAGGAAAGGTAGTTTAGTGTTATATAAAAAGTGCAACGTTTTCAGGCCTCATTTGTACAAGTTTTTATTCCACGATAATATTTATTTTTCAATATTTTTATTTTTGTTCCTCTGTGCTGAATAATTCAATTAGTTGAATAGTTTGTAAATATTTTAGTTTTTAAGCAGGGCCGTTGTTGTTTTTATATCTGTCATTTATTTTAATGGAAACAGAAGGCACAAAAAGCGGCTTTGTGATCTTCTATAAATTAATGAAACTAAGATAAAGAAACGAAGGAAGAAACGAAAGAACGAAAAAAAGGATAGTGTACCTTGTTTGGAATCAAACAAAAATACATGAATATTATGGTAATCATGATATTAAGGAATAAAAGAAAGGACAAACACTCGAGATAAAGAAGGTATAACTAAAAGTATAGAAAGATGGAATTATCTGTTAAACACACAAACGGAAAATTGCAAAATACGGGCTCGGTAGGAAGCGCTGCCATTATTTTTAGTCAAAATTTTTCGATTTTTTGCATGTTACGCATCCAATCAACAACGCCCTCCCGACCCTCTTACGACCCCCTCTGCAACGCTAATGACAAATAAAAATTAAATTTGAAGCACCTCCAGTAATTCTACAAATCACACATAAAGAAAAACTTTGTGTTACTGGTTGGCTAGACTTCTTTGTTACTTAAACCACGTCTTAATAGCTGAAATAATTTGTATGAGATTTTGAACACAGGTAGTATATAATAAAAAATTTAGTCAGTTCATAATTAGTAACACTATATATCGCGAAAAAATAAATTGTTTCTGGGGAATAGATATATTTGTATTTAGAATCCGGCCAAAATTTACATTAAACACACGAGCAAGGTAGCGGGCACAATCTAGTGAAATATATTTTCGTAGCAGAAACAGTATTTGGCATAAAGTTGCAATGTTTTAAAAGCATCACCGGCATTGTTCGTAGAAAGCAATTTTGTACTTGTCGCAGATAAGAACAATAGCTATAATTGTCGCTAGGCTGCCTTAATAAAGTTACAAGTGCGCTTTAATTTGTTTAACTTCGTGTTTAGTGGTGAAGTTCCAAAACGAGATGAAAAGTTTTATATCTTTAAACATGTTTGTTTTAAGAACATGATATAATAAGATTACATACAAATAGTGTTTTTATTTTTGTAACTCTTTGTGTACTTAATATTTCCCTCCAAAATTTTCAATTTTCTTTCATTTTTAATAAATCTCTCACTTTTACGCGCGCTTGTGGAATATTTTACCTATACGCATTCGCGCGCTACATCTTTTTACTCATTTAAATTAAAAAAAAACGTCCTTCTATCCCATCTCCATGACATCTAACGCCACATAGAATAAGAATACAATAATTACATGAAGTTTCCTCAATGACCAAAATAAAACAGCATAAAGATACAATTAGGTGGTAGCTAAAAAATTTAATAACACTTCGGACCATAGGAAGTTAATCACCTAAAGATTAAAATGTTGCAGCTAAGCTATAAATTTAAATAGCTTCAATCTTTTATCAATAATAATAAAAGTAGTTATTGTCTACTGATCTTTAAATTTATCCTTATTTTTTTTTATAGATAAGGCCGGCAAACGAGCAGGCGGCTCACGTGATGGTAAGTGATTACCGCCGCCCATGATCACCCGCAATACCAGAGGCAGATGAGTTGCCGGCCTTAGAGACCCCCGAAAGATTGTGAGGAAGAGGGGGTGTGTGGGCCTCCGGTTACCTGCACTCACCAGACGAAACGCAGAAGTTTGTTAGACTTCTACTTTACGCCGGTATTCTGTGAGGTCATGGTACTTCCCCGGTCGAGCCGGCCCATTCATGCAACAACAAAAGCTGATACGTGGCTCTACCACTGGAAATGATACCTTATATGATTCTTGAGGTATCAGTCCAAGAATATACTACCCCCTTTCTTCTTATGGGTATGGTAAGAGGCGACTAAGGAAATACCGACAAATGGGGCCACCCGAAACCACCTCGAAAAATTCCAGATCAAAATTTAACATACCGGCGACCGCCAGCAACGTCAAAATTGCAAGGTGTATGGTACTGTGAACGCCAATCTACTTGCCAGGCGCGGCGATAACGACAAATCCTACTTTTGGGAGAGGCTTGTCACATTGTCTTCGAAAGTTAGTCTCGGCCTACCTCGACACTTTTTATCTGCGATAGAGGAACCTTGTTATGAAATCTATTAATATAAGATATATATATATATGTATATATATATATATATATATATATATATATATATATATATATATATATATATATATATATATATATATATATATATATATATATATATATATATATATGTATATATATATATATATATATATATATATATATATATATATATATATATATATATATATATATATATATATATATATATATATATATATATATATATATATATATATATATATATATATATATATATATATATATATATATATATATATATATATATACATATATATATATATATATATATATATATATATATATATATATATATATATATATATATATATATATATATATATATATATATATATATATATATATATATATATATATATATATATATATATATATATATATATATATATATATATATATATATATATATATATATATATATATATATATATATATATATATATATATATATATATATATTAATATAAGATATAGCTTCAGAGAATTTTCCTCATTCTTTGCCATCTTCGAGGTTTAGTTGCCACAAGAAATTTTACGCCGATACAAAACGTTTCTTTTTTAAATTTCAATTAATTATTTTATTTAAAACATTATTTATTTTCTTATATTTTTAAAATCTTTTTCAATATATTAAAAGACAACATGTTCAGGAATGCAGGCATGTTAATGTTATAAATTTTCTGCTGTGTTAGGGTTTTAATGAAATTATGACACATCACAACGTATGGAAAACATTGTTTGAATTCTTGAAAAATATGCTTCGCATGGGATAAGAGCAGGGAAAATTTACGTTATGTCCCAATAGAAAAGTACGATAGCGGAGTAGTTCGGTTTCAAAAATATCTTCAGTGGTAGACCACTGCCTACAGTGCATGTGGTATTAGGAATGACGTCAAGATGTTTATTATGTGTAAAATTTAATATTTTTCAAAGATGACTGAATTTCCTCAAATATGAAAACTATCTAGATAAACGCTGATGCTATCGAATCACAATATACTTTAAAAAGCGTTAGGATAATTTTTGAGATATCGATTTAAAATTTGTGACAGTTTTTATAACAGGCTGCAGGGATTCAAATTTTATATGATGGCCGTGTTGTATTAAAAGTAAACATTTACTATCCTAAATACAGTAAAGTTGAAGTGCTCATGCTTGGTAAAAGCTCTCTCAAATAATCTTTGAGGGAGTTTAGAGCAGTGAAATCTCCACGACACTGCTCCAGTGTGGGTTGGGGCACTTCACACATTGTCGAACTAATATAAAAAAGAATGTCTTCACCCCATTCCCAATACAGAGGTCTGGACAATTAGTCATTTCTACTCTCCACTGACCAGAGACATTTTTTGGCACAACATGACAGGTGGTGAGCCTGTAGTCGTTTTTTTTATTCAATTAGCATTCTTCTTTCAATTGATTGCTATAATCAATTTTATTGCTACAAATTTAGTGGTGCTGATCTAGATATTGAAGTTGGATCTCTCCATAAATAACAATTACAGTTATACATGACAGAGAGATATTAATGGCGTTTATCTTATCACATGTTTGTGAACTTAAAATTGTTTTTCGTCTGCAATAAAATTTTTTGGATGATACCAATCTAAATACACTTTTACTATGAACAGTACCTAATTACAAAAACATTACCAATGAAATACTTAGCAAATTATAAATGTATACACAGAAGATTAGAGTGATTTATACATATACAAAATCAGCCCGTCGTCTCAGTCAGACGTCTTTAATGCACCGTCATACTGCATTTCCACTATTAGTAGGAAACGGAACTCTGTACTCAGTAAACTGAAGACATTTATGTTCGTAAGAACATAACAGTGCAAACTGTAGTCATTAATCTTGAGTTGCGTGCTACGCACTGAATTAAATTGAAGCAACATAAAACCACCTGTAAATAGCAAGGGCTCACACTGTGAGGCTCTGCGCTAACCAAAACTGGCTCGTTTCCAAAAGTATTTGATTACATTTAACCAATCATAAAATGAAATTATTCGAAAACATAGTAACTACGCGCTGTGTGGACGTGAACCCAGGACGGTTCGATACCCGGTCGAGTCAATGTAGAAAACACTTTTTCTACATTTTAATGCGTCCGGGGTCCGGGTCCGTGTTACCTTCATTGTTACCGATTCCAGAACACAAGTGCTACAGTAGCTAAAGTAAACAACTTGGAATCAGAATAATAATGTTATTTCTTACGGCTTTTTCTAGTTAATTTTCTATAGGCTCACGTGATGGTAATTGATTACCGAAGCCCATGAACACCCGCAATACCAGAGGCATAGCAGATGCATTGCCTCCCTTAGAGTATCCGCTCCCCCCCGAAGAAATAGTTGAATCCAAAAACAAATATAAGTCGATAGATGCGGGTGGTTCAGCACTGTTTTCTGTGACCTATGTTCAGCAGTGGACTTTAGATAAGCAGTAAAGGAGAAGAATAATAAAATGTGTATAGGTCTAAGGTTAGGGAAATGCTGATAGATCACGTCATACACCTTACAAGTAAGTTCAGTCGAAGAAGAAACTATCCTGTTATTTTAAACATTAAAAAATCCCTACTCTCTTGCCATCTAAAAGATGTAAAAATTGTGTTGAGGTCCTCATGGGAAGATAATTGGCAAAAAATTAAACATGTGAAATGCAGAAATTACTCTAGCATTCAAAGAGATATCCCAATTAAGGTTTTTCCGTCATCGTGAAGCAAGTAAAGTTATCACTTCTACAATTTGCCGTCTTCGCTTTGGTCACGTTTGTTCACCAGTACATCTAGCTAAATTGAGGATCCGAGATAACTCTATTTGTGAGTGCGGACTTGGCGAAGGGACCGTCAACAACCTGTTTTTTAATTGCCCTTAACTAACATACTCCCTGTATGATGTCCTACCACCATACATTCCTCGTCCTGTTATTGTTAACTTTTTGTTATCTCTCATGTTTACCCAGTTTGCAAACATAGTATGTGATTTTGTTAATACTAATAACATTAAATTACAATTAGTTACTAACTAACACCATGACACAAGAACTACAGATGTGCTATCAATCCGGAGGAAACTTACATTTTTTATAATGGATAAGAAATCTTCACACAGCAGTTTGGCGGAGGAAATATACTGGACTAAGTACGCTGCAGGACTTTGGCGTACCCCGAAATGTTAGTGTCTGAAGTAATCGCCACGCTTGGCAAACGGATTAGTGCTCGTAGTAGGCACCGTATCCCGCAGACGCTGCTGCCCGTCACATGTCTGCTAAATTTTAGTATGGTATCTTTTAATTTTTAAAACTTTTTTCTTGGTCGTCTGTTACGACATCCACGGGAAGAAAAAGGATGGTCCTCTTACTCGTAACTATACGGTATTTCTGAACTCAAATAAACATTACAGGTTATTTCATTAATCATTAGCTATGCTTCATAAAGACATCCTTTATTGTGGATTCCCTGTGAGAACTTCTTTACAAAGAGAAATATTATTTACTTGATTGAACAAATATTCGAGAAGCCATGACGTTGAGCGATTAAATCGTTTAGTCGAGATGATACATGACATTTCTGCCTTAACGGGGTCTTATAGGGAAAGTAGGGATTAATTTTCATTGTAACTGAAACCATAGGGTTATAACTAACAGGTTTGTCCCTATACGAGCTAATCTTGTATGTGTATCTAAATTTTAAATAATATATATTTCTGGAACCTGTGTTATGATTTGTATTTTAATATTGTTTTACATTCCAAGTTTATCTTTGTCGGTGTGATCTCTGAGAAATTTTTTTCTTTCCTTGATATATTAATATTAGAAACTATTATTATGTTTTTATTACACACTGAAAAGAGTAACCTCTCCTTAGAAGAAAATATTACTTGATAAGAAATAAAATAAATTATAAGAGCTATCTGAATATAAACGTGTTTTTACTCGTAGGTAGTATCTATGTAGGACTATTGTGTCACTACATTGGACATCCAGGTGGCGATGGGCTCACCATCAAAAACGTTGCCTCAAATAGGTTTTCGTGAAAGGTGGATATCGAAGGACTTAAGACCCGAGAAAATGTAGTAACAGTGTTGTCCACATTGACCTGACCGGAAATTAAACCCCTCACAGCAAACAGCCTCACAGTTGGCGACACCGTGAAAACCGGTATTTATGGTGACTTCAAATAATCAAATTGAAATAAAACTACATACATATTTTTCAGTCATGGGACCTATATAGAATATCGCATAGTTTTCAAGATATTATTCTACTTACATGTATACATTGGACGACCACCGTGGACGAGTGGCGTAAACACCGGTTTTCAAGTTGTTGCCATCTCGAGGTCCCGGGTTCGATTCCCGGACGGGTCAATGTTTAAAAACAAACCAATGTTTAAAAAAAAACAAACAATAATTTATCAAAAAAATCTCTTTACCTACCTTTGTTCTGTTGATTTACACATCTACCGGTTATATTCTCGGAAAATTCCAGACTATTACGGATGCAAATTATGTTATCATCCAGTGTACCCTTGTCAGTCACGCACTCAACTATGTTGGATGCTTCTGACATATCAAATTAAATTAATTTGATGCACGCTGTCAATAGAGTCTCAACTATTTTGGGTAATCGAGTCAAAAATGTTTTTTCAAAACTTATGTACGATTTATATAGTTGGCTTAGACATAAAGACGGCCAGCACGGACAGCCTTACCACCTGTCATATGTCCCAAAAATGCCTTCAATGATAGGCGGGTAAAGAACTTAAATGTCTAGACCACTGTCTATCCGAGTATTGAAAATGGCGTGAAGAGTTTTTTTTTTTTTAGAAAAGGGAGGCTAACGAGCAGGTGGCTCACATGATGGCAAGTGATTACCGCCACCTATGAACACCCGCAATACCAGAGGCATAGCAGATGCATTGCCTCCCTTAGAGTCCCCCCCCCCCCAGAATTGGGGGAGGGGGGTGTGTTGGCCATCGGTTACCTGCACTCACCAGAAGAAACGCAGAAGTTTGTTTAGACTTCTACTTCACGCCGGTATTCTGTGAGGTCGTGGTACTTCCCCGGTCGAGCCGGGCCATTCATGCAACAACAAAAGGCTATGCGTGGCTCTACCACTGTTAAGATATTTTACTGTTCATAAATTAGTTTATTTATTGCAATAAAAGTTACAATAAATAAACAAAGCAATTTCTGCATCCTTTGATTTGTGGTGGATAAATAAAGGTTTAAAGGAATGAAGGTTTATTCATGTATAAAACAATTACCTTAATATTGAGTGTTGTAACAGTAAGACACCTGTAACTGTAACATATTTGATAAGGAAAGTGTCTACTCAAAATCGATGCTCAATACACGGTGCTCCTTCTTGAGCATCTTAATATTCACTTCGTATAGGTCGAACAAAGACGAAGCACTTCGTTGTCATCTGATAAGCGATCATTATTCTATTATTACACGTGTAGTTGCCTTTTGATACAAGCTTTTATTATTATATCTTCACGGATAGTCCCTGATAGGTAGGCCAGGAGAACAGATCCTCAAGTGTGACGTTTATACATACTTCTTTCGCTTCTTTCAAATTCATCATTTTTTATATACGCTCCGTCCGAGTAACTTAATAGGTAAACATAGTTTTCAATTATACGTTACTAGAATTGCAAGTTATATATCCGGCCAAGCTTGGCGGTGACTGTAAGTAGTCTGTTTATTTTCTTTGATTTGTTATTAAAGTAAGTAAGAATTGTATTCATTGAAGATATCAACTAAAATAATATCGAAAAATTTATAAACACTATAAGGAATATCATTTTTATTTATTTTATTTATTTATTTTTGTAAAATATGCTTTACAAGGGGCAGACTTAATGCCATTCTCTGCCAGTCAACCCTGGGTGAAGAAAAAGCATGTTGGCAGGTGTAAATTCGGAATAAATATCATATATCTAATTTTCTAATATTAAGAACGATTGCCATCGCGACCTATAAAACAAATTACGTAATTTGATGCCACATGTTAAAATAAAGTACCGCTGTAATGGGAACGCTGATCTCAGTTGTGTAGTGTTATGTACCTACATATTATTCATAAATATCCTTGGAAGAAAACAAAACTATCTGCCAAATTTTTAAAGCAATGCATCAAGTAGTTTTCGAGGTGTAGTTTTTTACACATTTAATTCTGCCTCTAAACAACATTGTAACAATTATTGAGTTCCGATTTTTAGTCTGTAGAGAGCCAGTCTCTAAAGACTTCTAATCGGAACTCATATACAGACATCATATCATTCCTCGAGGAAAGAATATGAACAATCTTTCTTTATATAGTTTTCAGGTGTCTTGGGTTGCAGTAATCACTTACCATTAAGTACCGTTCACTCCTTGTTGCAGAATCCCATAAAATAAGTCAATGAAGTTTTCAAGGTTTGGTAACCTTTAACCACGCCTACGGGGAAGGGTACGTCTTTTATTGGATAAAAGACTCTAGTTATTTCAGTTGCTCAGAACATTCTTCACAGCAGATGCAATAGAAGATGCATACAGACACTACATATCTTAATATTCGCATATTTTTATAATAATATATAGGTCCTGTCTAGGATCACATACATTGCTCTGATCCTAAAGTAAGTAGTTAAAGCACTTGTGTTATGAAAACGGAAAATGAAGGACACACAAAAAATTGATTTCCACTTTGACACGTCCGGAAATCGAATTCAGGACGTCAAAGCTGGGGACACCATTAAAACCGTTTTCTATGCTACTCTTGGGTAGTGACGTGGACAACGGTTTCGCTTCATACATTTCACCTGGTAGACTTATTTGATGGCCATTCCCAAAACTGGGGTAGACAGATGTCCAGACAATGAATTCCTTTCAAACCACATTTCACCGAAAACGTTTTTAGGTACAACATGACAGGCGGTGAGCTTGTCACCGTCTTGATATCCTTACTTAAGATTTGAAAAAACTCATCGGTACGAGCCTACCACATGAGGATTCCGATCATCCAATCACATTTATCAGCTTTCGTGGCTGTTAAAAGCAAAAAAAGATTTTTTCCACAAACGAATGCATAAAATAGATTTGCTAATAACACTTTCATAGTTAGCGATTCAGATTTCCTAACAATTACACAGCACATGTGATAAATCTCAGGAAACTTTGATGACGGGACCATTACGAAGTGCGACGAGAAACATAAACTTTGTAGCCCTCGAAGTTTGTGTCATTATGGGAGACTAAGAAGTGAATATTATTAATTACAGTGCTTTATTCGTCATACGAAAATTTTAAAAAAACATCTTATAATGGTTTGTAGCGGTAATATAGCTCCGCTACCGCTACGCTAATATATGGACTATAGTATAGTATGGACTTATAGTAAATGTAATAGTTTAATAGTAAATGTATAGTAATTGCTTCACTCTTTTTGAGCTGAAACGTACAGTTACAATCTTCATGCTAAATAGCAAATAAATTTCTATTTTATCTGTTAACAGTAAATAAATAAAATAAATATCTTCACGCAATTCCCAATACAGGAGTAGATATTTATTTATTTTACTTATTAGTTAAAAATTAGTCGTACGGCCCATCTCGAGGTATTGTACCAAGAACGCTTGCTGCATTTCTTAGAATTGTTGGCCTTAACCTTTAATCGAGAAAAAGCCAATGCCCTTATCACCCAAACAGTCGCGGATACAATCCCTTTAGAAACCACTCCCTTTGGAAACCTCAACCACTAAGGAAATGTCTGACTAAGGTAATGCCATGTGGGATAGTCATCTCAAAAATACCCAGACTAAAATTGATTTCATCGGAGATTAGTAGAAGCGTCCAATGTGTTTGGTGTCTGGTACTGTCTCACTGGAGATACAGAATACTCTGTCCTAGAATCTTGTTTAGGTTCCACAGACCAATGCATTTTCTGTTACGTTTCTATTTCAAAAATCGAATGAAATCATTTTATATTTATTGCCATCATACTCCCGTGATACACGACGGGGAGTTTTATTTAATAAAATGTTATTGATTTATGATCATATTTGAGTGAGCCCCGTGTTTCATGTTACCTTTGCTTTCCTATATATTGTGTTTAGTGACGTGGGTTCGAATACTGACGTATTGTGCACGTTTGTTATAATATTAAGAACAACATTTCATAGTATTCATGGGAAGGGAAGATTCGAGTCCCGGTAAGCTCACCACCAACCACGTTGTCCCAAAAACATGTTAGAAGGATTTAATAGTCTATACCTCCGTTTACATGATAGTAAAAATAGGTCATGATATAAAAAAATAATAAATAAATATCGTCATGCAATTCCCAATACAGGGGTAGACAGAGGTCAAGTCTAGACAACTAAGTCCCTTTGACCCACCTTCCACCGAAGATATTTTCGGGACAACGTGACAGGTGGTGAGCCCGTCGCCGCCTTTATGTCCAAGCCAACGATGAAATTCGTACATAAGTTTTTTGAAAAACTCATTGGTACTGCCACCTGGGGATCGAACTCGGGTCTCTCGACTCGAAATTCCGACCACCCAACAACTCGGCTATCGTGACTAAAAAAATGTATATAGAAATGCATAATGCGCTACTTTAACTAATTTTTAGCTAACTTTATAACTTCTTTTTGTTAAGTTTCAAGAGTCCATTGCTGAACGTAGGCTTTCTCTAAAGTTTGAATCAAAGAACTTGAGGTTTTTAGCCACCTGCATATATCGACTCCCGGCAATATTTTGCAGAGTTCCACTTAATCTTGAGACCTGTTGTACTACTCTACGTTTGTGTAAAAGTCCACTATGGGAAATGTTCCGCACTTCTTCACTTCACACCCAAAGTCGGCAATATCTGTTATGTTCAAAGTAATAAATAGAATGAAGACAGAAAGAAAAATATTTATTCACTACTACATAACAAATCAAACAAATAATAAAAATGTTGCTAGTTAAACTAAGAAAAAAATATATAATTAAATGGTAGATCTGGTAACAGTAATAAGAAAAGTAATACAAAATAAAAAAATAGAAGGAAAAAAAATTAGTAGTATGTGAAAAGGACAACCAACTCAGCAATTAGCTGCAGATGTTTGCGGCAGCGCTGATTTTCAGTTGGGTCCTCTAAAATCATGTATGAGTTGAAGCGACAACACAAAGACGAAATACATCATTCTACAAATAATAAGTGAAAACAATGTAAAAAAAGAAATAAATGAGAACATCTAAACTACAAAATTGCACACCTATGTAATATTCACACACAATTTTTTTTAACATACAATAAAAGTGTATATGAAATTTTTACATTTATCAACAAATTTAAACGTTGGGTTTATGATACTTAAATTCGTGCACTTATGAAAAATTGACTGTGGATGACCCAGGGCAACATTAAATAATAACCACTAGCAAAGGTTAACTATATTAAACTAAGTTATGGTAAACATTATCAAATTGTAAACTTAGAGTGTGTTTTTTTTATTTTATTTTTAAACGTTTGTGCCGATTTTATATTAAGAATTGGAGGAGGCATGTTGTTCCAAATTTTTGTTGCCGCGTACTTAAAACTGCCCTGAAAAGCAGAAGTTTTATGTTTCGGAATTTTTTAAAATAGCGTACACAACCGACAGCGATAGGCCAATGTGAGTTTTTTAAACAGGTACTACGGTTGACAATTCTTAACTACACCAAAAAGTAAACTACTAAAGTGAATATAACGTCTAAATGGCATCTTAAGCATGCACGCCTTGTTTAGGTACGGAATAACGTGTGCCCGAGGGGGGATTTTAAAACAATCTGGCACACGCATTTTGCACCCGTTGTATTAGTAAACCTTTTGACAACAATCTAGGACCATACACAGTATCACAATAATTCATTTTTGATAGGATCAGTGATTCAACCAAGTTTTCGCGAAGTTGAGTACTGAGAAGTTCACGAACTTTATACAGAAGTTTAAGGCGATAAAAACAATTACGAGTGATTTCTGAAATATATGCTTCATAACGCAGTGCTGCGTCCAAATCTAAACCAAGATTTCGAGCCCTGTCTACTCGTTCTATCATTTGTCCTCTAATATATATTGCTACAAATAATTGCAGATACCTGCTTTTTGGAACCTAATAACATGTACTTAGACTTTTTAGGGTTAAGAAAAAGTGAATTTCGACTAGACCAGTCAGCTAATCTCTCAAAGTCCTGATTATTTTTTATAATGCTTTCTCGTGCATCCTTTGGCCTAAAAGACATATATAGTTGTAAGTCATCCGCGTATATGTGATATTTACAGTTAATTATATCTGCTGTGTATAGTATAAAAAGCAGAGGTCCTAAAATAGATCCTCGTGGGACGCCGCGTTTAACTTCTTTAAGAGAGGAAGATTTCTTAATACCACCGTCATCTTGCAGTTCAACATATTGATGACGGTAATTCAAATAGCTATCAAACCATTTAATTACAGACGCATCAAATCCATAAAACGCCATTTTTGCTAAAAGTAATTCAGAATTAATTGAATCAAAAGATCGTGAGAAGTCAAGTCAGACCAAAATAGATCCTATCGCTATATCTTGAGCCTCTTAGATATTTGATGTCACTTCGTGCAGTGCTGTAGCAATGCTTTTACCTTTACGGAACCCAGATTGGAGAGAAGGTAAAATTTTGTTGATTTCTAAAAATTTTGTCAGCTGTATACTAACGATATTTTCAAGAATTTTGGATAGACGAGGCACTATACTTATGGGTCCTAAATCAGAATATGAAGAGGGGTTATTTGTTTTGGGAATTGGTATAATGTCAGACTTAGGTATTTTATTCTTGCATTCCTGGCATTCCCATTTCAGTTTGCGCTCCTGGGACATGGTGTTATTGAAACGCTTCTCCGAAACATTTGCGCATATTAAGTCATAAATGTTAGTGCAAATGCAGCATTTTAAGAATGCCTGATTAGCGATATTTTGTAAACAACTTGCACAGGAATTTATTTTTGATGCCATCTGTGAAGCTCTAAAGTAAACTATATAATCTGGGGCTATAATATCAACAGAAGTGTAAATAGTCAATACACACGCGATGCTACTAGCTAGCTCTTAGAAAAAAAAGTATACAATTATTATAAAGTTATTAGATAATTTAAGTCGTTTTTATATTGTTCCGCAAACACTTATACGAGGGTACATCACAAAAGCTTTGTATAAACTGCAGTTTTATATTGTATTTTGATTTCATGATATCACTATTACGCAATGTTTACGATAGACAAGTTTCGATCTCCTGTTGTTTAGACGGAAATGAAATCTGATCACACGAGAATTGCACGCAATCAAAGGAGTACAAACAAACACGTCTGTCGCGCTCAGCTCACACATGACAATCCTAAATCGTACATCAACTCCAAAATATGTAAATGTTATATTTTTATTATTACTTAATTTATGTTTCTATTATTAATATAATTATTATTACTTTACGCAGTCTCAGTTAATGCTTATCGCCGTCTTAATTTCCAAACTTTATTCTACGTTAATATTTATCTACATAATTAAATATAAGTATAAGGATATTCTACTCTTGCCGTGGACTAAAAGACGGCGATTGGCTCACCGCCTATCTTAAATATGCTCTGTCAAAATTATTGGGAAAATGTGTGAAAATATAAATAAATCGAAACTCCTCAATAGTTAAACAATTGTTAAAGATCAATTATAAAAGTTGCAATAACGGCTGTCATAGCACTAATAGTAAATAAATATTGAAATAAGTTTGTTGTCTAAGACAACTCATAACACAATCAAGACATCGTAATAATAACATTAATTCTGGGAACTCCCGTCTCAGTAGGTCTCCCCATTCGTGAATAACTAAGTTAAGATCAAGCCGCATGTGCTAGCTTACGTAATTAAGTTATCAAATGAAGAATATTCCTGAGGGATTTATGTGCGAGAATTTTTCCTCAGATTCTTTTACATCTATTATATCTGTGATATATTTATCCAATGTCAACTGAATACAACTTTATTTTCATGCATTTCCCAATACAGTGGTAATCAGAGGTCTAGAAAATTAAGTCCTTTCGACCAACACTTCCGTAAAACATTTAAGGACAACGTGATCGGTGGGAGAATGTCGCTGTTTTCAAATCCAACCCAACGATATAAATTTTTTATCAGTTTTTTTAATTCATTTTTACGAGCATACTTACATATTTTTTTTAAATAACGAAAAAAGATGATTTTATTTTGGAATAAATATTAAGTTTTGATATAACTTCAGAACGAATGGGTTAACAATAATGATGATTATCCTGGTGTATGTGTATAAAATTCCTGGTTTATGTTTATATTATGGAATTATAAACAACGATGTTGCCACAAACACCCAGATTCAATACAATATAAGAAAAGAAAACAACACCACTCTTCTGTTGAGGTCGCTGTTATGGTAAATAAATGGTGTGGTAAGTTCTTAAGGTGGGTGAATGGTGTTTAGTAAGGGTGGTGGTAAAAAAAAAATTTGATATTTGTATAGGAAAATTTTAAACCGTGACTGATATTTATTTAAATACTACTTGACACTCCCCTCTTCGAGCAGTTTGCTCTCATGGTCGTCGAAAGTTACTCTTAGTCTAACTCGACACCATTTAATATTAACCTTCGCGCTGAGCATTTTCTTCACCTTTCGGTCTTCACTCTTTCGCTCAACGTGCCCAAACCATCGACGTACGCCCTTATAAATTTGTCTTGCTGTCTAAACCAACTGTACAATATATTTACTTATAAATATTTAATTCATAATAACACCAATGTTTACATAGGCCTCAGCTTTGATGGCCATCTTTTAAATTTATAATATTCAGTACAATTTATAAACTATTTTTATTCACATTATCAGTACTTTTGTTGAATAACAAACATTTATATAAAATCCTTTGACATAATACGTCTGTTATATAAGAATAGAAACCAACCAGCGACTTAGTTTCCCAGATTTTAAAATAAATATTCAACAAAGAACATCTTAGACTATATGTTGTTCTTTGAAATCTATTGTGATAATAAAAAGATCAGTTTATAGAAAATTTTGAAACGAAAATGCAACGTAAAATTTTTTCTTAGCATATTCCGTGTGGTGTATAGAACTGGTGTAAAGAAGTGTGACAATAAATAGGAACAGTTTATAAAACGCGTTAAAGAAGCTTTTACACAAAAGCCTACTAAAAAAATATAATTTCGAGGACATTGAAGTGTCTTTGAGTTATTCCCAGTATTAAGGTAGACAGATGTCCATATAGATAGATAGATAATTCTTTATTGTAAATAATCTTATAGAATTAATTATTACAATTTCGGAAACCTTAAAACTACAAACGGTGGTCATATTGCTTTAAGCGATTTCTGCCTGACAAACCGGGTATTAAAGGAATATTAGCTCTATTAAATAGGATAGGTGATATTATAATACAACAAATATTTAACAATTAAAAATATTTCATTAATTGACTATGTAATATATAGATAAATTTACTATAGTTAATTGACTCAGGTGTTACTTTGCGGAAATTCATTGTAAAGTTGTTATTGAAAAAATTACTTCGCAACCCTCCGCATCCAAATATAAAAAGGTATATGTTACCTGCTCCGAAGAGAAGAAGAGCACCACCCTCCCTCCCACAGATGCGTGCACTAATTCCACCGCACGCACCACCACCACCACACTCAAACCAGGTAACATATACCACCACCGAAAAAGCCTTGTTTTGAGGCGAAACACGTGTCGCGTTATATATATATATATATATATATATATATATATATATATATATATATATATATATATATATATATATATATATGTATATATATATATATATATATATATATATATATATATATATATATATATATATATATATATATATATATATATATATATATATATATATATATATATATATATATATATGTAGGATGTGTAAATGAGTGAGAGAAAGGATAAGTGAGACTAAGAGGGAAGATATGACATAATGATTGATTGAAATGAATGAGATGAGATAGAATGATGTGTGAGGGAGAGAGGAGACGAATGGCGTACGTGAAAGGAAGAAGAAAGTGATAAGACGAAATTAATATTCTAAAATAGTAAAAGTGAAAATAAAAGACTGAAGTGAGTTGAAAACCAATTATTTCATTTAATCAGGATAATCCCTACAAATTTTGGGGGCTCGTCCGGGATCATCCCAAAATTTTTACGACGTGACCGGCGTGGTTTTTTTTCATAACCTCAAAGACGAAAAGACGAATAAACCAAAGAAGACGATACAATCACAATGACGACGGAATCAGAAAAGACGACTGATAAGACGGAAAAACCGGAGAAGTTGTTTGCAACCTATTTAGACGGATTCTACAACATAACCAAATTCAACGGCGATGACGATACCTATTCTGCTGTGTAGTGGGCAGAAGACATTGAGGACAACGCAGAAATATTCAATTGGACACCTCAGCAGCAGCTCATTATTGCAAGAAGATCACTAGAAGGTACAGCAGCACTATGGTCAAAGACGGAGAAGGTGTTCAAAGGCTTCAAAGAACTGAAAGCGGCATTGTTACAAGAGTTCCCTGAAAAGATCAACAGCAAAGAGATGCATGAGCTGATGGCAGCTAGGAAGAAGGAACCTGGTGAAACCTACATGCAGTACATGCAAAAGATGAAGGAGATGGGCAAGCGCGCTAGGTTCAATGACAATGTGGCAATACAGTACATTGTTGAGGGCATTCAAGATAGTGAAGTAAACAAGACTATACTTTATGGCGCTGTTACATACTCAGTACTCAAAGATAGATTAAAGCTGTATGAACAAATGAAGGAGAGGTCAGAGGTTAAAAGAAGTTCTGCACCAAAGGAGACCAGCGAGCGACAAGGTTCGAGACGACCAACGACGAGTGGCAAACAGCAGACAGGTGGTCAGCAGCGGAGACGGTGCTACAACTGTGGGGAGAATGACCGTATGGCGAGCGACTGTCCCACAGGAATCAAGTGTTTTCGCTGTAATGCATTCGGACATTTGAGTAAGCATTGCAAAGTCGAGGTTCCACAATCCTCCGCTAGACGTGATGGCGCTGTTGGTAGCGGAAGCGGCGGAAATGCATTCAAATTTGGCAGCGCCGGAGTGCCAGCCAATAAGACGACGCCTCGAAGATTCGACCAACCAAACATGAAGCCGAGGGCGGCCATGTTTGCAAGTGATTGTCAAAACACGACAACAGCCAATGAGGAGCGAGAGTTCACGTTTGACAATGAAAACGGAGAACATGGCGGAATGTTTCACATTCAAAACAATAACAAAGACGAGTTTAAGTTGAAAGTGCAGAAAAAACCCATGAAAATGATGGAAATGTGTGGTTTTCAAGTCAAGACATTACTAGACACAGGATCATGTGCGAATCTAGTGGCCGACGACCAGTTTATGGCGTTTAACATCGAGAAATACGACGACAACTTGGTGATATCTGGACTTGGCCAAACAAAGGTGAAATCGAGCGGACAGTTTCGTGCTAACGTGACGATCGACGGAGAGCTCTACGAAGACGTGACATTCCATGTAGTGCCTAGAGACTGTATGCCGTTTACGGTTATTTTAGGGCAAGAATTTCTGAGTGAATTAGTGATGGTGTTATGTGATGGAGAGGCGAAGTTGTACCCGAAAGATGATGAATGGTGAAAGAGAGTTGATTGTTTTGCTAACCAAATTGAGTTAACAGGTTGTGCAGCAGGTGTAAACACTCGAGAGCAGGTGGAGCAAATGGTATTGGATTACAAACCGTGCCAAACTAAAGAAGCACCAGTACAATTGAAGATTGTGTTAAAGGACGACATCCCAGTTGCCCAACGCCCACGACGGCTGGCGTTGACGGAGCAAAAGTTAGTGGAAGACCAGGTAGAGGAGTGGATAGAGAAAGGCATTGCGCGGGTAAGTTTTTCTGAATATGCTAGTCCCTGGTGTTGGTCAAGAAGAAAGATGACACTACTAGAGTCTGTGTCGACTACAGGCTACTAAACAAGAAGATTCTTAAAGATGAATTCCTTTGCCAATCATAGATGACGTGATTGACAAACTGAAAGATGGCAAGATATTTAGCGTATTAGATCTCAAAACGGATTTTTCATTTGAAGGTGAGCGAGGAGTCAGTGCCATACACATCATTTGTGACGCATCATGGGCAGTTCAATTTCTGAGGCACCATTTGGATTGACTTCATCGCCTAAGTGTTTCATGAGATTTATAACGATTATATTCAGAGATCTAATAGCAAAGAATGTGATGATGATATTTATAGACGATATTATTATTCCAGCAAGCAGCGAGGTCGAAGCCGTGGAAAGACTACAGCAAGTTCTGAATGTGGCAGCTGATTATGGTCTAGAGATAAATTGGAAGAAGGCAAGGCTTTTAAATGAAGAGATTGAGTTCCTAGGACATCGTATCAAAGACGGAGAAGTACGACCCAGCCGTGAGAAGATAGACGCTGTGGTGAGATTCCCAGAACCAAAGAACACAAAACAGGTGATGAGTTTTATTGGATTAACTTCATACTTCAGAAAGTATATCAAAGACTACGCAAAGATTGCAAAACCATTGACGGATTTACTCAGAAAGGATGACAGATTTAATTTTGGTGGAGAACAAAGATGTGCGTTCAATGAATTGAAGCAGAAGTTGAGGACAGATCCAGTGTTGAAGATCTATAATCCCAGACTACCTACGGAGTTGCACACAGACGCATCTAGCCAAGCTTTAGCCGCAATACTATTGCAAAGACATGCCGATGGTGACCTACACCCAGTACACTACATGAGTCATAAAACAAGTGATGCAGAGAGCCGGTATAGCAGCTATGAGCTAGAAGCATTAGCTGTTATTCAAGGAGTGAAGAAGTTTAGACAATACCTGTACGGAGTACACTTCAAGATAGTGACAGACTGCAAGGCATTCGAAATGACACTGAGAAAGAAAGATTTAGCTCCAAAAGTGGCAAGATGGGCTTTGTTTTTAGACGAGTATGATTTCGAAATAGAGCACAGAGCAGGAACGAAGATGAAGCATGCTGATCCAATCAATAAAGAAGGAACACCCCTGCATACCCTTTATTTAGATCACATAGGACCACTCACGGAGACGAGGAAGCAGTACAATCATATTTTGACAGTGATTGATGCCTTTACGAAGTTTGTGTGGCTTTACCCCACGAAGTCGATAACATCCGCAGAAGTACTGACGAAGATGCAAGCACACCAGCAGATATTTGGCAACCCTACCAGAATCATAACTGATAGAGGAACAGCATTCACGAGTGGCGACTTCACGAAATACTGTCTAGATGAAAACATAGAGCATGCGAAGATCACGACGGGAGTACCACGAGGAAACGGTCAGGTGGAGAGGGTTCACCGCATACTCACTCCAATGTTTACGAAGCTGTGTATAGAGGACAAATCGTTATGGTACAAACATGTGAGCAGAGTACAGAGAGCGCTGAACAACACATACCAGAGGAGTACAGATACCACACCTTTTGAGTTGATGGTGGGCTCAAAGATGAAATGTAAAGATGACCTACAAATTGTTAAACTACTGCAACAAGAGCTAGCAGAACAACACAACGAACAGAGAGAAGAACTGAGGCAGAAGGCCAAAGAACAAATCCAGAAAGTACAGGAAGAAAACAGAAAGACCTATGATAAGAAAAGGAAGGACAGCAACAAGTACGAGCTAGATGAGCTAGTTGCTATCAAGAGAACGCAGTTTGGACCAGGGTTGAAACTGAAACCGAAGTTTTTTGGACCTTACAAAGTAGTGAAGATAAAACGAAATGACCGCTATGATGTGGAGAAGGTGTACGACACTACAGAAGGGCCGAACAAGACATCAAGCTCAGCTGATTTGATGAAGAGGTGGCCTGGAGATGATGATTAATGTGTCTTAATATTTTTGTATGTTTCAGGTGAACACTAATTTTTGATAGTTTTTCAGCAGTATGTGTAAGAGTGGATGAAGAATGAATGTTAAAGTAGGATATTTTTATTGTTGTTTTGTGTTATAAAGTAACAACGTGTTACACCATAAGGTGTTATTTTCTTTTAAAAGTTTAGTTTATTTAAGTTTTCTAAAGATGTCTAGTTTATTTAAGTACTAATTAAGTTAGTGATGATGTAATCTATGTTCCTACTAGATTAAAAATAAAGTTTTTTATTAAAATGTAAACCATATCTGAGGACAGATATGAAAGCAGGATGGCCGAGTGTAGGATGTGTAAATGAGTGAGAGAAAGGATAAGTGAGACTAAGAGGAAAGATATGACATAATGATTGATTGAGATGAATGAGATGAGATAGAATGATATGTGAGGGAGAGAGGAGGCGAATGGCGTACGTAAAAGGAAGAAGAAAGTGATAAGACGAAATTAATATTCTAAAATAGTAAAAGTGAAAATAAAAGACTGAAGTGAGTTGAAAAACCAATTATTTCATTTAATCAGGATAATCCTACATATATATATATATATATATATATATATATATATATATATATATATATATATATATATATATATATATATATATATATATATATATATATATATATATATATATATATATATATATATATATATATATATATACATATATATATATATATATATATATATATATATATATATATATAATATTTTAACATATATGTGTGTAAATATGAACACAGTGAAGGAAAGAAGGAAATTTGGAAAAATATATAGGAAAACAATAATTTATTACCTTCCTATAGTAGATTAGACTACCTATAGTAGATTTTTAAAAATTTTAAGAGATTGTGCTTTTTGAATATTGAGTGGTAAATCATTCCAAAGTTGTATTGCTTGGACAGTAAAAGACTTGCCGTAAAATGAGGTAAGATTCTCGCTCATGGTACACTCGCTCGTGGTATGAAATTGATCTTTCAGGTAAGTGGGAGTTTTTGGGTCAAACAGTACACGGTAAAGAAGAAAGAGAATATGAGCATTCCGGCGAAAACGGATTGGGAGCCACTTGAGTTGCTTTCGAAAATCAGAGACATAGTCATATTTGCGTAAACCAAATATGAAGCGAATGGAAAGGTTATAGTAGTTACATCGCTGTAACAAATGTCAGCGTAGTCTAGAATCGGCATCAGGACTGATTTTGCTAACGCAATTTCGGTAGAAAAAGGTAGAAAATTTTGAAGCCTTTTAAGACTCCTACATGCTCCATACATCTTTCTGCTCACATTTTCTATTTGTGGTACCCATGACAGTTTGCTGTCTATGAGAACTCCGAGGTTTTTTGTAACTTTACTATAAGGAATAATGGTATTATCAAAACAAACTGAGGGTAAAGTTAGCCAATCAATTTTTTTTAGTAGTTTACTACTCCCTATCACCACTACCTGTGACTTTTTAGGATTTACTTTTATCCCATACGATTTACTAAACTCAAATATAGTCACCAGGTCGCCGTTAGTAGCGAGTATAGCTGAATCGATGGATTCAACTCTGGTTTAGGAATAAATTTGGAGATCGTCTGCATACAAGTGGTAGAGAGAAGTTATTTGAGAGTTAATAGATCGAATGAAAATTGTGACAAGGAGAGGAGACAACACGCCACCTTGTGGTATACCGGCCTCGATAGAACACCAAGAAAAGTATCTCTCATATAATTAAGTCCTTTTGACTCAGCTTTCATCGAAGACGTTTTTGGAAAAACGCGTCCGTCCCCGTTTTTAAGTCCAAATCAAAGTTAAATATAAATTGTACATAAGTTCAAAAATGTCGCGATTGCAGAGTGGTTGGGTGGTCGAAATTTCGAGTCAAGAGACCTGAATTCGATCCTCAGATGGTAGGCTCGTACCAATGGGTTTTAAAAAAAAACTTATGTACGAATTTTATCCTTGGCTTGGACATAAAGAGGGCAACGGGCTCTCCACCTGTCACGTTGTCCCGAAAATATCTTCGGTAGAAGGTAAGTCCTAGGGATTTAATTGTCTAGACGAGATCTCTGTCTACTTGAATAACTAATAATAATTGCGTGAAGATATTTATTATTTTATTTATAAGTCCAAAAAAAAACTTTTTGGTACGAGCCTAGCACCCGGAGATTAAACACGGGTCTCTTGACTCGAATTCCGTTCGCTCAACCACTCGAATATCGTGAATCTCGTATTTATTTTATTTAATTCTTTATTTATTCTTATTTTATAATCATAATTTTTCAAAGTTTTGCATAAACTGTTTGACGAAGCTTTTTAAAAATGATATTATTCGACGAATTCTGTAGTAAAGTATCTCTTAATTGTCTAGACTAGACCTCTGCCTACCCCTGTATAGGGAATTGCGTGAAGATATTTAATTTTTTTATTCCTTAAGAATCGATTTTCATATATATGAAACTTATGTTCGTGCGTAACCTCCATCACGGAGAACCCTCGGCTGCATCGTAACGTTTGATTTATTTCTATAACTACGTAATGTATTTTGATGAATATATTACTAATCAGGTCATAAATTCTGTCATATGTTTAACCTAAAATAATTAAAACAATTTTATTCATTATGTAACTATTTATATACCAAAATGAACTTAACAAAACATAGATTCTTATGACACTAAAGTTTATTCAAAATGACCTCCGTGATTTTGAATACAGGCCTTCAATCTGTGCGGCCAGTCGTCTATCGCAGCACGAACGAGGTCCATGTCAATATCGGCGGCTGCCTTAACCAAGGATGCCTTGAGTGACTCCAAATTGGGATGAGGCTTTGAGCACGCCTTTTCCAGCAAGTGTTGCCATATCTTGTAATCTAACGGATTCAAATCTGGACTTGAGGAGGGCCAGTCTTCGTGCCCGATGAAGTCGATTTCACGCGCCGCCAGCCAGTCGTGTGTGCTCTTCGCTCTATGAGCTGGCGCCGAATCTTGTTGGAATATCCAGTGCCTGTTATTGAACATGGTATGACAAACAGGTTTCACAAGGTTCGTCAGGACTGTATTTTGATACACAACTGCATTCGTTTTTACCCCTTTCTCGCAAAAATGTTCCTCTGTTAAGCCCCAATAATAAACTCCCAACCATACGATAAGCGAGGATGGAAAATGTCCTCGTTGGACACGAGGAATACGGTTGCTCGCTTCTTCACTACTGCGTGCGTACACCTTATCATTTTGTTTGTTGTAGTTCTCTTCTACGGTAAACAATTTTTCATCCGAAAAAAGAATTTCCCGATATTTTTTTCCCGCGTACCGCTTAACCAAAGCGCGGCATCTCTTCAGTCTCAGGTGCATTAGACGAGCATTCAAACAATGTCCTGTTTTTCTTCGATATTCACGAAGCCCTAAGTCTTCATTTAACACCCTTTTCATCGTGGTTCTGCTTAACCCCATCTGAAGTGAGTTTCTGCTTACGTTAGGGATTTCTTTGAATTCGAGCCTTCACAGCTTTTATCACTGCTGGAGTCCTAACAGACCGAAGGCGACCACTTCTTGACCTGTCATCTACACTAGAGTCTTCATTATATCATTTGATGGTACGCTAAACGAATCTTTTGGTTATATTAAAATTTTTCAGTATGTCAAAAACTTAAATTGGCGCGTAACCGCAACGATGCAACGCAATAACTGCAACACGGTCTTCTTTAAGCGTCCACTCCATATTTAAAAATGAGTAAAATTCTAAAAAGTATACAGTTTTATTTTCATGAACAATTCGAAATTCGAATTCATTAAACATTTTTGTGGCCAGCAAAGAAAAGTTTTTATTGTGTGACAATACTTATGTCCTAACTGTGTATAATATTATGATCATAAATAAATATATTAAGCATTCTTTTGTAATATAAAAATGCATTTATTTGCCCTCACTTCGTGGTGCGACGACTTCACTCATTTTCACTACGTGGTTCATGTAGAGAAAATGAGTAAAGATTTAAAAATATCAACAAACGCTTGATCGTTTTGGACGTGGACTGCGAAACTTCTACAGGTTCGAGTCCACCAATCCACTATTTTCGTTAATCAAACACTATCATTGCTGCTTATTTGGAGTGGTCATTGGGAATACTAGTAATATTATTTGGCATGGTTTTCTTAAATAAAAAAAAACAGTAATATTTCCAATATCTTACCGGGTTATACACAAAGTGCTTTAGCTATAACAAATGAATTGAAACATTAGTTTTTATTTGATTTGTGTTTGTGTGTGATTTGATTAGTAGTGCACTTTTATTTACTAGAAGACGATATTGTTTAGTATGAATTCCATTCGTTAATGATATCCCAATATCAGATACTTCAAATACGTTGACTTGGACATAAGAGCGGTGTCGGGCTCACCACCTGTCATGTTGTCCCGAAATATCTTCTGTGGAAGATGGGTCGAAGGGACTTAATTGTCTAGACTAGACTAACAGTGGTAGCGCATCAAGTTTGTTGTTGCATGAATGGGCCGGCTCGACCGGGGAAGTACCGCGACCTCACAGAATACCGGCGTGAAGTAGAAGTCTAACTAACTTCTGCGTTTCGTCTGGTGAGTGCATTCTTTTCAAGTCTTACACATATGTGACGAAGTGCTCCGACTGTGTGTGCTTGAACAGTTGGAGATAATAAAAGGTGGTGGCGGTGGACGTTTTGCACTGCTGAATGAACAAACAAACGTCTATGACTCACCTCTTTTAAATATTTTTTCGGGTAGGTCGTGACGCAATCGGCCGTTATTGGTGGGGGTGGCGGCCGGTTGCGTCACGTGAGGTTATAAAAGATTGCTCGAGTGACTCATTTGTCACTCTGCGGTCGCTCATCCTAGAGTCTACTCGCTTGAGGATGCCTTGTTTTGAGGCGAAACACGTGTCGCGTTTTCGGTGGTGGTATATGTTACCTGGTTTGAGTGTAGTGGTGCATACAGTGGAATTAGTACACACATCTGTGGAATTAGTGCACGCATCTGTGGGAGGGAGGGTGGTGCTCTTCTTCTCTTCGGACCAGGTAACATATACCTTTTTATATTTTCATGCAGAGGGTTGCGAAGTAATTTTTTCAATAACAACTTTACAATGAATTTCCGCAAAGTAACGCCTGAGTCAATTAACTATCACAAATGTTTTCGTCTAGCGGTATCGACCCCCTACCTCAGTTCGCAGTAACCTTTAGGGTTTGTAGCAACCTTTATAGTATTGCTACCTTACCTACGAACGAAGGTAGCTATACTCCATACTCAATACCCAATAATTTATTACGTTCTCATGTGTGTACAGAAGGTTTTTAAAATAACATGTTAGTATCAACAACCCGGATAGGGCGCAGTAATTTCTTATACAGTTTTTGAATATTACAACTAAATTTACATTATTAGTAAATATAGTATAGCTTGTTTCCTAATTATATATATAGTAAATATATATAATTAGGAAACAAGCTATACCTCTATCTCATTCTCTACTTAGTTAATTATTGTCATATTTTTAGTTATAAAACTAGTTTAGTTTCATTATTATTAAAACTAAAACAATAAAAATCTATTTCACTACTATAATAAGTAGTGATAACAATTGTAATAACATATTAAAGGAACGTTATTAACAACTAGTCTCATTACAGTTCAAAATTATTCTTACAAGTATTCAGATAATGAGTAATAAAATTTTTATTATATTTTATATATATTTACATTCTTATTAATGATAATTAAATTTTTGGTGTTTCATAAACGACTTGTATAAATTGTGGTAACTTGTTGTAAATTTTATTTAAAATTGCATAAGGACCTGAATGAAACAATTTTAATGAAAAAAATGGTCTGCCTAGTCTATTTTGTGGTCTATAATATTTTGGAAAAAGACGCATATTCTTTTTCATAAACAAACTTACCTCGAAAATGTACATGGATGAATGAATGAATATCTCATTTCATCACGCAATTTCCAATACAGGGGTAGACAGAGGTCTAATCTAGACAATTAAGTCCCTTCGACCCACCTTCCACCGAAGATATTTCGGGACAACGTGACAGGTGGTGAGACCGTCGCCGTCTTTATGTCCAAGCCAACCCATTGGTACGAGCCTGCTACCCCAGGTATTCCTCGAGTTCGATTCCCAAATCGAACTCGGGTCTCTTGACTCGAAATTTCGACCACCCAACCACTCGGCTATTGTGACTTTTTACATGGATGTAAGGGTTAATAAGTTTAATTCGATGAAATATTGTTTGCAACTTATCATTTTATCAATATTAACTATTATTCTAAGATATCTTTTGTAACTGGAATAGTCTCTTTATGTCAACACTTTTTCCCCATATTATAATGCCGTAATGAAGCCAAGCATAAGCGAAGGCACAATAGGCGCAAAGAACAGTTTTTTATCCTTGCACTTTTTCAGCTCATAAAGGGCATATTTAAATCTTGTTAACTTTGTACTTATTTTAGCTATGTGTTGCTTCCCAACAATATTAGAGTCTATATTTATACCTAAAGATGTATATGCATTTACGCATTCTATTTTATTACTTTCATATGAAAAGTAAATATCTAGAGGACGTTTTTGATAGGGTTTAATTTGGATTAATTTTGTTTTAGATAAGTTTAACTTAAGAATTTTAACTTTAAGTTTAACTTTATGTTCGTTGTCCAGGAAACAATTTTGGAGAAAATTTGTGTATGTTTTCCATTTAATTTTGAGTTGTTCTGAGAAGCTATAGCTATTGACACATCATCCGCGAAAAGGGTGCATGGCTTATCTATTACTTTAGGCAAATAATTTATATAAATCAAGAAAAGTATACAACCGAGAACACTGCCTTACAGTATGGATAGAGCTATAGGGTCGTCTAAAATAGTTTAGCCTAAAAATAACCACAAATGGTTCAAAGACTTTACTGTAAATAAAATGCAGGGGCTGTCTGTAAAAACCCTCTATCAAATATTCTGTTAGAGACATTACGGCTGGGTAGAGTCCGCAACGTTGCTCCAAATTTAAGTTGGCATAACCGCAAAGTCTCAAAATAATATATGTTAATAACATATTGCCCTGTTATTACGGTGTAAGAATGTACCATGCCTCTCTTCTCGTGGGTGTCGTAAGAGGCAACTAAAGGAAAAACCTTAAAAAAGCAACTGACCACCAACTAATGACGATATAACCATCCGTCGTACATGATTCTTCCTGTTGTTTATACATACATATATAACGGCCTATATTACTCCAATGCTGGTTATAGATATCTCCCGTGTGAGAGTATTGCCATCACACGCTTGGCAAGCGGATTGGCGTTCGCAGTACAAGACACCTTGCACCTTAGACGCTGCTGCATGTCACCAAGCAGACTGTTTTATTTTTGGTCTAGGTGTTTTTTTTGCGATAGTTATTCCGACATCTATCGGTAGCTATAGACATTGTCAAAGCATTTCACATAGTTGCCCCTTACGACTACGGTGAGGAAGGGGATGGTGTATTCTTATACTGATACCGCAGGACAATGACATTACTAAAAATAAATATCTCCACACCATTCCCAACACTGCGGTAGACAGAAGTCTAGACAATTAAGTTCTTTCGACCCATTTTTCACCAAAGACAATGTAACAGGTGGTAAGCATCCACCGAAGATATTTTCGGGACAACGTGACAGGTGGTGAGCCCGTCGCCATCTTTTATGTCCAAGCCAACGATATTCGTACATAAGTTTTCGAAAAATCCATTGGTACGGCCACTTGAGGATTGAACTCCGGTCACATTGAAACATAGGTGCTTGTTATTCTCTTGCTCAAAGATTACATTTAATTATTATGTAGCCAACTTATTTATCCACCTCATGGTAAGTGAACTACTGAGGTCTCACTAATAGCTTTCAGAACTGGCCAGTTATAAGCAATGCCAATAAAATTCTTTTAAGTTTCGATTAACTCTTTCGTAACCTAATGTAATATATTACATTCATTTGTTATTAAGGATTGGCAGCATTTATAAGTTTGTTACTCAAAAGTAATTTAACGGACGAATATGTTCGGCACATTATATATAACGACTTTTATTGTGGTCTTAATTAACAACAATCTGACCATTTTAAAAGATGAAGGTTACTGTTGCGTTGCCTCTTTGATGACTATATGATTATGTATAACACTATCTATATCTGTTGTGTCTAGCTCAGACACAACAGTACTTACACTGGGTAACAAATACAGACATATAACGAGTCCTCCACTTTTTGACAGACCTCATCGAGTATTTTTTTTGCATGGAGATTTTAAAGATTAGTTTTAAATGTTGAATATCTATAAATATAAATAACATTGAAGTGTCTGTTTGTATTTCCAAATAAATAGCCTTTACTTAATGGATATTAAACTAAATACGGTAATTATATATAAAAAAAAATCATCTGCCCGACAAATCTCCGTAACCGCTGAACCGATTTTAACAAGACTTTCACTAGAAGAAAGCTATGAGAAGTCACTTTATTTGTTATGAGAAGTCACTTATAGTACCTTTATTTAAAAAAAAACAACCAGAGATTCGCGTTAAGTATTAAACTGCGGGCAAAGCCGTAGAAGGCATCCTGTAATATACTAAATTGGGTACCATTTGATTTGATTTGATATTTTCATATTCGTTTAATATTTGTTTTAGTCATAACACTTATAACTTTATTACAATATTGTATATTATTCAAAATAAATATTCCGACATTAGCGAAAGCGTCCAAAGAGAGTAATTCGGATAAAGAGACGCGAAAATGAGACCGCTTTATTTGAGGAAGTGCAGAATTAAGCGAAAGTACGACAGTTTTCAGTAGTAAGTGGAGTTAATTTTAAGAGTAATTCCCATTTCCGCAAAGGTACATAAATGGCAAAATCAGTAGGTAGAGTAAGGTTGGTTGAATAGTTGAAATTTGCGTCAGGAGAATCTAGTTCGATCCCCAGACGGTACGCTCGTACCGATGGGTAGTTTCAAAACTTGTGTACGATTTACATCGTTGGCTTGGACATAAAGACGGCGCCATATTCACCACCTGTCATGTTGCCTCAATAAAATTTCTGGTTGAAAGGTGGGTCGAAAAAGGACTTATTTTTCCACACCTCTTTCTACTCCAGTACTGTGAATGGTGTGAACATTTTTTTTATAATAAAATATTTGCGTATATAAATCCTAATACACATATTAAATTCGTGGACAAGTGGTTTACATGGTTTTCAAGGTATCCAGATCTGAGGTCCTATTCCTGGAAGGGTCAATGTAGAAAAAAAAATTCTATAATAATAAATTTAGTGTAATGCTTATAGAGATGTGTGTCAATGCACACATCGATCAGATACCAAAATGAGCAGCGCGGACATTACGCACATACGGCGTATGATTTATGGTTAGTACGCGACGTTTTAAAACGGTCGGTTTATATCGAATATACTACAGTTAAGGCGTTTAATCTATAATTATAAATCTTTCATAACTCTAATTATTCTGTTGATGTTCTATGAGTGACAAAATAATAATATCATGATTAATATTAAAAACAAAGTATAGTACTCGTATATACAAACCACTATATGATTTCTTCTCGTGGGTGCCGAAATGGGCTACTTTCCATAACACCACATTGTAACACAAAGAATAACAATTAATTGACATTTATCTATATATACACAGAATCATTAGCTCTTAATAGATGTGAACCAATTTATCTGTCGAACTAAAGGCAATGATTGAGACAGTCTCCGTAACGCATAGTCTGTGACATGGTGTTGTTCTGTATCATAGTATATTCTTTGACGTGGTCGCTTCATGCTGCCTTATATGTTAATTTTTTATACTTTATTTCCTTTATTTCCTTTAGTATCTATGCAGTCTCTTTTTAATTACAGTGTTTTTGCATCGGAAATGATTAAAGAAAATAAAAAAATATTACAAACTTACTTTAGCTTTACTTCAATCCCAAACAATCCCAAAAAATCTTCACGCCATTGCCAATATAGAGGTAAACAGTGGTCTAGACAATTATATCCTTTCAACCGACCTTTAACCGAAGACATTTTTTTGAGCCAACGTTAGTGAGCATGTCGCCGTTTTTATCTCCACGATATACATTGCGACGACGAAGCGAACGACATAAATTGTACATAAGTTTTTGAAATACCCATTGGCACGAGCCTGTCACCTAAGTGGGGCTCTCTGGTCTCTTGACTCGAATCCCGATCACCCAACGCGGCTATCGAGACGTCAACTAGCGAATATATAAAAATAAATTTATTTGTATATTATATTAAATAAAGGCCTTGGACATAAAGACGGCGATGGGCTCACCACCTCTCACGTTGTCCTGAAATTATCTATGGTGGAAGGTGGGTTGAAAAGACTTAACTGTCGAAACTGTGAACACGCAATTCCCTGTATGGGGAATTGCGTGGAGATATTTTTTTGTTTATAAAAATAAATAAATATTAATATTTTCATAAACAACCAAGACTCGACTACAAACGTTTATAATCACACAAATGTTTGCACCAAGCGGTATTCGAATCCCCAAACCTCAGCTTTGAAGGCAAGGTTAGATCCATCTAGACTATCGTATCGTTCACTGTATTTAGGTATAGGAGCAGGAGACGTGCGACCGCGACACGGTCAGCAATACATTTCCGATCCGTTTTAATATCTAGCAATTTATCTTCGTACATTGACGTATCGACGATGTAGTCGCAGCTGGCAGCTCAGAAATGAATTCGTTAGATCATTCGATGATAAATGAATTAAAATTTTTGTCAGAATATTCCTGGCTGAAAAGGAAAAGCAACGAAAACGCAATTTGTTACAACTGGAGGATAATCGTCTCGAGAAATACAATATAACTATAAAAATACAATATAACTTAATTTCAACAGACCGGTGATGGGCAGCAGCGTCTGAGGTACAAGGTGTGTAGTGCTGTAAACCTCAATCCGCTTGCCTGGTGTGGTCTATGTCATGCGCAGGTATTTTACTATACTGCTTAGCTGATGCCGATGTAATTTGGTATGGAGGTAGCTTGAAAGCTGTAGAAGGGTGTAAACTGTTTTTATCCCGGGAAGAGTTGCAATACTTTTACTTCACGAAAAATACTGTTCTTGTTGGCGAAGCTGCGTGTACGTAACACTAGTTTAACTTTTAATAATTAAGAATCAGGTATATATATATATATATATATATATATATATATATATATATATATATATATATATATATATATATATATATATATATATATATATATATATATATATATATATATATATATATATATATATATATATATATATATATATATATATATATATATATATATATATATATATATATATATGTATATGTATATATATATATATATATATATATATATATATATATATACATATATATATATATATATATATATATATATATATATATATATATATACATATATATGCCGTTTTATGTCCAAGCCAATAATATAAATCGTACCTAAGTTACGAGGGTGACTCCTGGGGATCGAACTTAGGTTTCTTGACTCAAATTCCAATCACCTGACCATTAAGTTATCGTGATGGTTAAATTTCGCAGGCTAAGAGGCTTTCCATCTTAGTCTTCAGGAGTGAAAATGTATTAGAATCCTTCTACTTTTGGATTTTCTTATATAAAGAATGCAGAAAAAAAAAATATATATATCAAGTCCAAGTAAATATAGTCAAGTCCAAGTAGCTATTATGGTTTACTCAATAGCGTTCATCATTGTATATATGAACGTAAGTATTTCATCACGTACAGGCAAACGCAGTGTAAGAAGAAAACCCTCCATAAGATGGATTGTATAATTTTTGTGAAATGATTTTGATGAAATGGATTGCGAGGAGTCAATGGATGGATCATGTGGAATGGTTGTTCTTTGATGGAGACCTATACACTCGAGTGAACGTTTGGTAGTAACTCTAATGAAGAAGAAAGTTATTTTTTAATAGTTTAATCAACATCAACATAGATAAATAATAATACGAGTAAATATCTTCTCGCAATTCCCAATACAGAGGTAGACAGAGGTCTAGTCTAGACAAATAATTTTATTTGTAGATTTAGAGTGGGATTTTTACTGCTTTGGTGAAGGAAACCAAAGCATCTCACGAGAAAGACTGAAAGTAAATGTAACAGTTCGTCACATTTACCGTGAGTCAATGGTGAACATACGTGTTTTCAAGGTGACGACGGGTGCCGGTCGATCGATTTTCGAACGAGTCAATGTTGCTAATTGAATGAAAGAAAGGAAGAAAAATTACACCACTTATACACCACACTGTGATCAAACAGTATGAAAATCTTGAGTATGCATATTTTACAAAAATAAAAATAAAAGACAAACGAATACAACTGTTTTGAAACACACATAGGTCCATCACTCATAAGTTGGTGTGCTATGTGGCGTAAATGGCAAACAGACCATACTCAGCTAAATGCTAATTGCTAATTGCTTTCTATAGTTTCTCGGGTTTGGATGTTTATGATACTTTCGTTGGTTCTGATTTCATTCAATTGCTTTAGCTACTTAATTCGATCTAGAGAAAAATATGTACACATGCAAAGATAAAACATGAAATCGCGGACAAAAATAGTAGTAGTCCATATTTTGAAGTTTCGTTGAAGCATATACAATTGAAAACTTTGCCCAAAATATGTGCTTTGGACCATGAATCTAACAGGCGATAACAAAAAGTTTTTAAGTCTGACAAGAGTTTTAGTTTCGGATCAGTTTCGGCAGCAGATGTTACAGGACAAGTATGGGACATGAGCGCCCCGGGTTTACGAAGTGTGAATGGGGAAGCAGAAACTTTTCTTGTATTCCTGTAATCAAATCGGTTCCAATGAAATAAAAATATGTATTAAGATTTTAAATTCCATTTTAAAACAAGTCTACTCGTATTCACAAATGTGAAGTAATATCCAAGTGAAAGAATTCTGTTCAATGAAAAAGAATTTTTACGCTAAAAAAATCAATTTCATTCAATATGAAGTGATATTTCTTATCTACTGATTGATGCAATAGCGATAAAACAAAAGGAGCCTAATTCTTATGACAATATAAAAATAATCTTAGCTCGTTCCCATCACAGTTGTTGTATAAGGTGACTAAAGTAAACTCGGTCTGAGTTTTAACCAACATTTGAACTGTGTTGTTATGTATGGTGTATTTATGCTTTTTTATTGCAAGTCTAATTATATTTAACGAGGAAAAATTTATTCAGCAACTTCTGATCTTTATTTAGATAAATATAAAAATAAATATAAAGATCTTCACGCAATTCCCAATACAGGGGTAGACAGAGGTCTAGTCTAGACAATTAAGTCTCTTCCACCCACCTTCCACCGAAGATATTTTCGGGATAAACGTGACAAGTGGTGAGCCCGTCGCCGTCTTTATATCCAAGCCAACGATATTCGTACATAAGTTTTTGAAAAACCCATTGGTACGTGCCTGCCGCCACCTTGGGATCGAACCCGGGTCTCTCGACTCGAAATTCCGACCACCCAAGCACTCGGCTATCGTGACTTATATACTTAGATAAATATGATTTTTTATATTCATTTTTAATGTCTACCAAAGTCTGTCTTTAGTTTCTGGTAACACGAAAAACAGAATTGCTAAAAAAAGGAAACAATGAAACCGTTAACACTAAAAATATACCAATACCAACATTACTGGACTTAGTTTCATATAAAAAAAAATCTTTACGCGAATCCCAATACAGAGGTAGACAGAGGTCTAGTCTAGAAAATAGTAGACTAAACCTCTGTCTACCTCTGCTGGGAATTGCGTGCAGTTGATTCTTACACCTATGTCAGTTACCCAAGTTCTATTGCAGATTGTCCTGACAAGTTCAGCTGGCTAACTTTGAGCTATCTTTACAGCATGTAGTCGATTCAGCATTTTTGTTGGCATTGATTAAAATATAATCGATTAAAAGAAATCGTATTGAATAGAACATTCATTTATTATGTAAATACTACACAACACAATATAGATAAATAGAAGTTAAAACATACAAATATTTTCTGACGAACGTATAAGTGATCCAAACGGTTGATGACGTGATTATTCCGACATATATACTACTATTTGTACTAGTGTACTACTATGTGTACTAGTTTTAAAGCTCTTTTGAAGTCGTACATATGCGTATGTACATACAGGCAGGTACGAATACTACATTGTAATAAAGTGAAATAAACAGCACCAATTCAAGAAACATGCTTCTGCCAACTAGTAATGAAACGAGGTGCGACATTTAGATATGTAAGTAATTCATAAATGTAACATTTACCTGATGCCAAAAATGCTTATCATATTTATAACACATTTCGGATTTTTAAAAGTACTAATAAATTATCTTATTTGTTCCAATAACATTTTGATCCAGTTTCAATATTAAATCGTGAACAATTTAATGGATACTACTACTGTGTTTCGCAAACGATTTTATTATATCTTCAAATGAGACATGGCCAGTGGCACTCAAACTGGTATAAGTTAAACTTCAACTAGTCATATATAGAAAGACCGTATTTTGTAGTTAAGAAATTGAAGTAAAAACAGGTCAGAGGTCTGGACAATTCAAAACAGTCCCTTTGACTCACGTTTAACCGGAACTTTTACGGATAACGTAGTAAGGGGTGAGCTTGTCAACAATGTAATATATTTACACATTTAATTATTTATATACACATCCATACATACTGGAGTCTTCGAAACCGCAATACTTGGATTGGATGACAGAGTCCCTACTAACAAGACTGTGTTAGAGAATTAATTTTATTTTGCCAAAACGTGGTAAAGAGCTTGCCCAATGGCAAGTTAGTACCGCAGGCGCTTTGTCTACGTCATCTATGCAAAACTCAAAAAAATAGTACGACCCGATAGCCTAGTTGTAATGTTTATATAAATATGATTTTTATATTCATTTTAATGTCTACCAAAGTCTGTCTTTAGTTTCTGGTAACACGAAAACAGAATTGCTAAAAAAAGGAAACAATGAAACCGTTAACACCAAAAATATACCAATACCAACATTACTGGACTTAGTTTCATATAAAAAAAAAATCTTTACGCGAATCCCAATACAGAGGTAGACAGAGGTCTAGTCTAGACAATTAACCCTTCGACACCTTCCACCTAAGACAATTTTTCGAGACAACGTGACAGGTGGTGAACTCGTCGCCGTCTTTTTGTCCAATCCAATGATATAACCATACATAAGTTTTTGGAAAAACCCGTTAGTACCTGGGCACCGAACTCGGGTCTTCTGACTCGAAATCCCATCACCTAACCACTCGGCTATCGTGACTTTAGTTTCATAGTGAAAGCAGATAATAGTTTACAATTATGCTTTGAAGTCTGACCAGTGGTTAAATAATCAATTCGAGTCAAGAGTCACGACAACGTGACAGGTGGTGAGCCTGTTGCCATCATTGTTTTATTTTTATTTTTATTTATACATTAAATAAATAAATAAAAATAAATAAGTAATGTCATTATGTCCAAGTCAACGATATAATTCGTACATAAGTTTTTGAAAAATTCATTGGTACGAGCCTACCACCAGGGGATCGAATTCGTGTCTCTTGACTCGAAATTCCGACCACCCAACCACTCAACTATCGTGACTTTCTTAACAGGCTGAAATTGTAGAACTTTAATAAAATTAATTAACAATTATGATAATGAGAAAATAGTAGACTAAACCTCTGTCTACCTCTGCTGGGAATTGCGTGCAGTTGATTCTTACACCTATGTCAGTTACCCAAGTTCTATTGCAGATTGTCCTGACAAGTTCAGCTGGCTCACTTTGAGCTATCTTTACAGCATGTAGTCGATTCAGCATTTTTCTTGGCATTGATTAAAATATAATCGATTAAAAGAAATCGTATTGAATAGAACATTCAATAGGCGACGAGCTCACCACTTGTCACGTTGTCCTGAAAATATTTTCGGTGGAAGGTGGGTGGAAGAGTATTTATTATTTTTATTATGTAAATACTACACAACACAATATAGATAAATAGAAGTTAAAACATACAAATATTTTCTGACGAACGTATAAGAGATCCAAATGGTTGATGACATGATTATTCCGACATATATACTACTATTTGTACTAGTGTACTACTATGTGTACTAGTTTTAAAGCTCTTTTGAAGTCGTACATATGCGTATGTACATACAGGCAGGCACGAATACTACATTGTAATAAAGTGAAATAAACAGCACCAATTCAAGGAACATGCTTCTGCCAACTACTAATGAAACGAGGTGCGACATTTAGGTATGTAAGTAATTCATAAATGTAACATTTACCTGATGCCAAAAATGCTTATCATATTTATAACACATTTCGGATTTTTAAAAGTACTAATAAATTATCTTATTTGTTCCAATAACATTTTGATCCAGTTTCAATATTAAGTCGTGAACAATTTAATGGATACTACTACTGTGTTTCGCAAACGATTTTATTATATCTTTAAATGAGACATGGCCAGTGGCATTCAAACTGGTATAAGTTAAACTTCAACTAGTCATATATAGAAAGACCGTATTTTGTAGTTAAGAAATTGAAGTAAAACAGGTCTGAGGTCTGGACAATTCAAAACAGTCCCTTTGACTCACTTAACCGGAACTTCTACGGATAACGTAGTAAGGGGTGAGCTTGTCAACAATGTAATATATTTACACATTTAATTATTTATATACACATCCATACATACTGGAGTCTTCGAAACCGCAATACTTGGATTGGATGACAGAGTCCCTACTAACAAGACTGTGTTAGAGAATTAATTTTATTTTGCCAAAACGTGGTAAAGAGCTTGCCCAATGGCAAGTTAGTACCGCAGGCGCTTTGTCTACGTCATCTATGCAAAACTCAAAAAAATAGTACGACCCGATAGCCTAGTTGTAATGTTTATATAAATATTTATTTCTGTAATTACATTATACTATTAACTTAGACACTAAATCATCAAGGGCTTACCACCTGTCACTTAAGCCTAATAAGCACCTGTGAACAGTCGAAAAATTGATGTCTGTCTATTGCAGCATTGCGACCAATTTTTATTATTTTTTACATTTCGGGCAATAATTTTTACGCTAAAATTTACTTTATACTGTATTGTATTTATAAAAAATAAATAAATATCGTCACGCCATTCTCAATACAGAGGTAGACAAAGGTCTAGACAATTAAGAGCTTTCGACCCATGTTCCACCGAAGACACATTTTGACAGTAGACTAGGTAGTTATACATTTTGTGAAAGTATAGCAGTAATTTCAACCATTTCGGTGTTTTTGTGTAAATTATTTCTTTTGTGTATTTGTTATTCCATTTTCAAGTCTTTCGTTGTTAACTTTTCAGTCCGTTTTTCTTAACCTTTTACTTTTCTTTTCATAACTTTCAACTGTTTAGTTATTACATAATTGAGTTTTACAGGAACCATAGGGTCCTAAGTTCACACATGGACATAAAAAGAAAGGTCGACATTTTCTATGTATGGTTTTTAGTTTAGGCTAGAAAAGATAAATAGGATCTCAGAACAAATACCAATACTATCTTCACAAGAATGTTAATAATATTTTTATCTTCTAGAGGATTTGCCATAATCGCCACACTTGGCATGAGAATTGGCGATCACAGTACCAGACCACTCGCACCTCAGACGCTGCTGCCCATCTTTTTTAGTCTGATTATTTTAGTCTGATATTTTTAGAGATGATTATCCCGCCATCTATCGGTTGCCAAAACGATATTCAAGGTGGTTTCCCTTAGTCGCCTCTTACGACACCTACGGTAAGAAAGTGAGTGGCAATATTCTCAGGCCATTACCACACGAAAAACTAATATAAAATAATATAAACATATTTGCAGCTTAACTTACGCTTCTTTTCCATCGAGGGAGGTTCTCAAACTTCCTCTGCACATTCACATCTTCCTACCCACATTTACTAAATATACACCTCATATGATCAAACTACTTAGCTCTGAGGTTCCGGGTGATATTCCCGGACTACATAATACCACATTTAATACATTGTCTCAGGTCTGGGTCTTTGCGGTGTCTTCGTTGTAGTACTTTAAGGTTAGTCCAATGTATATGATGTAATTATCTATGTACTTGGCACTCTTGCCAAAATACCGTGTTATCGAAAGCCTTTATGGTTTTAATTTAAATGTTTTAAAGCCTCTTTCAGCTGTAATTGCCAATTAAATTTAGAAATTTTCGATTCGAAGAGACATTCTAATTTCGAAAATGTCGATGTTGATAAACTCATTTCGACTACACGCCGATTTTTATGGTGTTGCTAGCTCTAAGGTCCCGCCTTCGATTTCAGAACGGGTCAATTCCATAACATAAGTGCTTTAGCTAATTACTTTCCGATTAGTTGTCATGTTTGGTAGTCATAAGGGGCGACTTATGAACGTGCCTTGTAAGTGCAATTGCCTACCGTCAGATGATGCATAACGAACAATACCGGGCTTAATTTTAGTAAACTAGTTACGGACAGCAGCCTCTAAAGATCAATGAGTAATCGCCAAACGTGACTATTTTTGCAAAACTTCCCTTACGGGAGAGGTTTATTTCCAAACGTAAACTTTAAAAGGCCTTTGTTTAATAACGGAACGTCAAAGTTTTATCAAATTTTGATGCAGCAAAGTAATATGTACCCAAATGTCATATGAAGTATGTTTATATTTATTTTACTTCTGGTTCATTATCTTATAGTGTGTGTAACCATGAAGTTATTCGCCAAATATACATATACACAAACACATATACATATAAACTATGCACATGGAAATATCAGGGCGTCAGCCTACTACAAAAATGTCTATCAGATAACCCGTAAAAATTGGCACGCTGGACTAGCAATGGGCCGAACACATAGCAGGTAGAACTAACAAACGTTGGGAAAGAAAGGTTCTCCATTAGCAAACGCGCTTTACAACGACCCCTAGCAAGCTGTAGTGACGTCTTGCACAATATTGCATATGTATCATTTTGTTTTATAATAGTCACGATGGCGGAGTGGTTGGGTAATCAGAATTCTAATCAAGAGACCCCAAGGTTCGTAACAAGGGTTTTTTGTATAAAGAAACTTATGTACGATTTATATTATTAGCTTGGACATAAAGACGGCGACGGGCACACACCTCGACATGTTGTCTCAATAATATCTTTGGAAGGTAGGTCGAAAGTACTTAATTATCTAGACCTCTGTCTAACCTGTATTAGGAATGGCGTGAAGATATTTATTTATTAACATTTTAATGTAATCCGATGAACATAACCTGGACCGATATATTAGTCCAATACAAGCGTAGTACGGACTGCGTTTGTGTTGAAATTAGTATCTCACGGCCCAAGTTACGTGTACCTCTAGTACACAAAATGTGCGTAAGAGCATATGTGAGGATATTACAACTATGCAATGTAATTATCCATCGTCGCAACTGAAAAAGATAACAATACAACCAGACATACCATCATAAAAGATAGGATACGATTGATTTCTAACCTAAGTGTACGTATATCAATCTAAAATTGGTCGAGCCTTAAAAGCTTTAGGAATCTCTCAAATGGAGATAAAAAGGGTTCAGAGAAGGCATTATCTCAATAATAAAATTTTCTCACGTTGAAAGGATGGATATATTGAGGACGTTTTCAGACACTGGCTTTCATAAATGAAATGAATGATTCACACTTCGATGACCTTTTTAACACATATTTATTTATGAGAAAGAAGGCGAAACATCTTTTTGAATTTAATTTACACCATTCCTTTATAAAAAATGTTGTGCTGTAATTCTTGAATAATTTATTACTTCAAAGGTTTCTTGTTTAATTTAAAATTACAAAAGTATATGTAGGAGTAACTTGTGGAACTAATAATTAACCCATTTCGAATTAAACTCATATAAAAAATAGTCATAATATCTTCGCTCAATTTCCAATGCTGAGTTAGGTAGAGTTCTGATGTTCGGTCGACCTACTTCTATTGTTTGGGCTGATAGGGACAACATTACACACATTGTTTGATCCCAAAAGTAAGAAGCTAAAGCACTTGTGTTTTGGAGTCGGAAACAATGAAGGTACCTCAAACACCTGACCCGAGCAAATGTAGCGCAAGTTTTCTACATGGAGCTGACTGGGAATAAATAACTATCTATGAGTATAAATATATATGTATATCATAAATAAATATGAGTTACATTACTACTCAAAGCATTAAAAAGATTATCTTTTTTTTTACTTCCATCACTCGAGTAAAAAAAGTCGAGTAAAGAAATCATGTTCATCACATGAATGCTTGCCTTTAACTTTTTTGCCTTAATCGAATGGTCACTTCAAAGTAGACTAGAGGGTTGACAAAAGGTTCTCTGATCTCTGTTTGTGAAAACATTGTCAGAGCATATTACGACGTGCCTACAATGTGTATCGGACGGACGGAATGACGGGCAACAGCGTTTAAGGTGTAAGATGTCTGATACTTCGTTTGCTAATCCGCTTGCCAAGCGTGAAATTCTCTCTTAGGTAGGAGGCCTGTACTGCAATGGAGACTTTAACAGACCATTATGTATCGCTTTTAGATAAACTAAGCAGAGATCGTGTGGCAAGCGAAGTCCCGTTCTTACAATTCTGAACAATCCAGGATACAATCACCCTGTTGCATCTCAACTTTACGAGAATTTTATAGTTCACTGAACAAGTTTTAGATGCTCTTAAGCCGTCTTGAATATCGGGTAAGGTGAATCAAATGTTATGTTTATAACAGGTACTAGACGTGCATGATAAGGGTGCTTCTGTTTGATGCCTTAATAAAACCCTTTTACGTATAATCTATCTTTGGTGTGATTTTATAGGGTAGTGGTTTGAACCGAAAGTTGTAGTTTTCTTGTACATTTAAAGCTAAAAAGGTTACTTATGCGAAGCGTTAGATAGAAGTGATTGAAGTTTAAGTCGAGAGACCCAAGTTTTATTCCCAAGCGGTAGACTTGTACCAATAGGTTTACCAATTTTTTTAAAAAAAATTATGTACGATTTCTATTTTATTTCTTTCACGATTTATAACTTAAATGTCCACCCTGTATAGGGAATGGCGTGAAGATATTTCTTTTTAATTGTTTCTTTAAATTTATTTATTTTTTTTATTTATTTAATATCATAGAAACATTTTTCCATAAACTTTTCCTTATTTACTGCCGTAATTCATTCGCTTTTTTTTTTTTGATAACCATGGAGGAAATGTTTTATGCACGGACGTCCCTTGGCCGGGAGGCCACCGAAACGAACAGTATCGGGCTCGAATCTCAGAAGGAGAAGCATACCGACTAAAATCATCCACGGGATGCTGTTGGCCCGGAGGCCTTTACAGCTTCGTCTAAGGAGATTTGCGAGGAGAGGCTCGCAAGTTAGAGTTGAAGACAATAATGGCTGCTGCTGCGAAGCGCTGCGTCCCCTAGAACGAAAGAGATGACTTCCGACATGGAGGAGGACCATGCGATCCGAGGGCCCCAGTTGGTTTGGAGGAAAATCTCCTCTCGGATCGCCTTGTGTTAACCTTTAGTGACGACTACGACCACGAGAAAGTCTCGTGCTAGTCGTGAAATTACGACGATGGCGAGGTTGTGTAAGCAGCAGAATGCGGCTTACACAACCTCGCCATCGCCTCGATGCGTTAAGATCCGCAGAGTATAGAGTGGTATCGTCGGCGAATAAGGCCAATTCTACCTTTTATTTGGGTCTTTTGGGATATTGTGCCAGACTTTGTCGAACGCTTTCGCGACATCGAAGAAGAGTGCTCCTACCTTATATTTGGGGTTATCATTTAGGCGCTCGAGTATGTGCTCCGTGAGGCGGTGCACTTGCTGAACGCATGAGTGCTTAGCTCTAAAGCCAAACTGCTCATCAGGAATGACATTTAGTGACTGAGCGCTGTCCTTGAGGCGGATCAGAATTATGCGCTCGTAGATTTTCCCCAGTGCGCTGAGGAGACTAATGGGCCTATAGCTAGAGGCCTGTTTTTCAGTTTCCAGGTTTATGGATCCCTATTACGTGGGCTTCTTTCCAGGAGTCTGGAAAGGTGCAACTTGTGAGAAGGGCATTGAAGATTGCTACTAATAGTAATAGCAACGAATTTGGGAGAGATTTAACTAACCTATTTGAGATGCCGTCGGCTCCTGGAGCCTTACGTACCCTAAGGTTTTTAATTATACCCTTAACCTCTTCGAGTGAGGAGGGCGGGAGAGGTTCACCCGTTAGTGGCTGCGTCATTTTCCGCGATACGAAGTCGTCCACATTCTGAATGTGTGCAGGATCTGCAGGTTGCGTGCTTGAGAGCACTGACTTTCGAAGCTGTCGGCTAAACATTCGGCTTATTCCCTATCGTCAAAAGCTATAGAACCGTCGGGACTGATCAGGAGGCATAGATACGACAGAGTCGGACTTCATCGACCTCGCCAACTGCCAGTAGGCAGTGTGCGAAGGCGTGATGTCCGACATTAGCTTGTCCCATCTTTGCCCCTCAACTCAGCCATGCGCTGTTTAACCTCCCTTTGGGTTGGCGCATCCTAACGCGGTTTGCGTCAGTCCTATACCTGTCGTATGCCCTATTGGCGGCATTTTCTCTCTCAACAGCTGTCTGAGCTCAGCAGGCAACTCAAAGCGGCGGTCGTTTGCCGCTGACCCGCCTGGAGGATACACTGACGGCGGTTTTAGGTGAGAGGTGAGATGAACGACGGCGGCAAGTGCCGTGTCTTTATTATCAATGACCTCCGGTATGTTTGCTAACTCCGGGAAATCCGTAGACTCGAGGTATTCCTCGAGTTTACGCCAGTCTGTCACGGTTTTGGTCAAAGTGACCTCTGCGTGCGGCTGCCCTTGCTGCATTATGACCGGTCGGTGGTCTGAATTAAGTTCGTGATGAACTTCTATTTTCGCAAGAGATAGCAATATATTCTTTAAGAGAGCTATATCGAGAATGTCTGGATTCTGGTTCCTCTGCGCGGGTATTCTAGTTGGCTCGAGGGGACCTATAATATCAAAGTTTAGGTTTGTACTAAGAGTTAGGAGGGCGAGTCCATTATTTCCATTTGCGGCGTTCCAAGCAGAGTGCTTGCTATTTAAGTCTCCCGCTATTAACACCGAATCGCTTAAATTTAGCAGTGCCTCGATGTCGCCCCTTAGAATTGTTTTCGAAGGCGGGAGATAAGCCGATATCACAGTGATGGGCTGATGGCCTGTCATTGCGATCTTACTACCGGAAGCTTCCATGTTGACAAGAGACGGAAGGTCAATTGGCACACAGTGTAGCGAAGACTTGAAATAGATCAACGTGCCGCCCCCGAGCGAGCGGGGCGGTCGTTTCTAACTAAGCGATAGTTAGCTATCTTCGGGTCGCGTATGCTAGACTTGAGTAGGGTCTCCTGTCATTATGTCTAGCTGATGGACTGAGACAAATTCCCTAACTTCGTCCATCTGTTTTTTTAAGCCGTATGCGTTGAAGAAGCCGACAGCTAGTGATTTAGGTTTAGTTCTTTCGCTTATGTTTGTGTCGTTCATAATGGGCGAGACAAAAATAAATGAAAAATTATTGGTGGGAGGGAGAATTATTGGGAAGTGAACGAGTCACTTTACTTACTAAGTTTTGGAGCTCTTCATAGATGGAAGAGTGCTCCGTTATGGCCTTTAGCAGGTCCATTGGGTCGTTAGCCTCGCGCGTTTTACGGGCGAGGGCCCGGATTTCGCCATTAGTGGCGCCTAAAATTTGGAGGAGGCCGGGGCTGCCGCGACCACCTTGCTGGGTGGGCGGGCGCCTTCGGAATCCGAAGAGTCCCTACTTTTAGGGGCGCGCTTTCGTTGCCCTTTACGACGGTGAAGCCGTCGTTTGAATTCGCGTTCGATCTCGGTCAACGCTCCTATCGACATGGAAGAGTCAGAGGACTCAGCCATGTCTGAACCTAACACCTCCCTCGAGAGGGAGGATGCGCGAGAAGACGCACGGGATGAGGCGCGCGAGTTGCACGGTTTTAGAACAGCTCGTGCCGCTGTTTGGTTCGCCAAAAATTGGCGAGAACGGGCGGAGGTACGGCGAGGCCTGAGGGGCCCGCAGTAGCCGCCTGGGGCGCAGGTGCCGGAATGGCAGTAGATTTCGGGCGCTTACGCCCGTGATAGGGTTTAATCCCGCGGGGGTTGGGTCCCGCCGGTGGGTTTAAACCGGTGGCAGCAGAGGCCGCCTTTGAGGGCCGACCGTGTATTACGGTGCCTGGACCCACGGTCGGGTAGTGCTCCGCCAGGAAGCGGAGGATGCCCTCCGGTTAACTTAATTTGGTCCATATTGGACCAAGCCTATGAGTTTACCGTATGCCTACGTCTCTCGGCCCGCAGGCCGGAGAGGTCTGTGCACAGTGTAGTGTGAACTTACTCGGACTGCTCTGCTTTCTGCTGCTGCACTGCACTGTCGACACAACACAACACAACCTAAAGCACAACTATCGCGAGACGGGGACCCGCTAGTTGCGGGGCCCGATCACGACGCGAAACGATCACTTCCGGAACTCTGACGATGAATCAGGAATCCCAGGTAGACGATCGTAACAAGAACAATAGCAGGGCCGTAAAGGCCCGGTCGCAGTTAATAAATTTCGCCCAACGACACCCAATCCCGGCAAAGTGATTAGCCGCTCAAGCAGGTAGCTGAGCCACACGTGTGCACGGGACGAGAGCGCGATCGAGGATTCATTCGCGAAATGCAAAAAATTTTAAATAGGAGATACGACTTAAAATTGTTATTAATAATTATACAGTAACTGGCCTTCTTGACAGATGGTCAGGCTTTCTGTCACCGACGTAGTGTCCAAGCCAACAATACAATATATAAGATCTTTAATTAGTAAATAATTAGTTTCTAAATAACTCGTCGATTAGAGCCTTCCTCTTACGGGACCGATCACGTGACTAGTGATTTGAATTCCGATCAATCCTTCCACTATTGATATCATTTGACTATCGATATTCTTTTTAATTTTACTTACTTATTTACTTGACTATGGCAACCTCCGTCGACGAGTGGCGTAGACACTGGTTTTCAAGGTGACGCCATCTCGAGGTCCCGGGTGTGATTCCCGGTCACATCAATGTAGAAAATCCACTTTTTCTAGATTTTCTCGGGTCTTGGTGTTTGTGGTGCCTTCGTTGTGTCCGATGGCCATACCACAATTACTTTAGCATCTTACATTGGGATCGGAGCAATGTATTTGTTGTTTTCACTATCTATATATGTATATGTACTTAAAGTCCGCTGCAGGCCTGTTAATGAAGCTTTGTCTTAATCGAAACTTTATTACGGCAATCGCAGTACCAGACACCTCTCACTGTAAGCGCTGCTGTGTATGGCCATAATCCATTTTTATAGAAAACAGAGGCAAACGAGCAGGTGGCAGTGAGCTGAAGCGTGGCTCTACCACTGTTATATGTTACTATTTACTTTTGGTTTGGTATTTTCCGCCATCTATCGGCAGTCAATGCAATTATATGGTTTTTCTCTTAGTACGTCACCCACGGAGGAGAGAGGGTGGGAGGGTAATTCTTACGCTAACGCCTTACAGTAAATCTAATCAAACTCTAAAAATGTACTGTTAAGTATTTTAACTTTTTAAAATGAATAACAATAGAAACATCAATTCTAAAAGTTTTATTTCTATACGAATACTGAACTCAACACTACTTTCAAATAACTAAATGATCTATAACTGGAACTGTGATATACCATTACGTATTAGGATTTTTATATTAATTCGTTAATATAATAAAATACAGCCAAGCTTTTTTTGTTTGTAAAAACACTCATAATACAAAACACCGTGTTAACAAAATTAATCTTGTTAATGAGTTAGTCGACTAACTTGGGAGACACGTTGCGTAAATTAAGATCAAGTCCCATCTGCTTGTCTTCGTAATTATGTTAACAAATTAAAGCTTGAGCACGAAGGACTGCTGTGTTAGATAACACATACTCGTAGTGTGTATTACAACACTGAAGAAGTTATGAAAATGTTTTACTTAAACTGTATTATTGTAAATTAATTTTTTAAATTTCCTATACAGGGGGTAGCAAAAGCTCTAGACGATTTAGTCCTTACGACCTACATTTTACATTTTAGTGGTAGAGCCACGCATCAGCTTTTGTTGTTGCATGAATGGGCCGGCTCGACCGGGGAAGTACCACGACCTCCCAGAATACCGGTGTGAAGTAGAAGTCTAACAAACTTTTGCGTTTCGTCTGGTGTGTGCAGGTAACCGGAGGCCCTCACCCCCTCCCAATTCTGGGGGGGGGGGCACTCTGAGGCAGGCAACGCATCTGCTATGCCTTTGGTATTACGGGTGTTCATGGGCGGCGGTAATCACTTACCATCACGTGAGCCACCTGCTCTATTGCCTCCCTATTCCCTATAAAAAGCTTATTTTTGGTATAACGCGACAGGTGATGAGCCTGTCACTGTCTTTATGTCCAAAGATCCGATCACCCATGCACTCTGCTGTCGTAACTAGTCAGAAATATTATTATCAATATTGTGAAATATAATACGAAAAAGTGCTTACGTGTGGGTTGCTTGCTACCTTGTAACTGCAATTTAGTAATTATACTAACCTATATTTTATAATTATACTGAATAGTCTAAACGTAAATTTTAGTTCGTACTACCTACTTATTTTATGTTAATATTTGAAGAGATGTATTTAGTTGAAGTTGAGTGTGAGATTACGTATAATTGAAGTTTATATGGAGTAGGAGTACACAAACCTAAAATCAAATATGTAATTCATATGCTAATTTTTACTCGGAAAGTAAATAATCACTTCGAAACGTGTAAAGGAGAAGTCAGGATAGCCGTGTGCTTAAAAGAAGTGTACTGACAAGAGCAGGACAGGTTTAACATCACGATGTTCGACTGGCACACGCAGACATTCACGTTGACATTGTAACTTAAATACTACTGTCAAAGTCTCGATAGACGAGTGGTTGGGTGATTGGAATTTGAGTCAATGGAGTCCGAGTTCGATCTCTTGGTGGTAGGCTCGCCGGAATCATTTAATTTTAATTATAACTTTACCAGTTAAGCATTGCAATTAAATACCGACAAAACTGATTTAATAATTATCCAATTTAATTTTCATTCTCTATTCTATTCTCAATCCTTTTCATCCCTTCAACTTTCAACTAACACAATCTACATGATCAACTTCATTATAGGCTCAAAGCACCTGTCCATCAAGGTATTCAAGTGGAACATACAGAGGGCACTTATGAGAAAGCTCTTCAAAGCATCTCAAGTAAACATCTCTTACAAACACCCTTTAATTTTACAGAAAAACTTTGTAAGCATGTAGAGGTAACAGTTAAAGGTAAGAATTTAAGAATTTCATGTAACTAAATACGAAGAGATCTATTAAAATTCATATCAACTTAATGCGTACAGTATTTCAAAGAGAATTTATTAAAATGAAAACTCTTTATGACAGCGGAGAAGCCTTTAATACCTTCAAAGGCATCAAAAGAATATCTTACATATTGGAATCATCTGAGACATTGCCCAATGTATTAAGTGATCATAATCGATAACCCAATGAAAAACTTCATAAAAATATAGTACGTGCTATAAAATAAATGATAATAAATAAATTTCTTCACGCCTCTCCTAATACAGGGTCTAGTCAAGTCAATTAAGTCCCTTCGACCCACCTTCCACTGAAGATGTTTTCGGGACAACGTACCAGCCGTCTTTATGTCCAAGCCAACGATATAATTCGTACGTAATTCGAGCCTGCCACCAGGCGATCAAACTTGGATCTCTCGACTCGAAATTTCGACCACCCAACCACTCGGCTATCGTGACTTTTCCGTGATATAAATTACATATTACAATAAGATGACTGGTTATATTGGCAGGCTCAAAGATAATAATATGTTAGCCTTGCAGAATACTAGTGTGAATGGAAACATCCTTTGTCTCTGTCTTTCATTCGATCTGTGAAATATCTGAGACTACTCCATATTATTCTCTTTCCCCTTCTTTCCCCTTTTACATCCCAGCAACATAACCATAGCTGCATTGGTGTCTACGATATGATAAACCACAGACTTTTTTTTTTATTAGAATCTATAATATACGATAACTCACGATAGCCAAGTGTCTGGGTGGTCGGAATTTTGAGTCGAGAGACCCGAGTTCGATCCCCAGGTAGCAAGCTCGTACCAATTGGTTTTTGTAAAACTTATGTACGAATTAAATCGTTGGCTTGGACATAAAGGCAGCAACGGGCTCACCACCTGTCACGTTGTCCCAAAGATATCTTCGGTGGAAGGTGGGTCTAAGGGACTTAATTGTCTAGACAAGACCTCTGTCTACCCTTGTATTAGGAATTGCGTGAAGATGTTTATTTATTTATTTATTATTTATAATATTTAATATAATTTTAAAATGAAAATATATTACTTTTAATCTAAGCAAATCGCTCGACGCAACAAGCTTTTTTTGGAGTTTTTTTCAGCAACTGGTTCCCACGGCTTATAACTGCGCGCACACAGATTTTTTTAATTTGATTTACTTCCCGACGTTTCGGATGCTTTATAGCATCCGTGGTCAGGGGGGGACTGTGTAGTATTTACGTAAATACTAGGAATTGATTAGTATTTGCTTATTCTTTTAAACAGTATCAATCGCTTGATAGCGAAATAGACTTTATGAACAATATAATTAAATGTGTTGATTGGTTTAACCACAACGATAACATACATACATACATACATACATAGCGTCCTATTAAAGTCCACTGCAGGACATAGGCCTCTTCCATAGGGAGGATTTGCCATAATCGCCACGCATGGCGAGCGGATTGGCGATCGCAATACCAAACCACTCGCACTGCAGACGCTGCAGGCCATCGGTCTGATAATTTTAGTCTTATATTTTTAGAACTGATCCTAGATGCTTATCCTGCCATCTATCGGTTACCATAACCATATTCAAGCCTGTTTCACTTCGTCACCTCATACGACATCCTCGGGAAGAAAGGGAGTAAGAATATTCTTACGCCGTTACCATACGGAAAAACGATAATACTAGAGCCAAAAAATTCGTAATCGTAATTTAATATTATACTTAGAAAATATTATAGTTTAAAATTCCATACTCTTTTAGTCAATTTACGCAAACTTTGATTAATTATGTAGCATAAGCTTCGACACGAATCAATGACTAAAAATACGCTTCACGTAGTATCCAACGAAAAAAACAAAAACACAAACATCAAACATCAAACATCTTTCGAAATATCTCCTTTACTTTTTAATACTTGTTCATTATTATAACAATTTTATTTTGTAATATAGTCTGCAGGAGTTAAAATTTCCACTAAAGGTTAAACAATCGCTTACCTTGTGTAAAGCTTAAGCTGAACTTGCTGAAATCTTTGGACAGCAAACAAGGTTGGAAAGTTACGTTATGGAGCTCTTTAGTTTCGCTAACTAGATTATTACGGTGCTTTGGTTTTACATTATAATATCATAATACAAAATTAATCAATTATGTGTCGTTAATAGATTTTTCAAGTTCATAGAACATTTTATATTTAAGTGCCTTAAAGGCCTTCCATTGGCCAGCTACTATAGGTTAAAAAAAGGGAACATTTTAATCCTCAACATGAAATGGAGATAGATTATTAGACAATAGTAATTTTAAACGATATGAGCTCTGCGGTATGATTCTTCCTTCTAGGGATCGTCAATTCTCCAGATTCGAATTCCGAACAACTCAACCAACCCCCCGGCTGTGGTGCCTTAAATTACTTGTAGTGTTAAAAATTAAAATTTTATTATTTGTATATCAAACCCATTAAACTCTCAATATCACAGTGCTGTGTGGTGTTGTGAGGATATAACACTTCCCGTGGGTATCGTAGTTGGCGATTAAAGAGAAGTCCTGAATGGCAACCTTCGAAATGTCATTGGCTACCAACAGATGGCGGCTTAAACATCTCGAAAAATACCGAACGAAATATCTTCAGGCAGGCTGCTGGGCAGCAGCGACTAAAGTGCTAGGCGTCTGATACTGCGATCGCAAAGCTGCTCGCCCAGCGTGGTGATTATGGCGAACCCTCTCTTGGGGAGGTCTATGTCCTACGACTTGCTTTTACAGGCCGTTATGTATTTATGTATGTAATGAACACTTATAAGTAAAACACTTATCTAAAACAGCATCAACACTAGTAGACAAAGTCAGGATAGCCGAGTGGTTGGGTGGTCGAAAATTCGAGTCAAGAGACCCGAGTTCGATCCCCAGGTGGCAGAGTTTTACACAAACTTATGTACGAATTATATCGTTGGCTTGGACATAACGACGGCAACGGCGACTCACCACCTTTCACGTTGTACCGAAAATATATTCGGTGAAAGGTGGGTCAAGAGGACTTAATTGTCATGACTAGACCTCTGTCTACTGTATTGGGAATTGCGTGAAGATAATTGCATATATTTTAACACGCTGTTATTAGCTTCTCCTGTATGTTTGTATGTTTCTATGTTTGTAACCGACTTATTAGGGCGCTATTTTGACCCACTTTAAACTGCCAGACTTCGTTCAAACTTTGTAGATTTATCGAGTTACGATAAATCTACAAAGCCTTGATTAGTCACGATAGCCGCGTGGTTGGGTGGTCGGAATTTTGAATCAAAAAGACCCGAGTTCGATCCCCAAGTGGCAGGTTCGTACCAATGAGTTTTTCAAAAAATTATGAACGAATTATATATCGTTGGCTTGGACATAAAGGCGGCGACGGGCTCACCACCTGTCACGTTAGTTAACAGTGGTAGAGCTCGCATCAGCTTTTGTTGATGCATGCATGGCTCGACCGGGGAAGTACCACGACCTCACAGAATACCGGCGTCAAGTAGAAGTTTAAGAAACTTCTGCGTTTCGTCAGGTAACCGGAGGCCCACACACCCCTCTCTCCCCCAAAACATGGTAGCGGATGAAAATTATCTACCCCAGGGGGGTACCAGCACCATCGGTACTGGAGAATCCCCCTCTGGGCACCCGCGCTCGGGCAACCAATCGCTGCCTGAGTGTGGATGCTCAGGCTGCCCCTCGTATTCCTGGGGGGAGGAAAGTTCCGCTCTGTTCCCACACTGACCGAGGCAAACGAAGCAAAAAACCTTCGGCACCCTTTACCACGCTTGCTGTGGATCTCTGCAATATCAGGGGACTACACTCCAATCTAAATGCCGTCCACTACCACCTGAAGACGGCAAAGCCGACCTTGCTTTTTCTTACTGAGACGCAGATATCCTCTCCGGCGGATACCTCATATATTTCCTACCCGGGGTACAAGCTTGAACATTCTTTTATGCCAAGGGCCGGGGTTTGTGTATACGTCAGAGAGGATATATGTTCTCAGCGCCTCGGAAGTCTTGAAGGTAGGGACCTGTCCTCCCTTTGGCTACGCATAGACAGCGACGACAACCCTCGCGTCTATGGGTGCCTCTATAGGTCCCACAGCGGTAATGCCGAAACTGACCGACTCATCGACCACATCCAAATGGCTGCAGATTCTGGGCTACAGCAGATCCCATCCGCAGAGATCGTGGTTCTCGGCGACTTCAACGCCCACCACGCCGAATGGCTACGATCTCGAACCACTGATCATGCGGGGAGATTTGTTATTGACTTTCCCTTAGCATATGATCTGACACAACTGGTTACTTCGCCAACGCGGGTTCCGGATGTCGAAGATCATACACCTTCCCTGCTGGATCTTCTGCTGACCTCTCATCCGAACGGCTATGTGGTCTCCGTTGATGCCCCTTTGGGTTCATCGGACCACTGCCTGATTCGGAGTAAAGTGCCTATCATGTGCCCATTGCGGTCGCGATATGCAGGTCACCGCCGTGTGTGGCACTACAGGTCGGCAGATTTGGAAGGGATGCGATCTTTCTTTGCATCCTACCCATGGGGGCAGGTTTGCATCTAGCTGGATAGCCCCGACGCCGTTGCAGATTCCGTCGCCGATGTGGTGCTTCAAGGAATGGAACTTTTCGTTTCTTCCTCTGTGGTGCCCATCGGTAAATCTAAGCCTTGGTTTGGTAGCGCATGCAGAATGGCATCTCGTCAAAAGCAGCAGTGCTACCGGGCCTGGGTTAATGCATTGGCGTCCCGGGATTCAAATACTAGCGTTTTTAAGAAGAAGTATAACTCTGCCGCCAGGTCCTTCAAAACAGTAGTTGCTGCGGCAAAGTCCGAGCACATTGGCAGAATTGGCGAGAAACTGGTTCGTCTTCCTTCGGGAACTCGTGCGTTCTGGTCCCTCGCCAAGGCTGTTCAAGGGAATTTCAGTCAACCATCATTACCATCTCTGCACAGGGAGGACAACTCGCTGGCCCTTGACGCAAAAGAGAAAGCCGATCTTCTAGGTTCTCTTTTTGCGTCCAACTCGACTCTCGATGACAGGGGGAACTCACCGCCGACCATCCCGTGCAGTGAGTGCTCTATGCCGGACATCCGGTTCTTTCAGAGCTCAGTGTGAAAAGCACTCCTCTCCCTGGACATCCAGAATTCGAGTGGGCCCGATGGTGTCCCCTCTATTGTGCTGAGGATGTGTGCTCCAGAGTTGGCACCGGTTCTAACGTGTCTTTTTCGGTACTCCTACTCTGAAGGCGTCGTCCCGATGACATGAAAGACAGCTTTGGTGCACCTGATCCTTAAGAAAGGCGACCGCTCAGATCCGGGCAACTACAGATCGATCGGTATAACCTCCTTGTTCTCCAAAGTAATGGAGTCCATTATAAACTGCCAGCTCTTGAGGTATTTGGAGGAGCACCAGTTGATTAGTGACCGCCAGTACGGCTTACGTCGGGGTCGCTCAGCTGGTGATCTTCTTGTGTACCTCACTCATCAATGGGCGGAGACAGTAGAGAGCAAGGGGGAGGCCCTGGTAGTTAGCTTGGATATAGCAAAAGCCTTTGATCGGGTTGGCACAAAGCGCTTCTCTCGAAGCCTCCGTCATATGGGCTTCCCGAGAAATTTTGCAATTGGGTCACTAGTTTTCTCACAGACCGGAGCATCAAGGTCGTAGTTGACGGTGCATGCTCGGACTCCACTAAATAGAAACCCTTCGTCGTGTCACCTCATTTTGAGAGCACTCCCCTAGTTGCCTCAGCCAGTATCGGAATCCTTGGCGTCGACATATCGAGCGACGTTCAGTTTCGCGGTCACTTGGAAGTGAAGGCCAAATTGGCCAAAGCTTGGCGTACTCAGTAGAGCACGACAGTACTTCATGCCGGCCCACCGCCTGCAACTTTATAAGGCGCAGGTTCGGCCGCACATGGAGTACTGTTCGCGTCTCTGGGCGGGGGCACCCCAATGTCAGCTCCTTCCATTTGACCGTATCCAACGAAGAGCGGCTCGAATCGTCGACGACCATGTTCTATCTGATAAGCTAGATCCCGTGGCATTGCGAAGAGATGTTGCATCTCTTTGCATTTTTTACAAGATTTACTACGGGGAGTGCTCTGAGGAATTGTTCGGATTAATCCCAGCCGCTGAATTTCAGCATCGAACCTTAGGGCATAGTCAAAAATTCCATCAACACCATCTTGATGCTTGGCATTCCACCACAGTGCGTTTTTTGCGGAATTTTCTGCCACGCACTTGCACTTTATGGAATGTGCTGCCGTCAGCGGTTTTTCCGGACCGATACGACTTGGAGACCTACACGAAAAGAGCCTATACCTTTCTCAAAGGCTGGCAACGCATCTGCTATGCCTCTGGTATTGCGGATGTACATGGGCGTTGGTAATCACTTATCATCACGTGAGCCACCTGCTCGTTTGCCTCCCTTCCCCATAGAAAAAAACGTTGCCAGGAAAATATCTTCGGTGAAGGGTGGGTCAAAGGGACTTAATTGTCTAGACTAGACCTCTGTTTTGGGAATTGCGTGAAGATATTTATCGGGGACCGATGACAATACACTAATTTGATATAAAAAGTAAAAGTTTAAAAAACACGCTTATTATAAAAATTTATTTTCTATTTTTTAGGTCGCTTTTCTTTTTACTATTGACACCATGCACCCCACGCTTTTTTTAAAAAAGAAATATTTCTTTTTAAACTATTATTAATTTATATTTATTGAAACATTTAACGCTATTCTTAATTTAAATTTATTAAAATTTATTTTCTATTTTTTAGTTTGGTTTTCTATAAAAAGCGTGTTTTTTAGTTTTTGAAACTATTATTTATTTTATAGCATCAACACTGCATACCATAACCAATATATTATATCTATAACTACAGTTCTACAAAGTATAACATAAGCATTACCGCGGTGGAAAAGTTTTTATCGATCCAAAAATTACTACACATGCCTAAAGAAGAATGAATTTAAAAAATTTATTCTTCTTAACAACGCGATGGCCTAGTTAAATACCCTGTTTTCTAAGCTATAGGTTATGAGTAAGAACACCCACTGAAGGTAAATATTTATGTGATGAATATGAATATTTGTTTTCGAGTCATGGATATTTATATGTATATTTGAATAAATATCTATGTAAATATTAAATATTGTACCGTTGGTTTAGATCCTGAGACCGCTATTGGCTCAAAATTTGTCGCGTTACTCCAAATAAGCTTCGGTGAAAAGTGGGTCGAAGTGACTGCAGTGTCAAGATCAAAACTTCTGCCTATCCCAATACGGTAAAGTGGGTAAAAAATTTAGACACTCGCAAAAATCTCTCCGTATTGTATGGATAAATAGAGACTAAGCAAAATAATCTTATACAGTAGTTGTTGTCGTAGTCAAGGCTAAAAGAAATAAACACGTGAAACTCAGGTAGCCTGCAAAGGAAGTCCTAATGGAAACTCTGAAAAACACAGTTATTAAGTTGTACGAGTATGAGTAGAGGCGTTATCAGTTAAGTTATTTACTACAAATAAAATTACTTGTGCTTTCTAATAGTTGTAGAATAACAGAGGGTCAAGCTATAGCTTTCAGTTGCCTCTCTGTTCTTATTTTTATACGTTTATGTAAAGTTAGCTTTATACAAAGACGGCGACAGACAGACAGAATCACCATCTATTATGTTGTCTCAAATAGGCTTCGATGTAACGTGAGAAAAAAGAAATGAATTTTCTGGACTTCTGTCTTCCCCCATATTGATAAAATACGTGTAAAATATACATAAACCAATTCATTAATTCGCGTATTATCTAGAAACTCCTGTGATTACTTAATTACTCGGAGTGAAAGTGGTTGCAATGTACAACCAGAAATTAACCTTAATATTCTTAATCCGTTATCAATTATCTGTTAATAAATTTTTATGAAGACGTGTTAAACAGTAAATTACAAAGTCTATATGACATTGAATAGAGAAAAAATAGCATATATTTCGAAAAAGGAATAATTTTCACAAGCAAAACAGTATATTATTATATTTCTTCAAATTTTGAAGATGGAAGGAACCATATCTATCAGTATGTTACTTGGACCTACCACGCTTTTATCTTATTCTGTCATCAACCAGTGTGAGAACAGTTTTATTTCTGTTTATGTAATGTAAAATACGGGATTGGAATGTAAAAAAAAGAATAGGGGCTATTAGGCATTCCATCGTAGTCTGATCATGATCTGAAACTTTTTTTTAATCATTAGCTGGTGTTTTGCGGTACCGAACCAGAAAAATTTCGTCACATATTTTTCAATTGCTTTTTCGTATGACTTGAATCTTGACGAATCTTAAAACTAATTTCTTTGTAATAAATTTAGTCAATGTTACCTATAAAATGCTTGTCATAAGCTTCTTTCACACTTCGCAAATGTTCCGAGCTCGTTCCGCTCGTGTGAACTTGTACTGTGACATCTGCTTCTAACAGAAATCTCAAACTTTAACTTTTTAAACTTCAAGAAGTTTTTGCTGCCTTCCGTAAGAGACGTGGCATGAAGGTGCGTATTATCGGTAAACTTTTCTGTTGGATCTTTTTGTATAGATTATCTCCAAATATTGTATTGTGAGCTCGTCTTTGAGTAGTTTTTCTACTCAACTTATGTTACGACTTGTGGACAATTTTATTCTAATTTTTGCTTGAAGAAACTCATTATAGTATAGTATTGCGTACTGTGACTCGTTCACTTTATAAAAACTTTAAAGGGGGCAAAATTATACTCTACTCTGTAGGACTATTTGTGAACAGACACTTATATACTCTTCAACAACGGAATATGCGTTTGATATTGACAGTATGAAGTAACTTATTTATTGTGATTAATATAAGGAAATAGTCACGATAGCCGAATGGAAGGGTGGTCGGAATTTCGAGTGGAGAGACCCGAGATCGATCCCCAGGTGGCAGGCTCGTACCATAGGTTTTTTCATAACTTGTGTACGATTCATATCGTTGGCTTGGACATAAATATGGCGATCAGCTCACCGCCTGTCACGTTGTCCCGAAATATCTTCGGTGGAAGGTGGGTCGAAGGGACTTAATTGTCTAGACTTGACATCTGTCTACCCCTGTATTGGGAATTGCGTGATGATATTTTTTTTATATTAATATAAAGAAATGTTGACACGACGAGTTCAACTCAACCACAACCCACCAAAACCCACCCAACCCCTCAAACCCACCAAAACCCAATCCCAATTGCAACTGTAGTCTTTGCGTGGAGTATTGGCCAGTTTGTACTTTTACTACATTCACGTCTATTACGAGCACATAGTCATCAAATTTTGTTAAGTTGTGCAATATGAAAAAACTGACGAAATGTTAATGATATCACAATGATTATAAATAATACACAAACGTATATACAAACACTCTCTAACACAATAAATATACACACATAGTCATAAATCTTTCGATGTTTCCTTTACTTTTCTTTTTTTTTTCTATAATAGCATAGATTGAGGCCGAAAACTTTTTTGTCCTCGATCTACACTATATCTGTACGCAATTTCCAAATCAGGGGTAGACAGAGGTCTAGTCTAGACAATTAAGTCCCTTCGACCTACCTTCCACCGAAGATATTTTCGGGACAACGTGACAGGTGGTGAGCCCGTCGCCGTATATCTATACGTTAATCTTAATATAGTAATCATAATCATTATAATCATAATCTTTATTTTCCATTAAATATATATTATATACTAAGAAAGTCACGATCGCCGAGTTGTTGCGTGGTCGGAATTTCAAGTCAAGTGACCCGACATTTCGGATGCTTTACAGCATATTCGAATTCCGACCACCGAGCCACTCGACTACCGTGACTTCCTTTAGCACTTTATATAACTGCATAATTATAACGCCGAGAAAAACCACAGCATCAAACGAATTACTTATAAAAAATTGAATACGATCCCTTCAATAATATTTTTTATATCTCCACGCTTTTGCCAATACTGGCGTAGTTGGTCCACACAATTAAGTCCCGTCAACCTACCTTTTACCGAAGACGAGTTTTGAGACAACTAGACAGGTGATGAGCCAGTCGTTGTTTACAAAGTTTACAAAGCATTCATATTGCCAACAGTGATTTGCTCACAACTCTTGCCAAATACGTTTGGCGTGTATCCAAATCGACCTTTCACACGCTAGTCCCTTAAAAGTTCAGTTAAACCGGAGCTAGAAGTATTTGTAGCTGTATTTGTACCACACATTCAATTCTCATATACCCTTGAGGACTTGTGTTGCTCGCAGCATTAACACGATCGATTGAGTTAGATGATTTTCTAATTTGAAAATTTAAGCAAATTATTCGAAGAGGGTAAGGTCAATACAAATTCGGATACTTAGACGATCTGCGCTCTCTGGCTACCCTATCAGAAACTATACGTGAAGATATTTATTAATTTATACTTAATAAAATATAAATAAAAACTTACAAAAGTCACGATAGCCGAGTGGTTGGGTGAACGGAATTCGAGTTAAAAGACCCGAGATCAATCCCCAAGGCAAACTTATGTACAATTTATATCGTTGGCTTGGACATAAAGACGGCGACGGGTTCACCACCTGACACCTTGTCCCAATAATTTCTTCGGTGGAAAGTGGGTCGAATGGACTTAAGTACGGGAATGGCTTGAAGGTATACATTTTTTTCATTAAATTAAAAATAATTAAATTAAAGAGAAAAATCTCGCCCGTTTCAGTTGAAATTTTAATTTCTTTTTCCTTTTAATTTAATAACAAAAAATTCAGCATGAAATGAATAAAAATTGCGTAATAAATATAAAACTGTTAAATTTTATATTTACTTATAAAACATACAATTAAAATATCTCATCCCTCACTTTTTTCATCATTGTGCTTAGATCATTCTCATAATGGTCTAAGCCCTTTTAACCATTTCAGATTGCATAAATAAAATATCGGTTTATACTAAATTAAATAATGTATGTATAATAATCAAATTTCTTATAAACTACCCGAAGTTTAAAATCTGTTACTTTCATATAAAGCGTAGTAAACAATCGGTAATTAATCTGATCATTATTAGCTGAAACAATATAAATTTATAGTCGGTAGTCGTAACTAGTGTTCCAAAGCGAAACTAAAGTGCTTCACTGTTAAACTCGAATGCTTCTCCCTGAAAGTTTCAGCCCCTGTTTGTATTCTAGTGATTCAAGCAACTTCTCTTCTAACTTTGCTTAATCTCATGTGACTCACTGGACTTGCATATAAAAATCACTTCGTTACTGTGGTATTGCACACAGATATCGCAACATTTCTTTTACTTCTTTACTGCATATCAACAGTCCACTTCTGAACGTAAAGTCACTACTTAATTTTAACTCAAAGAGCAGAAACATTTTGTAGTACACAAAGTTTGCCTAAACGAGGGGTCCACCATTTTTAAAAACGGTTCTTTGAGCTATGTGGAGAGCCCATTGCCACTTAAGCGGGTTAAACTTTACAATGGTCAGTAATACTACTACAAAATAAGCTACAGTGTATTTATAATATATATCCCTTCAGATAGTTAATTGGCGTTACTTGACGGAAGTCTATTGTAAAGTTGCTATTAATAATTACCTCGTACCATTGCCTGTAAATAACAAAAGGTATCTAATAAAGGTAATACCTTTTTTATATTTGTACATATTATCATAAATTTTCTCCGAATCCAATGGATATATTATCCGAATATACTCCAAATCTATGACACGGTAATAGTGTGTAATAAAGGTGATAACCAGTAATCGAATAGTAATCTAATAAAGAAAGTGTCTAATAAAGGTAATACCTTTTTTATATTCGCTTGCGGAATGGTGCAAGTTAACTATCAATAACAACTACACATCCCTTCACCAGATCATTCATTTCATTCATTCATGCCCATTTCTGCTACTCAATAGCAGAGTAACAATGTCCTTTATATAGATTCGGAGTATATTCGGATAATATGTCCATTAGATTCGGACAAAATTTATGATAATAGATATATACAAATGTAGATACATATATAGATAGGCTAATATCATAATATCACTTACATTGCTCCGATCCTAATGTAAGAAGCTAAAGTACTTGGTATGGAAATCGGAAACAACGAAGGCACCACAAATACCAAGACCCGAAAATGTAGAAAAAGTGGTTTTTCTACATTTATCCGTCCAGGTATCGACCGGAACCTCGAGATGGCAACTCCTTAAAAACCGGTGTTTACGCCACTTGTCCATGGAGGTCATCATAATGGACAGACCGGACTCGGGGGATCCTACAACGGTTTCGTTTTTCTTAGACCTACGGAACCCTCAAAAACTATTTGTTCATTGTTTTCACTTTCATTATTAGCCGACCTCAATTAGTAGGTAATCTTTTTAAAATACGTGATTCAGAGAAAGCTTTATAAGGCTAGTATTACGTATAACTATTCTGACTGGCGCGAAATTATTCATCACGTGTTGGTTCTCAAAGTGTTACGAACTCATATATTTCATTTCCCCGTGAAAAGGTTTCATAAGCTTATCACTCGTCTACAGACTTAGCAGACTCTTAAAATATACCTGAGATTACGTAGATCCGTCTTTAGTTGTTAGCAACAGTCAGCAAAGTTATGTTTTGTTGTTATAAAATCATTATTACGGTCGCTTAGTGTCGATTATTGCATGACATTGTAAATTTGTATGGAATCTTTTAAATATAGGCAACTGCAGTAACAAAGAACAATATATTTTAACATTGAAATAACAAATGTTATACGCATTTTTTTTTCGATAAAAGATAACTCAAGGCCATTGACATAAAAAAAAATTAATCATAGCAGCGATATATTGCCATTGCTTAAGGTGCAAAGTTGAATGAAAGAAAGTCAAAAAGGGTCTAAGGTAGGTCTTTGTGGACTTTTTGTCTAGGAATTGCAGCAGCAATCACCCAATCACCCGGTTATATTGTCTTCGTCCCTTAGATTTGTTTATAGTGTGGGCAAATGACACTGGAAACCGCAAATGTTGCTGGAATGAATAGGTCGTCTAACTTTTCGTATAATCGGTATCCGCGGTATGCATCGACTTTATCGCTTAGTAGGTAATCAAGATGCCCGATAGCGGGCCCTGTGAAAATGTTTGCTACAATTAAATTATCACGAACAATTTTTAAGAATACTCTTGTTCCTTTACACATGCTGGTGTGGCTTTAGTTAGACAATTTGTATATTATTATCTATCGTTCAATCTCTCTTTATCTCTCTATTAATTTATCCATTATCCATCGTGCTACGATGGCACTGTCTCTACCTACTGTATTGGGAATATGCATGAAGATATTTTTTATTGCATACCTCTCAAGGCTACCTTGTAATCCAGAGAAAATGCTAAAAACGGTATCACACACAGTTATATCTTTATAGTTAACTTAGAATTGATTATTGTAACTGGCTTTTACAACCAAAGCGGTTTAATTTTTACTGTTTGTTTACGGATCGTATAGTATTTTTATACAGCACCTTTACTAGATTTTCTCGGGTATGAAGTCCTTTTGCAGAAACCTATTTGATACAACATCTGTTGGTGAGCCCATCGCCGTTTCAATGTCCAATCCATGTCAATGTGCGAGAAGTAATATTTTTAATTAATAATTGAAATATGAAAATAGTTATTGTGAGTAGTATATAAACATTTATATTAATTGACTGTGTTCTTTAAATTAGTTATACAAAATATAGAATGGACCGATTATTCTTGCAAAGCACGTAGTTACTATGTCAAAAGTATAGTATACCTTTACACTTCAGTTAGAATTATTTATTGGCTTTAATTAACATTATAGATTAGAGCTATAATAAACAATCAAACCCGTATTAGTCTTTACCGTTTGATTACGAAACGAACAAATTTAAATCACTTTCTAACTTTGAAATCCTAAAGTAAACAATGAATAAAAAGTACCAAACAAAATTTATGTTTATTTGCTCCCTCTGTTGTAATCACCTTTCAGATTCCATTTTATTTATTTCAAATACTTGCTGGGCCGAATATCTCCCTGGCATGAATATCTCAAGGGAGCCTTTCATTAGCCAATAATTTAAATATCAAAGGAATACATTTGATCCCGCTATTCACCTCGTATTCGTTACGTATTCAACTTTTATTTGATTTTTTATTCCCTATTGAAGATTCGATACTGCAATTCAAAACTTCAAACAGTAAAAACTTTTTGAGTAATTTTGTTGTAAGTTCGAACAGTCTTAATGTTATTTTTCTAGAACTTTATATAGCCTGTTATAATATCGTAAAAATCTATGAATAATCGAATGAAAATAATACGATTCAGTAAATTGCTTTTCTTATACCATTATATACATTACCTACTACCATTGTCACTGTCAAAGTTATTTACATAGATAAATATTAATATATTCATATAAACATCCATGACTCGAGTACAAACATTCATATTCATAACACAAAAAAGTCATGATAGCCGCGTGGTTAGATGACCCGAGACCCGAGTCCTATCCCCAGGTATCAACGGGTTTTTCCAAAAATCTATGTACGATTCATATCGTTGACTTGGACATAAAGACGGGCTCACCACCTGTCACGTTGTTCCAAAATATCTTTGGTGAAAGGTGGGTCACAGGGACATAATTGTATAGACTAGGCATCTGTCTACCCCTGTATTAGGAATGGCGTGAAGATATTTATGTATTTATTTATAACACAAAATGTTTGCCGTTTGTGGAATTCGACCTCTTTGTTTCGAAACCAGCCACTACCTGTTAAGCTATTGGGTCGTCACAATCGTAACTCTAAAGTTTTAAACAAGGATCAAATTCAGGTAAACTAAATCTGAGATCGATTAGCAAAGCTGCCAGTTGCGGCCTAATTAATGATAGGCATGATTGTTACAATAAAGACTACGTAATATATATAGAAAGACGTTAGTGAGAGAATGAGGAACTGTAATAAAAATCCTTTTACTGGACAAGACTGATTGCTATGAATTAGTCAGCGAATTTCTTCTTTCTATCTACTTCTCAACAATTTAGTGCAGCCCATTTAATTTAATGGGTCAAGATAAAAGTAAGATTGATGGTGTATTTTTCGCTGTTGTTTTAGAACTCGTGATGACGGGGGGTGTATTAAGTGAAGCATTAAGTGTAACATTTATTTACTTACCGATCTGTTAAATTCTACTAACCTTAATCCTTAATCACCTCAATTATCGACGTCTTTCGTGGAAAAGTGGCGTACGCACCGGTTTTTATGGCGTCGCCAGCTTTGTGGTCCCGGACACGATTCCCGGTCGAATTGACATATAACATTTTTCTACATTTTGGGTCGGTGGTTCCGGATGTTTTTGGTACCTTTGCTATTTCTGATTCCATAACACAAGTGCTTTAGCTGCTTAGATTATGATCTGATCTATTTATGTCATATTGTTGTGTAAGTGTTTATATTAATTGTACAATGTAGCCTGATAGTACAAAAAAAACACAATATTGAAAAAATAAAACAAGCTTTGAAATAATTTCAAATCAATTTCGTAATTGTTGGTGGCATAATCTACAGAAACAATTTCACATCATTATTTTTAATTTAATTTAAAAATTATCTTTATAATTTCCCAATGTTATAAATTAATTAAATGAAAGGTATTCTTCCAAAAAAGTCTTGCTGACAGTGACGCAAACAACAGAGCTCTAGAAGATAGAATTCGTGAGGATTGAAACAAGCATCGATTTCCCCTGGGAACACACCTTTTCAGTTTTCTGAATAAATTTATTTCGTTGCCTTACGAAATATGGACTCCTATTTTTTTTGGATGATAAGAGATCAACGTCCTACAATTTTTTACAATTATTTGTAAGAAAACATTACAAGGAGAATAAAGCCAGTGAAATTATTGTTTTCGTCTATAGTACCATTTATGTTTAAATTTAAATGATGAAGAATGAATAAATAAAATGTGGATGCCCATAGTATTGCTATACCATGTACTATACATCTTTCCGCGTTGTCCTTGATGGGGTAGTCAGAGGTAACACAGAACCAAGGTTCACGATCTACCACAGCTCTTTAATTTTTCAGTTTAGTTTTTATAAAACCACGTCTAGATTTCTGAGTGTTTGTTAACTTCCCAATTTTCGAGCAATTCGTTCATGGTCTCGACTTACCCAGACTCCTTTTACAGTTTACTTTCGGGCTACATATTTTATATACCATTCGTTTTTCGTCCTAAGTACCTAATCTTTTTTCATATGTGACTTTGTGAGCTTTCCTGTTACAATAAAAATAAGGCATTACACATCGTTCAGGTCCGCTCGGACGTTAAATATTGTTGGCAGTTCTCGCCCTGCCCTCATACAGGCTATGTTGTCAAACTAAAGGGCTCGTTGCCCTTAACAGTGAACCATCCATACCATGTATAAGGCCTACTTTGCCTTATACTAAAACCTTCTTCAAATCCATAAAAATCAGAAAATTCATTTTAGTCAACTAATTGTAGAGAAAAAAAAGAGTAATTAGAGCAAGAAAATTTTGCATGCAGTGCGGAGTGTTGCGAAGTAATTTTTTCAATAACAACTTTACAATGTTGCGGTCTCGAGGTTTATTGTTCTAAGTCTCTTAGCCATGTTATCAACGATAATCTTTTGTGTGGAGTAGAGCTAATAATCTTTTTAAAATAACAAAAGTGTTACGATATCCGATCCATCCCCGACAATTCGATCCCCTGTTTATATACTCGTATCGCGACTGGTACTACGACCTCCAATCCGCTACTAAGCGTGGCGATAATGGCAGACGTTACTTTACGGGAGTCCTACATAACGCCGTGAAATTTTACAAGCCGTAATGTGTATATGTATGCATGCACCCCTGGATATCTTAAGAGGCGACTAAAGATAAAGTTTAATATCGGAAAGTCACTAATTAAAAAAGTCACGATAGCCGAATGGTTGGATGGTCGAAATTACGAGTAAAGAGACCCGAGTTCGATTCCCAGGTGGCAGGCTCGTACCGATGGGTTTTTCAAAAACTTATGTACGAATTATATCGATGGCTTGGACATAAAGACGGCGACGGGCTCACCACTTGTCATGTTGTCTCGAAAATATCGTTGGTGGAGGGTGGGTCGAAGGGACATAATTGTCTAGATTAGACCTCTGTCTACCCCTGTATTGGGAACTGCGTGTACATATTTATATTTATTTTTAATTTATTATTTTAAACTAATTAAATAAAATGGGATAAAGCAAATGGGTGATGTGTATTGTCGTCTAAGGCCTTACGTGTCTGGTACTGCGACCGAAAATCCGCTTGTCTAGCTGGCACTTAGCAAATCATGCGAAGGAGGCCATGTCATGCAGAAGACTATAGCAATCCGTTTAGTTACTAAGATCACTATGACGTAAGGTTAAATTCAGATTTTATTTCAGCTTCATGAGCTTTCTTACTATGTAACTTTAAGTGGTTTTCAACAGTGGCAGAGCCACGCATCAGCTATTGCTGTTGCATGAATGGGCCGGCTCGACCGGGGAAGTATCACAACCTCACAGAATACCGGCGTGAAGTAGAAGTCTAACAAACTTCTGCGTTTCGTCTGGTGAGTGCAGGTAACCGAAGGCCCACACACCTGTAAGGCCGGCAACGCATCTGCTATGCCTCTGATATTGTGGGTGTTCATGGGCGGTGGTAATCACTTACCATCACATGAGCCACCTGCTCGTTTGCCTCCCTTTTATATAAAAAAAGTAACTTTAAGTCCCGTTTCGAATTTCTAAGTACGAAAGCTCGATTGTGTAGTGCAGTTCAGAAGTAGTATTATTGTTTAAAGTGGCTCTTTTTTGTAGTGTAGACTTTATTATAGTAGAGCTAAAAATTTAATCCTCTTACTTATTTTCTTACATTGTAGTTTAGTTTGTTGAAACCTAAAACGAAAGAACGATTACTTAAATATTTCAGTTGAGTTCTCAAATTTCTGTTTTAATTCAATAACGAAACCCGTCATGGCTTGCATGCATTCACTAAAATATACATTACATGTATTAATTTACTATTTAGACTGCCAGCACATGAGATGCTGCCATCAATAATGTTTTCTTCCAAACAGTTGTCAATTTTGCCAGTCAAAAAGCTGTCCTATTGCCACTTAACTTATTTGCAAGGCAAACAAAAATTCTTTAGAGAGAAAAACTCAATTAAATCATAATCATAGTCGCATAAAAATGGTAGGTTCACATTAGATATTTAAATAAAAATAGTCTCAGTTTACAAATCGTTTGCCAGTAGTGGTGTATGAAAATTAGTTGATATTTTTTTAATAATCGTTATAACAAAAAGGCATGTCAATTTTAGGAATTTTGAAAAAAGTGAAACCGACGAAATGTATTTTTTTTTTAATTTCTATCTAATACCATAAAGTGACTAAAATAATTTGTAGTTAAGTAGCTAATGCTTGCATAATTATCAATAATTTTTCGGTTATTGTTGAATGATTTAAATATATTTTTTCTTAACGCATTTTCAAATACAGATGTAGCCAGAGGTCTAGACAATTTAGCGCTTTCGTCCATAATTTCCCTGGGACTTATTTTGGGACAATGTTATAGGTCCAAGTCAACGATCAAGTTAGTTTTTCAGTAAGCAAGTTTTTTGAAAAGCTCTGTATATGAGCCTACCTCTTGCGGATCAAACTAGTGTCTTTTGAATCGCATTCCGCTCGCCCAAACCCTCGGCTTTCTCGACTTTACTTATAAATATAATCCAATAAAAAAATTTATCGGCCAATGTAAAATAAAAATCTTACATATTTTAGCGCTATGGTAGATGAAGGTCCTTAAAATGACGCCTTAAATGTTTATGTTTATGTGCCTTTAATGCCTTAAATGTTTCCTCATTGTGCTGCGAAAGTGTAGACAATTTGCCCTATCACAAATGTAAGCATGTTGTCGAAATGTAAATTGTATTACAGAACTTAACATGTTAAACACCGTCGTTTTATTCAAGACTTTGAGGTAAATTTCGCTGTTAAGGCGTTATATGAAGATACAACAAGAAATTGCTACATATTTACTAGATTAGTGGTGGTTACGTAATTTTCTGTTTTTTTTTTAATTCCATTTTAAGAATAACGGTTTTCTATTTAAATAACAATGTACCACGACCACGATCTCCGTGGGCGAGTGGCATACGCACCGAATTTAATGATGTCGCCATCTTAGCAGTCCTGGGTTCGATTCCCGGTGAGGTTAATGTAGTAAACAGTTTTGCTACATTTTCTCGGGTCTGGGTATTTGTGGTACCTTCATTGTATCTGACTCTGTACTACAAGAGCTTAAACACTTACTTTGGGATCAGAGCAATGTATGTGATGTTGTTATTATCTACGTATGTGTATGTATATCTATGTATGTAATGTTTTTTTACCTCATAACTCCGTCATATGTAAACAGATTTCAAAAATGTTTTTGATGATTAGAGAAGAGTCAGGCGTTTAATAGATTTCATCGACTGATTACTCTGTCTAGACATGAATTTTATCGTAAATGCGTAAACTTTAAGATTTAAGATTTACGCATATCGAACCCATTATGATCATTATTAAGAGGCTAGAAACCAATGATTTCACCTCCTGTTAGGTCAGGGTTGGCCCAGCTTATGTCAAAATATTATCTTATTTACTACATACTCGTACTTACGTTTTTCTACACTAGAACGGTATAAAAAACTTTAATGGAATAATTTAATGGCCTTAAAAATTGTCAAAAAAAAGTAAAGAATAACTAAACTAAACTTATCACTTATTAGTGTAAAAATAAATATTCCATTGAGCACTACTTACAGATCCGGCTGAAGACGGTGGCCATAATAAAGCGATAAAACTGCCAATATTAACGGAATGTAATTATAATGACAAATAAAATAAATTAATAAGCACTTGGCGCAGATTCAGTAAGTAGTAATAGCTTAATATAATATTTCCTATAAATTTATTAGTAATAAATTAGCAAAGATGGTTATTCTTCGCTCAGCATTTCTATGTTTTATAGTTATAGTATTGTAAATTTATTATTAATATATATATATATATATATATATATATATATATATATATATATATATATATATATATATATATATATACATATATATATATATATATATATATATATATATATATATATATATATATATATATATATATATATATATATATATATATATATATATATATATATATATATATATATATATATATATATATATATATATATATATATATATATATATATATATATATATATATATATATATATATATATATATATATATACATTATGAAATCTAGAACTAAATAGTCCAGTACTTATCGTATTTCTTATAAATATATACAGTCATTAACATTCTTCCATACGAATGTCAAAGGCTGGTTCGGTGACATATATTGGGAACAGAAAAACTCGTTAGTTAAGTTGATTGATCACGTATTTATTTGATATACTTAGGAAGGACACTTATGTCTACACCGGTATTTAGTTATAATTGAACAGAGATCCACTTCTTTAAGCAATTTACTTAGCCCTCGAAAGTATTTATCAATGTAAGTATATTTATTTCAAGTTGTTATTTAAAAATTACTTCGCAACCCTCCGCATGACAAATATAAAAAAGGTATATGCTACCTAGTCCGAAGAGAAGAAGAGCACCACCCTCCCTCCCACAGATGCGTGCACCAATTCCACAGATGTGTGCACCAATTCCACTGTATGCACCACCACCACTACACTCAAACCAGGTAACACACACCACCACCGAAAACGCGACACGTGTTTCGCCTCAAAACAAGGCATCCTCAAGCGAGTAGACTCTACGATGAGCGACCGCAGAGTCTGCGGTCGCTCATCGGTCGCGTTTTCGGTTTCGGTGTTAAATAAAAAATATCTTCATGCCAATCCCATACTGGGGTAGACCGAGGTCTAGACAATGAATCCTTTCGACCCACCTTCCTCCGAAGATATTTTTGAGATAACGTAACAGGCGGTCGGTCTTTATTTTATATCAAATTATATCAGTATTTATATCCAAGCCAACGGTATAAATCGTACATAAGTTTTGAAAAACCCATTGCTAAATACCTACCAATTAAAATAAATCATATTACACTGGAGCAGCGTGGTGGATTTTCTCCTGCTATAATCTCTCTCAAATAATAGAGAGAATGCATTTCTCTAGGAGAGGGAACTTATAAACTGCAATTTTCGCTTTTACTTTTATGTACTACTTGTTGCCTACATTGAAACCTATAATCGCCCGATTTTTTTTTTGCGATCATACTTGTTTTATGCTTCCCAAGAGTGCAAGCGTCCTCCTTACCAGACTGTATCGTGACAGCGTTTACAGACAGACATTTATATTTATAATATTTGTATAAAATTATCAGTAAATATAAACATACAGTTCGAACATTTACAATATAAGGGTAGCCCAAGACTAACTTTCAAAAACCATGTGAACAAAACGCTCAAAGTCAAGAATAGTCATCTTAGACGTGCGTGTGTGACGTAAGTAATGAATCTAAAAGAAGGGAAAGTAAGGATCGTGATACTTGGCGATCTGTTCTCCTTGTCGACTCTTTAAGGGATAGTAAATTCTGTAGATCACACAGATAGTCTCGGAAAAAGCTATATCGTATAAACTGTTAATATTTAGAACAACGTATCTTGCAATGAATTAAAAATTGATAGCATCATTAAAACTGTGTTCCATATTAAAGCTTACTTTAAAAATATAAAAGCATTGCTATAGCTTTTGTATCACAGTACAGAATCTAGATCAGTGTACAGAAGTACTTTTGAAAATTTTCATCATTCAGTATAAGACGGTCGAGCGAGCGCTCCTCCAAGAAATAGGATTGCGTCGAGGGTTAGTTCTTGAAATTATTATTAAGATACGTATCAGAAAACGATTTCTGAAATTTAGATACTTTGTGAGTATCTAGTGATTTTATACATCTTGTTTAATACAAAGCATGACTTAAATAGTATTACAGTCACTAGATCTTAGTGGTAGGGTGTATCACAATTTGAAACAAGGGACATGAATTCGAACCACAGGACAAAAGCTCGTATGAATGAGTTGCGAATGTTTTTTTTCTTCTTTAAAATTTGTATCGTTGGCTTTGACATTAAGACGGCGAAAGTTAAGCCTTTTTACAGCAGTACACAAAGACATAAAAAGTTTGCTTTATGTATGTTTTTATGTACTGCTGCAGCGCTGTTATTTAGCCGGTACCATTTAAAATAGTCCACGCACTTATACTTAACTTATATATAAATACTTATTTACTTGAACTTATTATACATAGAACTTATATAAAACTACTTTGATACAAGTAATAATATTATACACAATACATATTAATTAAAATAAGACATATATTCAATAAAGTGCAACAGTGAATAAGATGTAAGATGTAGTATAACTATAATGTTTTATAAACTATTGTTTAACTAAGTACAGAGTTTTGCAGTCAAAGTAGTAATCCGGGTAGTGTGAGAGTTCTGATCTGTAAGAGAAGTATATGTCTGTATTTTAATGCTTCAACACCACGAATAATAATAGGATTCAAAGATCGATTTCATATTGATTCAAATTGATTCATTGAGATCGATTCGAATAAATTGTAACCATATATAAAATCTTATAGTTTTATAGGCACCTCTTTTTATGTTACATACATTATGTGTGGATTGTGAATAAAAAAAATTACATTAACATGTTTGACAAACTTAATACCATAAGGTGTATAATATATCACATACTGTTAAAAAAAATCGTATGCAATTAAGCATGTCTATTACATGTGATATATCATACAATCATATCAACAAGAAACCCATTGATAATATAACATGAGACCACTACCCTTCAGTCAACTGATTTTAGCATTTTAATCTACACAATTTATTTTGTCAGTCCAATAAAGCCCATTTGACTTGAATTTGCTTAGCTGACGTTTTTGGGCTTAAGGTAAACATTTCTATATTTTACCTTTTCAGATGTTACAAATATTATCTGTGTAACACAGTAGTAAAGTAGCGACCTGTAAATGGTCACTGTGGAAGAAAGACATTTTCTTATTTTCTTTGTGAGAGATGGATCATGACGATCTAGAGCATAGGAACGTACGCCAGGCTGCTCCAGTGAGAAATGGCGGACTTCACTAAACCATGAGATAACGTAGGTACACATTTTTGCACTATTGTTTAAATTTATTATTCTCATATTTACGATAATTTTAAGTGCTGTATTTATCACGAGCTCTATTATGAAATATCATAACATCGTGAATAAACCTGTATATCTGAGAAATAATATATTTAATGCAATACGCTACGTGGCGGATGTTACTCTGCTCTATTCTCCATCGAAAATTATATTTGACACACTAACAGGATTCGACCCCGCAATCCTCAGTTTTGTAGGTACCTTTTACTAGGCTATCGGGTCGTTGACATAACTTTATTAGTATGATAGTAAATATTATTATCTATTACAATAATTTCATTTTAATCTTAGAATTGATGATGCCAGTAGCTTTTAGAAATCTGAAAATATAAGCTCATAATAGTGAAGGCGGTACGTTTGTGTTACTAATTATTTTGATTTATCTGTTCGTTAATTATTAAATAATCAAAACTGATAATTTAATTATAATAAATATTTAATATGCAATAGTTTGTGTGCTCCGATGAGTGTAAAAATTAAAACTATGTAAAAAAAAACTATAATTTGGAACGAAAGTATATCACATTAAAAATAAATTCTGAAATTGAAATATTTTTTCAATTCAAAATTAATACGGATTTAAATGTATGAGTCGCCCTACTAATCGGCCGAAGAAAAACTACTAGCAATAAATGTCACGACGTGTAAGGTCAATGTGGGTGTATCAAAGTCCCGAAATGAAAGCTGTGCTTCAGAATAGACCTGCAATTTATTGCTGACCGTGTCATTGTCGTTTGTCATCAGCTATTTAAAAAAAATAGAAGCAATCTTATCTGATTGCTAAATCAGACGAATGCATGCAGAATGCATTCCAAATCTCCTACTAATCTTATTACTTTAAAAGAGCTAATTTTGTATATATAACTTTATTGATTGTATATCAGAAAATTCTATCAATTTGGATTTTCTTTTGTTTTTCAGTTATTATTTTATACATTTTTATTTTATACACAATCATATTTGAGATATATAAATGTTTAAAAATATTATATAAGTGTTTAAATTGTATCTGTTAATATCAAGCAAAGCTTAATTCTCATAGGACTGAATATTGATTTTTTTTATATTCACGTATTTGCCAGTACAGATAATAAACATGAATTTCGCCAGAACTTGTTTTTGGACATCACGCTGAGACTGACGACGTCGATAAAAGTCGTACCATAGTTTCGAAAAAACTCTAGGGATCGAAGGCGGGTCTGTTGGGTCGAATTCCGATCACCCAACCACTCAGCTATCATAATGAAACAGACCTGGAAGAACAGTATCGCCTAAGAAGCGGGGCTTAAAATGTTACTATCTACCGGTATTTAATTATCTGAAGTTGTTTTACAATATTTAAAAAACAAAGTCTATGCATCCGAAAAGTGCTAATTTTCACGTCACCGTGTACGTTATTACTTTGCTCCTCGTACTAATTTGCCTTTGTCACGTGGCATAGTATATATAAATGTATATCTCGCATAATGTTCCTCTTTTCGACTATGGTGATGTGTGCTATTTCGACCTGAATGCAGATCTTCTCATTAAATATGATCGTCTTCTAAATAACTGCATTCGATTCATTTTCAATCTTCGTAAGTATGATCATGTATCTACTTATCGTTGCCAGCTTAAGTGGTTAACGATTCGTCAGCGCCGTAGTTTGCGTACTCTCACTACCCTTTATCCTTTTTTGACGTCCCCTGTTCCTCCTTCCTACTTGTTTTCATACTTCCAATAACTTTGTTCCAACCATGACAGAACCCTTCGCTCGTCAAATAATCTCCTTCTCCAGTGTCCGTCCCATAGATCTAGCTTCGTCCGTTCTTCCTTCCCTGTTCAATCCGTCCTTCTTTGGAATGCACTTCCTCACGAAATCAGGACATATAAAAGTCGTTACTCGTTTAAAATGAAGCTTAAAGAGTATATTTTAAAAGAAATGGCAGAATCACCTCAGTAATGATTTAACATATTTACAATTCATGTATATGTATTTATGTATGTGTATGTATGTATATGTGTATGTATGTATATGTTTATTATGTCTCTGAGTAGTTTTTGTGTAATATATATTTTTTTTCTCGTCCCCCAATTATAACACCTACTTCTTTTCATCTCTGCACCACCTAAAGGTTGGCTGGTAGAGAATGCCTCTGGCATGAAGTCCTCCTATATACACATTCATGTATATGAAGTTTCATAAATAAAAAAATAAAAATGTTGATATATCTTAATTTAGCATATCGGAATACTCAATAGCTATTTTAAATGTGTATAGAATAATACTAGTTATATCTTATTATGCAATTTTATTGATTTTAAAGCATATTTATGCTGAACTTTTATGTGATTAAATTAGAGTGAAAAAAGTTAAAATTTTCAACTGACACGGGCGGGATTCAAGCCAGTGACCTTCGCCGATCCGTGGCGAAGACTTTTTTCTCTTTAATTTAGTTATATCTTCTTGTTATTTCCCACACTAGGGTAGGCAAAGGTCTAGAAAATGTCCATTCGAGCCACTATTCATCAAAGCTTATTTTGTACAACGTGACAGATGGTGAGCCTATCGCCATCCCAATGTCTAAGCTAATGGTACAATATATTTAAACATATAAATATATTTACATAGATAAATAATTATAAATACAAATAAACGTCCATAACTCGAGTAAAAACATTCACATTCATCATATAAAAAACATTCGGCTATTGAGTCGTCATTGAATTCATAATTACTATACCAGTGGATCGGCATCAACGTCTCAAGGTGTCCAGAACTACAATTGCCAATCCGTTTGCCAGCGTGGCGATTGTAGCCAACCCTCTCGTACGCCAGAGGTACAGTAGTGTAGGATGAGTAGTGTACGACGAGACCTCTATGTGTTTCCGAACAGAACCAGAGCGTATTGCCAGTGATGACGTATGGATCCGAGACGTGGTCAAACAACGTGCTCAAAGTTGCTGACCGTACTATGGAAAGGGCTACGCTCGGTGTTTCTCTGCGTCATAGAATTCGTAACAGACATCCGCAATAGAACCAATAATCGACATAACCGTATATATCAGCACGTTGAAGTGGCAATGTGCCGGCCACATAGCTCGTAGAACTGACAACCGTTGCAAAAGAAGGTTCGCAGTGGCAACCTCGTACAAGCAAATTCAGTGTGAGATAACCCCACACAAGATGGAACGACGACCTGCGTAATGTTACGGCGAGTCGATTGATGCAGATAGCAAAGGACCGTTCCATGTGGCAATCTTTGAGGGAGGCCTATGTTCAGCAGTGGACTACGGATAGGCTGATGTGATGATGATGAAGTAAATAGAGAAAGCACCAAAAAGAATTCTTATCTAACCGTAGAATAACTAGATATAATACTAACTTGAGCTAACTTAACACACTACTCTCGGGAATGAAACTCATTACTTTATTCACAGTTTGATCTCATAAACTAAGCTGTTTAGTATTGAGAAGAAATCTCGATTTCTACTTTATCTTTTTCTAAATTTAAAAAAATTCCAAAGTCACGATAGCCGAGTGGTTGGGTGATCGGAATTCGAGTAGAGAGACCCGAGTTCGATCCCCAGGTGGCAGGCACGTAGCAATGGGTGTTTTCAAAACCTATGTACGATTCATATCGTTGGCTTGGACATAAAGACGGCGACGAGTTCACCACCTGTCACGTTGCCCCAAAATATCTTCGGTGGAAAGTGGATCGAAAGAACCTGATTGTCTAGAATAGACCTCTATTTATATAAATTTAAAATTATTTAGTGAATATCGTTAATGTAACATTATTTATTTATTTATTTTTATTCCCAGGTAGTAGGCTCATATCAAGGAGTTTTTTTTTAAACTTACGTACGATTTTTGTCATTAGCTTGGACGTAAAGATGGCGACCACCTGTGACATTGTCAAAAAAAAAATTAAGAAAGGTGGGTCGAAAGGACTTAATTGTCTGGACTCGTGGTCATGATTATACACAATAAGATTATTGGAAATTAACTTCGTTAATCTTTTTCCCGCATTTTCGCCCAAGAAAAATAAAAAAAGTGTACATATGTTTGCAATAAATTAAACCCCATATTTATAAAATAAACCCTTACAGTTCCGCTATTGCACATAATATATCTGAATATACACAAGTTTTGGTTGGTTGGCGAGTTGGCTGTTAATTTAGAACCCGCTACCCTTAGGTTCGAAGGCAGGTTCGTTATATAGCTAACTTGGCTATATAGTAGCTACGAAACATCTTGATCTCAACAACTTTCAAACAAAGGAACTGCATCGAAATTGGTACAGTCCTTTAAGAACTACAATGCCTCAGATAAACACAGTATACCGAGTCATATATCCATAGATAAACAATTACACTCGTTAAACCTAAAACATTCATATTTTTGTGACGGGGATTAAAAACAAATAAACTCTTTTGCCTTAGTTATAGTATTTTTATTTACATAACACTTATAAATATATAACTACACTAAATTACACGAACACTCAACTAATTCATCTCATTTAAACCCATTTAAGTAATTTGTTGTTTTATTATTTTATAAACTGCGAAGAAAACTTACCGAAAGTGTAAGTTAGACAAAGTACTTGCTACATATTCATCGTAAACCTGTCTGACGTAACCAATCGTAACCATATCAGTACATAGATAATGCTTTTATTTTTAAACACAACACTATTTTGTAGGGGTAGTGTTATGTTTATATCTAAGCTTATGCTATCTGAGACATAATAAGCCCTGAAGAAAGAATAACTGAAAGAAGTCTAGAAATTGTATTGCCATCATTTGGTCTGTACCATATAACGATCCGTGTGTTATCAGCAGAATAATACCAACCTCTCTTTTTTCCCGTAGGTGTCGTAAGAGGCGAGACATGGCAAGACCTTGTAAAGACAGATGACTACTGACATAATAATTTCTAAAATTACTAGACATCATAAAAAATAAGTAACAAAGGCATTGCAAACAAATTGACATACCCGTCGAAACTTCTAAAAAAATAAGATATATTTAAAAATATTATGAGTATTTTATATTTTAATCACAATTGCTACGATAACTCTGACATTTTCGGATAAAATTAACAAAAACTTGTTTCAACTTAAGCAACTTTTCCTCAAACAAAAGTAATATTAATTAACAAACTTTCTTAGTATATTGTGGTAACGACCGGCTTCAAACCCTTCTTCAGAAGTCGGGGACACGTCTAAATCACGTTTACTTTTGAACATTGAGAAGATAATTAATCCACTTTTGTACTGATATTTTTTTATTTAATATAATTATTATTATATTAATATTTTTGTAATATAACACATATTATTATGTATGTCATATTTAAAATATAATCTTTCTTGATAGACGTACGTCTAGTTATCCGAATACTTTGACTTCGATTCTATTTAGCGTTATAGTAGATCTTTGGCCAATATGTTACACTAACTTGTTAACTAATTATCTTTATAAACATCTTGAGACAACGAAGATATTTTTTATGGAAGGTGACAAATGAGAAATCGATTCGCCTAATGGTGGGTGAAGATATATGTGTCTTCATATCATCCCTGACGGAGAAGCCAGAAAGAACAGATCGCCAAGACTCAGGATCCTTACATACTAGTTGCTTCTATTAAATTCATAGTATTTTTCAAATACGCACGTCGAAGTACCCAAGAACTTTTGACTTTCCCATCTTCAAGCATATGACACATGTAAACAATTTTAAAAGAATGGTTATCACTTCCAAGACATAGCCTTGGAATGCCTCATAACCTGTGATAACAATGGCTTTATGTACTTTTGAAACAAAAAAACTGTTGTTACTCGCTTTGTGATGGCAGAAATAAGTAAGTGTGCAGTACAGACCAAGAAATCTTCTGGACTGGGAAAAAGTCTACAATCTTTTCAAATAAATTGTCATTGGTACAATTTTTTACGACACTTTTTTAGGATTTATATCGTTGGCTTGGACACTGAAACGGGGTCAAGCTCACCACCTATCACGTTGTCATAAATCCTTGATCGTTGGTCACTTTCACGTCTTGCTTCTTCGAGTTTATCTACACGTTCTTGTAGTAAGCGTACACTTTCTTTCATATTTTGAAGTGATTTAACCTCGTGATCAACCTGAGTGATTTTAGAAGATAACGATTCTATAGTGTTATGTACAAACTCGATTGAAGACTTGACTTCTAGGAGCTCAGATTTAATTACCCGTAGATCTGCTAGTTCAGCTTGGATAGCTCTTATGCTTTCCATTAATGAGGGCAAGTTTGAAGTTTGGGCAGTTAATAGCTTCATTTCTGACAATATATTCTCAATGCCAGTATAGGATACCATTCCCATTTTACTAGAAGATGGATTTATGGTTCTCACTGTCTTACAGATACTGCACTTCCAGGTGGTCTTTCTGTCGCCGAGTTTACGATATCCTGATTCCGTTATACCAGCGCATGAAAAATGGAGTTTATTTAAGCATGAGGAACATTGCACACCATCTTCTGCTTCAACACCACAGTGATTGCAAGTAAACATTTCAATTGATTGCTTTCAAGTTTGAGAATCACAGGCAACTCGTGTGCAGCCCAGCAACAGAGATTCGAGCGCAACGTACGTGTTTTTAATTCACCGTTCACGAGACCACTGATTTCAGCACATTATATCTGGATAGTGCCGTTAATTCTATGAATTCACGCTTCCACTGGTATTCCAATATGAGTAACATATACCCCAATACAGGGGTAGATAGAGGTCTAGTCTAGACAATTTAGTCCCTTTGACCCACAATCCATTGAAGATATTTTCGGGACAACGTGACAGGTGGTAAGCTCATCGCCGTCTTTATGTCCAAGCCAACGATGTAATTCGTACATAAGTTTTTGAAAAACCCATTGGTACGAGCCTGCCACCTGGGGATCGATTTGGGTCTCTCGACTCGTAATTCCGACCACTCAACTACTCGGCTATCGGAACTTCTACATAAATGTACAATTAAATAAATATGTATATAAACTTTAGACCTGTTATAGCATTTCTACCCCAGAGTTATAATATATATTTTGCTTCCCATAGCCATAAGAGTTATTTGTTACCTGAAATCGGGAGCATCTCTATGAGATAAATGACATGAAATCAATATTTTAATCACATTTAAGAACGAAATATGCTATTAACATAAACATAAAAGCCTTTATTTGTGATATAACTTTGTAAATAGTGTATTTTATAAAAAAGGAATATACTCCTATTGATGATAATAAATACATATTACACCAGATTTAATAGTTCCTATTTATAGTAATAAATAAATATAGATAAATAGTCACATAGATGTGGACACACATTACACAAATTGCACTGATCCTGAATCTGAATCGGAAACAACGAAGGTACCATAAACAGCCTGACCCAACACAACGTAGAAAAATTGGTTTTTGATATTGATCCGTCCGTGAATCGAACCCGGCGGGTTCTCATACTGGCAACACCGTGAAAACCGGTTTTTTACAACTCATCTACAGAGATAGTCAAGTCGACGTTTATTACATTTATATTTGTTATACAAATTCAAGTAAGTACGTTCCTTCGCAGGTTTTTACCTAATTGCGAAACGGTTACATATTCTTTATTAAATACCCTTACAATTTTAAACTGACAGACCGAGGCTACCATAAAGTCAAGACTTAAATATACAAAAACATATTTTTACTTCGTGAAAGCAAAAGTAATTTTTAATGACAATATAAAACCCTTTCATGCCATTAGTTCAACCCACTTCACTGTCAGACCACTTTAGATTTGGCCAAATGGACGTAACAAAGAGTAATATAATTTCTTTTACTTCGGTTACAATTCATCCATTTTTTCAAATGTTTCTATCTTTCATTCGGCGTAGGCACTGTACTTTAATATAAAAAAATGATCCTGAAACAAAACGTTTGGAAAAATAATAAGATTTGAAAAAGCTTAAATTATAATAATAAACTTAATAAATAATATAGAAATGTCTTCATGCCACTCCCGATATTGGGGTAAACAGAGGACACAACGCTAAAGAATTTTTTGTCCATCGTGCCAAGTTGTGAGTCTGTTGCTGTTTTTATGTCCAAGCCAATGATATTAATCGTACATAAGTTTTTGAAAACACTCTTTAGTACGAGCCAAGGGATCAAAGACGGGTATCTTAACTCAAATTCCGATCACGCGGAAGAAGTTGGTAGCATACTTAATAGACTGTAAAAATCCAATGGCAAGTACAGACCATTGAAATGTCAAACGCCTCGCACCAATTCGCTATTTTTATTAATCCCCATATTGATGATTGGAATTCCACCACAGTGCCTTTTTCGCGGAATTTTCTGCCACGCACATGGAGTGTGTTGCCGTCATCGGTTTTTCCGGACCGACACGACTTAGCGACCTTCAAGAAAAGAGCCTATACCTTTCTCAAAGGCCGGCAACGCATCTGCTGTGCCTCTGGTATTGCAGATGTTTATGGGTGGCGGTAATCATTCACCATCACGTGAACCATCTGTCCGTTTGCCTCCCTTCTCTATAAAAAAAAACCAAGGGCACTGCTTCTCGTCATCGGTCTGGTTCATATTGGTTTGGTATTTTCATTCTAGATTCTTGATTCTTACGTATTCCATATCAGACATCTATCAATTAGCATTATCTCATAGTTCTTTTTCAGATTTTCCCTTAGTTGCCTCTAAGGGTTCGTCCAAATCTGGTGGATGCGCCGCTTGCGTGCCAACAACGCGCCGCACGCGAAAGGCGTGCGAGTCTTGAGGACATCTTCTGTCCCACTAACCCGCACAGTTCGCTTCTTATTGCCGAAGGTTGAATACGTTTTCAATTGAGGGGACAGAAGATTTAAAATATAACTAAAGTATACTGTATGCAACACAAGTACAGCGTGCGCACAATACGAGCCTTGCGTGAGGTGCGGTAACGAGGAGCGCGAAAGCAATTAGAGAATTAACTTCACGCGTGCAATTCGCGTGCAGCGCGCGAGCAGTTCGCGGCGGAGTGCGGTCCTATTCGTCAGGAAGGCTGGAGCGCCCTTACGAAACCCACAGGAAGAAGACAGCAGATAAATTCTTACGTAGATAATAAGTATATTTCTAATAGAAGTTATGACTTTACAGTGCTTACTTTATGTTATATTTGTCGCAGAATCAAGATAAGGTAACAATTTTGGTTACAACGCCATCTATTAAAGGTCTTCGGAAACGTGCAAGTAGTGCGCTTGAGTGGGGTCGACACAGGAAGTGACAGAGCGGATTTGACTACTATGTGTTGTCAATGTCATTTGACTTCTGATATAAAGTGTCTTCAAAGTGTTCTCGAGGCTGCACTTTCGAAACGGACGGCAGTGTGAACGGTCATCTTCCTATTATCGAATTTACTGCGTTTCCACCCATTTAGATCAGTTTTCTGATATAGCTCAAGACGGATTTAACAACGAGTTGCCTCATGTGACCTACGCTACGCCGACATATTTATATTCAGCGTCTTATATGATCTGGTAATATAATGGTAATATAATAATGGCCCCCTAACGCAGACACTAAAAAATAAATAAACACGAAAGCAATTAATTGCTTTCGTGTTTATTTCGTTGTATTTAAATACGACAGAAAACAAAAATAATTAATGCCATCAAGGAGATCGCATTGCTTAAATGGAAATGGATAAAACACACAATTAGGACTGGTGATGGCAGGCGGAGCGAACGGATTCTATATTGGTTTCTCCGCGATAGAGGGAGAGAACCAGGTCGACCATTCAGAAGATGGAGAGATGATTGAGAGATGGTAGCAGGAAAACTATGTATGTACTCAAATGGACAAAAAAAAGAAACAAATGGCATGAGTTGAAGGAGGCCTACATCCATATATTGGATGATCCCATAAGAAAAAAAATCTATGTACAGGCCCCTGTAAAGGCTTTTTATTTATTTCTTTCATATATCTTCACGCATTTCTTCCCGGTATTGGAGTAGACTGAGGTTTAAACCAATAAGACGTTTCGATCCATCTTACGCCGAAGTCTATTTTGGAGAACGTGACATTTGATAAGCCTATCGCCGTCTTAGGGTTCTAGCCAACGGTTCCACATATTTGAAGAGATAAATATTCATATACACAAATGAATATCCATGTCTCTTACTTTTATACTTTTTTATCTCTTACTTTACTTTTATATTTTTTATAATTTATTGGATCGCAACTACAATAATATACACTAAGACGACTAAGCTCACCTGTCATATTGTATCAAAATAAGCTGCGGTGAAAACTAGATGGGAAAGTCTAAACAGGTGTCATTATCTACCAGTAAACCTTTGTAATTGTGAAAACAATAAATAAATACTTTTCTCATTTAAGATTAGTAAGGCGGAATTTGTTTCCCACCTTGATCAGGAGTACATAATCTCTACGTTATAACCATGGTCATGGCTTACAAAAATACTATTTTTATTAGTTTAATCTATGAATTAATTTTAGAAATCATACGTAATGTACTACATAATTTATTTTTTATCCTACAAGTAGATCTATAGAAATCAATAATAAATAAAAAGCCTTTACAGGGGCCTGTAGATAGATTTTTTTTCTTATGGGATCATCCAATATATGGATGTAGGCCTCCTTCAACTCATGCCATTTGTTTCTTTTTTTGTCCATTTGAGTACATACATAGTTTTCCTGCTACCATCTCTCAATCATCTCTCCATCTTCTGAATGGTCGACCTGGTTCTCTCCCTCCATCGCGGAGAAACCAATATAGAATCCGTTCGCTCCGCCTGCCATCACCAGTCCTAATTGTGTGTTTTATCCATTTCCATTTAAGCAATGCGATCTCCTTGATGGCATTAATTATTTTGTTTTCTGTCGTATTTAAATACAACGAAATAAACACAACAACGAAAACAAATACAACGAAATAAACACAACAACGAAAACAAATACAACGAAATAAACACGAAAGCAATTAATTGCTTTCGTGTTTATTTCGTTGTATTTAAATACGACAGAAAACAAAAATAATTAATGCCATCAAGGAGATCGCATTGCTTAAATGGAAATGGATAAAACACACAATTAGGACTGGTGATGGCAGGCGGAGCGAACGGATTCTATATTGGTTTCTCCGCGATAGAGGGAGAGAACCAGGTCGACCATTCAGAAGATGGAGAGATGGTAGCAGGAAAACTATGTATGTACTCAAATGGACAAAAAAAGAAACAAATGGCATGAGTTGAAGGAGGCCTACATCCATATATTGGATGATCCCATAAGAAAAAAAATCTATGTACAGGCCCCTGTAAAGGCTTTTTATTTATTATTGATTTCTATAGATCTACTTGTAGGATAAAAAATAAATTATGTAGTACATTACGTATGATTTCTAAAATTAATTCATAGATTAAACTAATAAAAATAGTATTTTTGTAAGCCATGACCATGGTTATAACGTAGAGATTATGTACTCCTGATCAAGGTGGGAAACAAATTCCGCCTTACTAATCTTAAATGAGAAAAGTATTTATTTATTGTTTTCACAATTACAAAGGTTTACTGGTAGATAATGATACCTGTTTAGACTTTCCCATCTAGTTTTCACCGCAGCTTATTTTGATACAATATGACAGGTGAGCTTAGTCGTCTTAGTGTATATTATTGTAGTTGCGATCCAATAAATTATAAAAAATATAAAAGTAAAGTAAGAGATAAAAAAGTATAAAAGTAAGAGACATGGATATTCATTTGTGTATATGAATATTTATCTCTTCAAATATGTGGAACCGTTGGCTAGAACCCTAAGACGGCGATAGGCTTATCAAATGTCACGTTCTCCAAAATAGACTTCGGCGTAAGATGGATCGAAACGTCTTATTGGTTTAAACCTCAGTCTACTCCAATACCGGGAAGAAATGCGTGAAGATATATGAAAGAAATAAATAAAAAGCCTTTACAGGGGCCTGTACATAGATTTTTTTTCTTATGGGATCATCCAATATATGGATGTAGGCCTCCTTCAACTCATGCCATTTGTTTCTTTTTTTGTCCATTTGAGTACATACATAGTTTTCCTGCTACCATCTCTCAATCATCTCTCCATCTTCTGAATGGTCGACCTGGTTCTCTCCCTCCATCGCGGAGAAACCAATATAGAATCCGTTCGCTCCGCCTGCCATCACCAGTCCTAATTGTGTGTTTTATCCATTTCCATTTAAGCAATGCGATCTCCTTGATGGCATTAATTATTTTTGTTTTCTGTCGTATTTAAATACAACGAAATAAACGTGTTTATTTATTTTTTAGTGTCTGCGTTAGGGGGCCATTATTATATTACCATTATATTACCAGATCATATAAGACGCTGAATTTAAATATGTCGGCGTAGCGTAGGTCACATGAGGCAACTCGTTGTTAAATCCGTCTTGAGCTATATCAGAAAACTGATCTAAATGGGTGGAAACGCAGTAAATTCTGTAATAGGAAGATGACCGTTCACACTGCCGTCCGTTTCGAAAGTGCAGCCTCGAGAACACTTTGAAGACACTTTATATCAGAAGTCAAATGACATTGACAATACGTAGTAGTCAAATCCGCTCTGTCACTTCTGTCTTGTCATATATATATATATATATATATATATATATATATATATATATATATATATATATATATATATATATATATATATATATATATATATATATATATATATATATATATATATATATATATATATATATATATATATATATATATATATATATATATATATATATATATGACAAGACAGAAGTGACAGAGCAGAGGAAAACGAAATTCGAGTCAAGATACTCGAATTCGATGCCCAGGTGGTAGTCATTGGGTTGGACAATTACTTCGATGATTCGATCTTAACTTATATATATATATATATATATATATATATATATATATATATATATATATATATATATATATATATATATATATATATATATATATATATATATATATATATATATATATATATATATATATATATATATATATATATATATATATATATATATATATATATATATATATATATATATATATATATACTACTAGAGACTAGAGACCGAGGTAAACCGAAAAAAAAATCGGTTTTATTTCCGTCTGTCGCCTTTTCGGCAATCTTGTCTGAGAAGGTTTATATTCACTGATTCAACTCAATGGCTAGTAAAGTCACCTACAGGACGTAGATAGGATGAGTGCAGTAAATATGAGTCTTTGCAAAGATAATATATATGTTGTTCCATTTGCAGTAGAGACGATCGGTCCGGGTGGTCCTCGCGAATTGTATACGCGACTGGTCGTAGCCGCTAGTGACAATACAACCCTTCCTACGGGAGAGGCCTGTGTCCGGGAGAGGCCTGTGACCGGGAGAGGATTATTACATACCGTTACGTACGAGTGTAGGTATGTATGTATGTCAAAGTAACAAATGGGATATTACCCTCATCACAACAAGTAGTAAAATTTGTACTGTTTTGATCAATGTACCAAGATAAAGCACGTAGTTCTCTCATTCAATTAAGTAACCCATGCGCAAAGCCAACTAAGAGCGACCTCTTACAACATGTAGTAAATTTGATGAAAATTTTTTGTATATTAATATTAAGTGAATTAAAAATCATATTATTAATGTAAATAATACAACATATAAATATCAGAAATTTTGAACACGGAACTGATTGGAAAATAAATCTATAATTAGTTTTACCTATTTTCGTTCTTATAATAATAAAAAAAAATATCTTTACGCCATTGCCAGATAGAGGTAGACAGAGAGTTTTTTATACTACCGGAGGACTGGAAATATGTGAATATATAAAAATAATTTATCAAAACTCATGTAGATTACAAACTAATTAACTTTCGCAAAAATGTGATTTTTCTTTTACAACTCCTTATGAATGATTCAAAGTGAAATGAAATTGAGATAAATAATAAATAAATATAAATATCTTCACGCAATTCCCAATACAGGGGTAGACAGAGGTCAAGTCTAGACAATTAAGTCCCTTTGACCCACCTTCCACCGAAGATATTTTCGGGACAACGTGACAGGTGGTGAGCCTGTCGCCGTCTTTATGTCCAAGCCAACGATGAAATTCGTACATAAGTTTTTGAAAAACTCATTGGTACTGCGACCTGGGGATCGAACTCGGGTCTCTCGACTCGAAATTCCGACCACCCAACAACTCGGCTATCTTGGCTTATCGTGAAATTGAGATGAGGCTCATGTTTTACATTTTCTGAGAGTTTAGCCCAATCTCGTAAGAAGCATTATATATATATATATATATATATATATATATATATATATCCAAATCCCCGCTCCAGGGTTCACACGTCACGATCTAATTTATGCTACTTATAAGCTTAAACCTCCAAAAAACTATCCTTCCGTACTGCATGTACGCAGCTTTTCCAGGATAAATATTGATTGGTTGCTCCAGGACGCCTCTAATCTGGATTACAGCCCTCTTATGGCAGCATCGACAGTTGATGAAAAAGTAACTTTTCTTAATAATATGATTCTTAATCTCTTTAATGCTCATGCTCCCGTGCACAAAGTTAGGTTGAGGCGACCTCCTGCTCCATGGATGGCTGAAACTGTACGGGTGGCAATGACCAGACGAAATCGAGCCTTTCTCCGATATAAGAGAGATCGCACAGATGAAAACTGGTCTATCTTTAAACTAGCTAGGAACAGGTGTAATCAGGTGGTATGGGCAGCTAAACGCCGATATTTCCATAAAAATATCTCTAATGCTTCAACCACTGATGTGTGGAAATTCGTAAAATCTGTTGGCGTTGGGAAGCCAACCAATCCAGAGGTCAGTCTGTCACTTTCACTAAATGATATTAATTGTCATTTTGTTTCTGTACATTCAATGGATCGCAAGGTGCAATCTTGTACTATCAACTCTATTGGGTCCATGCAATCTCCTCAAGTTCCTCCTTTTATCCTTACTCCTGTTGATCAAGATGAAGTCAAAAAGTTCTCATTAGCTATCAAGTCAAGTCAAACGAGATAAACCGGTTCATGGTTGTCTCCATATAAGAGCACCTTCTCCCGGTAATCACCCACATAGTTAATTTCTCCCTCTATTCTGGTCAATTTCCTACTCTCTGGAAGAAAGCTTTTGTGCGTCCTCTCCCTAAAGTTCCAATTCCTACACTTCCTAATCATTTTTGACTCATATCTATTCTGCCGTTTCTATCAAAAATTTTGGAAGCCTGTGTACATAAGCAAATCTCTCAGTTCATAACAAAATATAACCTACTGAGTCCTTATCAGTCTGGGTTTCGATCAGGCCACAGCATCACCACAGCTTTAATCAAAGTCACAGATGACATAAGGTGAGGTATGGACAAGAAAAAATTAACTGTGCTGGTGCTTGTGGATTTTTCAAATGCTTTTAACACAGTCGACCACGAAATCCTTCTTTCCTTCCTCCTCCGTCAGCAGTCTGTTAATTATGGGCAGCAGATGTCTTCTTGGCTGACATTGAAACTGGCGTTCCGCAAGGCGGTATATTATCTCCTATATTATTTTCTATTTTCAATAATTTTATCACATCCAAATTCAATTGCTCTTACATCTGTATGCAGAATACCTGCAGTTATATATGCATTCAAAGGTTGAAGATCTTCCTAACGCGATCCAAATAATAAATGAAAATCTTAATATAATCCAAGATTGGTCAGTCCGTCATGGAATCACGGTAAATCCTTCGAATGTTGACTAAAGTCGATCATTCAAGTCTACCACCGATACTCTACAATAATAACGTAATACCGTACAGTACTGTGGTAAAAAACTTAGGGCTTCTCATAGACAATACGCTAAGTTGGAGAACATATGTGATTGATATAAGCCGAAAAGTCACTGCCATCCTGCGGTCTCTGCATCGTCTTAAGCACTTCCTTCCGTTAAAAACGAAACTCATACTTGTACAAACGCTCATATTGCCCATAATTGATTACGCAGATGTTTGTTACCCGGACTTATCCCAAGATCTTCTAAACAAGCTGGAACGCCTCCTTAACAATTGTATTAGATACATTTTTGGTTTACGAAAGTATGACCACGTTTCTCCATATCGTTCTCAACTCAATTGGCTTACTATTCGGCAGAGGCGGCTTTCCAGAATTCTGCTTGTTATTTTCTCCATTTTAAATGATAGTTCTTCTCCTTCGTATCTCAAAGATGAATTTAAATATCTCTCCATAGCACATGGTAGGGTACTTCGATCTTCCTATTGTATTAAGCTCTGTATTCCAAAGCATTTCACCGAGTTCTTTGGTAACTCCTTCACTGTTCAAGCCACACTCCTTTGGAACTCCTTGCCTGACGACGTTAGGAAAATTGTCAGTAAATACTCCTTCAAAAGGTTGAGTCATGAGCATCTGAAAAAGCTTTAAACGGTTGATACTGAACACTTATCAGCTATATTTAATACTTTTTAAAATTATGTATTCATTTATGTATATATATTTATATATATTGTGTGTAAGTATATGTATGTATCTGTGTAAATTTATGTATATATTTATATATGTATGTATGTATGTATGTATGAGTATGTGCATGTGCATATGTATGTGTATATATATTTAATATTATTACATCTTTGATTTATGTTTTAATCTTCCCTTTTTTTTCTTTCTTTACAATTTTGCTCTACCTACTACTTTTTCTCACCAACCCCTGGGTTGACTGGCAGAGAATGACTAAAGGCATTAAGTCCGCCCTTTGCTGCCTTTATTATTAAGGGTAAGCAATAAAGTATAAATAAATAAATAATACTACGTCAAAAAATTCCATAATTGTAAATAAATAATAATAAATAAATACATACAATATGGACAATACAAATTACATTGCTCTGACAAAGTAAGCAGCTTAACTATTTTATTATGGAATCAGAAACAACTAAGGTGCTTCAAACTCCCGCAAGAAAATCTAGAAAACTTCTAGCCGACCAGAATTGGAACTCGGGATATCAGATATAGCGACACCATGAAAACCGGTGTGTGCGCTAATCGTCCATGGTCGTCGTCAAATACGTTATCCTCGTGTAACTCCAACAGTTTAGGCAGCGCGCGCCAAGAAAAACCAGTTTTTTTATTTGGTTATTACCGTAATATTATTTCCAAATTATGTATGGAAAATGCTCTACATGCAAATTAATTAAAATATAGACTATATTTGACACTTACATTTCCTAAACACTACCATTCTTTAATTGTCTACTACAAGACATGAGGCAATTGTTTAAATTATTTATTGCAAATTTTGCACACCAAACACTTTCCGACGGTTTCAAATTTTACTGAAAGTCCCTTACACCTACAACTTCGTTCAAATATTTCAAAACTTCTTGCACAAAGATATTTATGATCATGAAATTTTAAATGTAAAATTTCAAAGTAGCAACTTCAGCTCAAAGTATCGAACATTTATAAATTCATAACCCTCTTTTACTTCCTAGTTTTAGTTTTTGCTACGCTCTTCGCAACTTTTGAGCGTTAGTTAAAATATGAATGTTCTAGTTATTAAGTTGCTTGAGTTTACAGTTTATTGTATATTTAAACATTTTCTGTTTATTTTTTTTTACTTCTACTATATTTTTCTTCTTTACAGCCAACAATAATTCCAATGGAGGTTTAGCCGCATACGTTGTTCCACAGCGTTTCTGAGTCATTGCCGATGCGAAAGGCTTCCTTAATTCATTTTTTGTGCTCTGCATCGTGCAAGTCGTTCCTCCGTCTTGTGCGGGATTGTTCTACACTGTATTTGCCTGCACGATATAGCCTGATGATAACCTGTATTACCCAACGGTAAACAGATGCAGACCTTTGCCATTACAGAACACTAAGCTAAGTTAAATTCAAACCAAACTATCAGCTCCTGGATTAAAGATAATAGGTAGACCTATGAATACTTTCTTCTACTGTATAAGACTGCCACATTAAACAATCTGTCTTAAATACGTTGGACATGGTCTTAGATGTTTTTTTCTGCTGTAGATCATAAGGAACCTTCCATGGTCGGCCTGATGTGTGCCGCTCCAAGTGAACTTCTTCTTAAAAAAACACATAAAAATTGAAACAAAATACAATACCGCATAAAATGGATTTTTTAGAAGGTTATTAATCACTAATCAGTGACGAAAGACCACTTTCGTCACCTACACGTATTTTGTTCACATCACATCTTGATATTTTTGTTCCCACTCATCACGTTATTTCTTGTTAAAATATGTTAATTGAAATTTGTGAAAGCAACTATAAAGAGCCACCTACTTAAACTCTGTAATTATCTGTCATTTAATAAATAATTGTAACCACTTCTGTTCTGTCTTCACGTCTTATACTAAAATTAATTCGTTATAATTCATATCACATTACTTAAAATCTTGACTACTTTTAACATTTCTGACTCGTCTATCATTTTTATTTTTTATTTATATATCATATTTTTCCTTTATTATAATAATGGAGATGCAAAATTAAAAAAAATATATATTTAATTCGAAGTTGAATAATACTCACACCCCATGGTATCTAAATTGCACACATACAAGCGCTTAATCTTTAAAAAAATATGTTTTTGTGTAATTAACAAACCACTCGCAGGAAACTCGACTAAAGAATGGCAATAGCCATGAGGTAGTCCAAGTTAGTTAGTAGTGTACTTTAAATGTCTTCGTATGGGACCTAACAATATAGATTGCGGCTATGCATTACTGAAATTTAGTTGAATACAAGTGAAGTAACACAAGATTATCGACTACAATTTACACTGTACTGGTCGCAGAAACATGAACGTCTGGACCTTATGAGAGAATCGAATAGTAGAATACAGAAAATTAAATAGATATAGATGCGAGAAATTTAATAACGAATAACAGAATTTATAAAATAAATATCTTCACGCTATTCCCAATACAGGGCTAGACAGGACCGACAGAACCTTCCGCCGGAGACAGTTTTTGTGGGACAACGTAATAGGTGTTGAGTACGACGTTGTCTTTATGTAAACGCAAAGACTTTAAGTCGTACGTAAGTTCTTTGACAAAAAAACCATTGGTCCAAAAACCAAACCACGAGCCTTGGGGATCGAATACAGGTATCTTGACTCGAATTACTATCTGCCAACCACTCGGCTATCGTGAATATTAAAGTAACGAATAATAGTATTTCGGATAGTGGAAGAAAAGATATATAATGTTCACGCGTATTCCCTGACGAGGTAACCAGAGAGAACAGATGCCCAAATGTCACGTCCCCAATGTCCTTTCATACTTCTTTTATACTAATTATTTTCTTCTTACACGCGTGTCTAGGTATCCGAGTACTCTTGAACTTTTTCTCTTCAAGCAGATTGCTCACATGATCTTTAAAAATTACATATATGCATATCCTAACACCTTCATAGTGTCGAAGTTAACAGTACAATATACGTACATACATCGCGAAAATGTTTACCCCTATCCCACAACTGATAGCTTCAAAGGCAGGGTTACGCTTTTGGGCTGTCGCGGTTAATTATAATTTAAATAATTGAGTTTGTTTTTCAAAAACTTATGTACGAATTTCATCGTTGGCTTGGACATAAAGACGGCGACGGGCTCACCACCTGTCACGTTGTCCCGAAAATATCTTCGGTGGAAGGTGGGTCAAAGGGACTTAATTGTCTAGACTTGACCTCTGTCTGCCCCTGTATTGGGAATTGCGTGAAGATATTTATTTATTTATTTTACAAATAATTGTATTAATAATTAATTGTAAAAGAGTCACGATAGCCAAGTGGTTGGGTCGTCGAAGTTTGGAGTCAAAAGACCAGAGTTCGATCCCTAAGTGGCAGGCTTTTCAAAAACTTAAGACATATGGCGGCTATGGGCTGTCACGTTGTCCTGAAAATATCTTCGGTGGAAGGAGGGTCAAAGAGACTGAAATGTCTACCCCTGTATTGGGAATTGCATGAAGATATTTATTTATATTTATATTAAATAATTGATAAGTGAAAATATGTAATTAAATGTCACGGGCATGTAGACATATTATTAATGTTAATTCTAGATTGGAAACATAACATGTAAGCTTCCCAAATAAAATAAAAATAAAATTAAAATTGTAATATTTATTTACATAGAAAAGAAATATTGAGCTAAAATTCGGTCACTCTGGTGTAACTAGGGATTTAGGGATCACCTAAGAACGGCTATCTGTGTTTGCATTGAGCTGGTTAAAATTGGCACTACGTGAAGTGGCTTCGTATAAAGCCGATACGAAATCGAGTGACACCATTAAACGAAAAAGTACTTAGGTTGAACAGTTCCATTTCCTCTATATGCGTGCATTTCTCTGTATGTGTATTTATAAAAACCACGTAGCTAATATCAGAGGGGTTTCAATTCTATTTAAACCAATACTTTTAGAAAGTTTTATTACATTTACTACGTACAATATTTTTGGTATTTGTGGATTCATGATGATTGGTAGAGAATACCAACAGGCATTACGGCCGCCTTTACCGTGTTTGTGTAGAGGATTTGCCATATAGAATAAAAAAGGAAATAAATCCTTGATACATTTTCCTAGAGAAAAGGAGACGCAGATAGCGCCTGTCAGAACTCCTTATTATACATAGCTTTTCCTGTGGGCCAATTAATTCAGACAAAAACATTACTTACTTAATTTTTTTATAAGCTTCCAATTTATATGTTTATAAGCAACTTTCTCGCATATTTTTATAAACCGGAACGTTCTTTCTCCATCAAAGAAGCCTTTAAATGATAGCAGATAACAAAAATGTACTTGGAAAATAAGCTAATATTTATCTCTAAGAATAAATTCATTTCATTCCCAAGTTGTGAAGCACTTTGCGAGCGGGAAGTTGTTTTCCTAACATTACGATATTATACCAACGAAAGCGGAAACCCTTCTCATATATAAATTTAAGTTGACATTATTAGATTCGGTGAACTTTATGTCGTATGAATTGTTCGTTAATGACGGCAAGATTGGTGCAAGATTAAATTTACGTCTTAATGTCTAACATACTTGTACCCTCGTCATGACGAATTTAATACGGTTACGTTAACACTCGATTTACATAGATCAAATGCACAAGAAAACATTGCCAAAGTATTCTATGTTTTCTTTTTACTGTGTAGTATCGGCGTAAGAATATAACACCTCGACCGGATGTACCATTAGCTGTATTGATAGTGACCCTGGTCAGCTAAGCTAAGGGTTGCAGATTCAATCCCGCTAGGGTCAAACATTTGCGTGATAAATAATATGAATATTTGTAATCGAGCCATGGATATTTATAAGTATATGTGAATGTTGAATATGAATGAATACTTATGTCTCTAATACAGTCCCACTAGAATCACATAATATACAGAGAATAGCGTATTGAAATTAGTATTGTCAATGTCTGCTCGCGACACCAGGTATATGCGATGATTGTGCAGGGCAAAGATAGTCTTTTGTACAGGGGAAATAGTCTTTTGTAGTTGTCAAGCATTATTCAGTATATCTTTACCTTACTAGTGTATAAACTTCTAGGCATATATACTACACTCGACATGCGGATTAGCAATCGCAGTCACAGACTCAGATCCGCAATGAAATGAGAATGATCTGTTTCTCGTCGATCTGAATACATTATGACAGATATTTTTTTTCTTGATCAATAATCTGGCCATCTTTTGGAAACCTTTAGTTTTTACATGAATTTTCCTTTACTTAATACCATAGATAAGGAAGAAAGAAGATAATTAACCTTTATTTTTGATCTTTAACCCTTTTATTAAATTTCTAATTAAATCTAAATTCACGGAAATTGTTTACAAGTTATTGAGATATAAACTACGTGTCAAATCAATAAAAGCGTAAAGTATATAAGCCCTAAAGCAGAGAATATAGATTCGTTTAGCAAAAGCAAATCCATTTCACTGGTGTCACTGGATTTCGAATCGGCTTTATTTGAAGCTCGGTTTCAACGTCAATTACTCCAAGAGCGCTTTTAACTCTCTCAAATTGATCGCAGTTCATGCACGAACCTGGCGTCTCTGGAAATAGTCCCATAGTAAAGAAATTTTAGCTTTTTATTGGACTTAATGGTTCCCCTTTTTGTAAATTTATTTTATAATCAATCGTGTTTAAGAGGTTTGAGTTTGATTCCTGTTAACAGCACCTGCACATTTAATGTAATACTTTATTTACAGAAAAAAATTATGTTAATATTTACAATACTTATAAACTAAAAACCATTATAATCGTAGAGCCCTACTCCTCGTGGCATGGTGCCAAGAACGCTGGCTGCATTTTCACGTTGAATGGCTAGACTTAACCGTTGAGCGAGAAAAGAACCAGCCCTCTTGTCACCAGCGGCAACGATAAGTCGCGGATACAATTCCTTTAGAAACTGCATCGCGCGGGGACCCTACGGACCGATTGTCTCTATGGCAAATGGAAAAAATATATAGTCTCCTTTCAAAGACTCATATTAACGCCATTTATCCGATTCAGCTGCCTCTGATGCCGCCCCGGCCCTTATCGAAGTACCCTTGATATGAGAGGCCGCTAATGTATCGACGCAAGTTGCGTCTCACACAAGAGCTTTGCCTCTCTCCCAAGGGACTAAAGTCAAGCGGTCGGATCTCTTACCATCCTCCCTCAATATTCCACAAGACTCTAAAACCGAAGGAATATTTATGGAAACAAGAGCCCTTCGGATGATTTCATTCAAGGAACCGTGACGAGATAGTCTGCCGGCACTTTTTTGGCATGAAAATCCGTGGAGGCCTAACTCGTCGACGTCGCTGCCACAAGGACATGCCTTTGTCGAAACACCTAGAAAGCGGGCGCGGTCTCTATCACAGTGAAAATTGTTCAGTAAGCATTTCTGCACATTCTGAACCAACTGGATATCCCACCGTTTTTGTGAGTTAGGTTCCAGTGGAATATCATCGCCGGGACAGAGACGTAACCATGCTTCTCTTGCCTCGGTAGCAAAGGTCAAGTCCAAATCATTCTTAAGAATTTTACGTGACAATTCATGAACACTGTGTACGGAGGCAAGAAAAACCGGCAGCGCAAAATTTTAAACCTCTCTTATACCGATACCTCCAATTCTAACAGGTAAAGTAGCTTGAGTCCACCTAGATGAGACTAAAGATAAATTTAGAATTTTTTCCAAAGCTATTTTGAGATTAAGGTCAATTTGTTTTAAAAAATCAGAACATTTCCATGCTGGACTCGAGCGGAGTAAATAAGTAAATTTAGGAACAAGAACGCAATGTTTTGAAATGGTAAGCGCTATATAAGAATTAAGAATATACAGTTTATTAACATGTTCTAAAAATTTATCAAATTTTACTTTCCAACAGAGGTCTCATACTCTCTTTAAATAACGGCGCTCCAAGAGAATCCGCCTCAGTTACTTTAATGCCAGGAGATACATTGTTAACATTTTGAAACAAACTGTGTCGATGAGAAGACAGACGGTTAGGAATGGAAAGTTCACATTTAGTATTATTTAATTCAAGGCCAATGTTTTTAAAATTTTGAATAATTTTTTGAAGGTCATTTTGCACCTCATCTGGCTTTCTCCGGTTGAGAGTTAGTAGGAGCGATATTCATAAACTAATTATTATATCTTAAATAAACATAATTATATCATAATTACCTTACACGCATCAGTTGAAATTCTAAAGCTACATTCTCTTTTCTTTACTTATGCATCGATGCATCTATTTTCCCATCTATATATTTCCATCTATATATTTTGTATATTTATATGTTATTGTAGGTGGTGACATCTATGTCTCCACATAAGAAGCTCGCTAGTGGCGGATTCAGGAAACACATCGACGTCCTACATCGCGCTATCGAAGTTCGCACGATTACATGCATATATACGATTACCGATAGCGTACACTTGAGGAGGAGACGTCCTCCCCAGGTCACGATCACCCGACCTGGCTGGTAGCTACCATTTTCCTGCAGCACATCATCCGTTACAATGGTGACCCCGAGTAAGACGGTTGCAACGCTGATGATTTAGTTTCATCTCTCAGGTATACGTGCGTTACAGTTCGTAAATTTTTAAAAATAAAAGTCTTATTTTTGCAACCGTGTGCAAAAGGCATGGTCTTTTTTAGGTAAAGGAGTTACGTAAGCACTTTTCTAATAATCAGGAAATTTATATGAAGATATTGAAGTGTTTAGAATATGAGTGAGAATAGGAATAACTGATTCAAGAATAGATATTATCATATTACGACTTACGCAGTCGTCGCCGACAGCATTGGAAGATATGGACAATATGTTCCTTTTAACATCACAATCAGTGAAAGCAGTGAAATTAAACGATGGAAAATCGGGACTTGGTATAAAAGAAAGAGTATTCAGCATGCGTTTTTTGTCAGAGCTACCTAATGTACTCGAAGAGGTGAAATATTGGTTGAGAAGTTCAATATCAATATTATGATAAGGTAAAATATGAGGTGCTTTACCAACTCCAAGCGATTGTAGAAATTTCCAAACTTTAGTAGGGTCACCGTTTTCGACAGATTTATGAATATAGCCTCGTTGTGCATCTCTACACGATGTGTTGCAGCGATTCCGAACTTTATTATACTTGCGTAGATTTTTTTCCGAATAATCGGCTTTGTGTTTACTTTTCGCAAAGCCTTTTTTCCTTATAAGGTTTTTAAAAGGTCATCTGTTAGCCACAGTTACTTGCGCCATGTAACTGTTTTATTTTTGTTGGCTTAATCGGAGCATGTAAGTCATAAAGGCCTATGAGGAAAGAGTTGAACAGCTCAACTTTCCGGTCGACTGTAGTAGCATTTGCTACAGCTGACCAATCTATAAGACGAGCATCCTCAAGAAGACGTTTGTCCATTCCACTAAAGTTACGTTGCAGAAGAATCCTCGACTTTGCTTTAGGAGGGCGAACTTTGTATGTGAGAAATAGAAGATCGTGATGAGAGAAAACATCAGCCTCGTACTGGCCATGCTTCAAGACAAAATCAGGAGAAGACACAATAATTAGGTCAAGAAGAGATGGGATGCAGTCAGGAAGGATATGTGTAGCAGAAAGCGGTAATGTATTTAGGTTACATCCTTCAATAACTGATTTCAGCTTTTCACTTCTATTGTCTCTTTTAAGTAGACATGTGTTAAAATCGCCCATTATTATGGTGTGAGTGTAAGAAGGCATTAAATTTTCTAATAAACGTTCAAATGAAGAGAAATAATCAATATGGAGAGATGGACTATAACAGACGCCAAGAAGAATTTTGGTATGAGATAGGGTAACCTCAATTAACAGATGCTCGGCCGCATCAGAAAGAGGAGGCTGGGTGGACAAACTTACCATAGAAAATGGGATATATGAACGGAAATAGATCGCCACACCACCACCAACCCTTCCAACGCGATCGTTTCGGATGACGTGAAATCCGGGAAGTGAATAAGAAGTTGATGACAAGCATGGCTTTAACCAAGATTCAGAGACAAGAATGGCATGAACTTTACGGGACTCAAATGATGCAAGCATATCGGGATAATGAGCCGGAATACTTTGGGCATTTATGTGAATCACATTAAAATTCTTCAGAGAATCTGAGAAACATGAGGTAAGGGCTTCATTTAGAGGGATAGATGAAGTTGTACTGTGAAAACTTGCTTCACTAGAAGTATTTGACGTCAAAGACAAGAAATAAACAGAATCATCACTAAGGGTGCCATTATCTAAAGACATTAAGGTTATAAATTATAAATATCAATCAATAATAAATAATATAATATAAATTTATATGTATATATAAAAATAATATAATATTATGTGATTAAAATACTTTTACGGGTCCCTAACCTGCCAGCAGTCTGAAAAAGATTTACATGATGTCTAATTTAACAGAATATTTCAGAATATGACACAAATAACATCAAAAACTGTAAACTGTAAACAAACTCAAAATTTAACATTATTGCAAAATTAAGTAACTATAACTAAACAAAAACAGAAAAAAAACGTTATTGACTTTTCATCGTATAACGCTATATTAAATGCATAATGCTAATATGCTACGTTAATTTTAAAATGACAGACTGGCAATACAAAAGAAATGTCAAGTTATGGTTGCATCTGTCAGTGTCAATTGTTACATACAGTGACAATTGTTTGTTGTGACTTAATTTATAATAGAAAACTAACTATTGTTTATAAACTTCGATTGAGAGAAGAAAAGATTATAATTGTTATTGAATTAAAGAGAGAATATTGACAAAAAAAAGATATATAATCAGATACATAACACAAGTTTAAAGTAAAAGTTTGATCTGGCTAACACAAAGAAATTTATTTTTTACCAACCCTTTTTGATCTCGGTTGAGTGGACTTGGAATCTTTCACTATACTTGTAGCTGTTGCTGGGGCAGACGAAGCCTGTGACGTCTCGGATCCTGGTATCGCATCCAAGTCCTGTCCAGAGTGGACACGGTACCGCACCCGATCAGATCCCAGTACGAAGATAGTGCCATCTCTAGTCCAGCTCCTGGATACCCCGAAATGTTGACGCGCCGCTTGGAAGATAACATGACGCCTCTTACTCAAAAATTCGGACAAAGTGATTCCAGATCCCTTAAGATTCTTCTTAGCTAGCCATATCTTATCCTTGACCATAAAGTCCCTGAATTCCACAAGAATAGCCCGGGGTTTGTCAGTAGCCTGTTGTCCCAAACGATGAGATCGGTTTATGGACTCTACTGATATGTCTGGAATTTTTAAGTGGTCCGACAGGATCTTGACTATGCAAGTGGGGGTCTTCTCCTTCTTATCTTCAGGAACACCATGCACCAGCAGTATTTTCCTCCTCGACCTCATCTCCATATCATCATGTTGTTGTGCCAATAATTCTACTTGAAGTTGCAAGTTCTCAAGCGCGGTTAAAATAAAAGATTGGAATGTATTGAATTGATGATTAATGTTAGAAGTGGGACTTGTTGCTGGTATCACACTCTTTAGATCCTTCTGGAACTCTGCCATCTTCGAATTGAAGTGCACAGTGAGGTATGCAACTGATTTTTTAATGGACTCCATTTGACTTGTAGGTGATGTAAATTTGTATTGAAAGCAAAGTGCTACTGTGTTTACTAGTTACTGTTAAATATTTCAGACTTTACTGGCAGGAGTAGGGATATCACAATTGCATTAAAATTGTTTTAAAGACTTTTAATATTATATATTAAATATTTAAAATTACAGAGAGTTACAAAACGTGTCTAGCATATTTCATACCTACCCACCAAAAAAAGTATATAATACGAATCCTGAACACCTTATAAATAAGCGTGGATATTCAGATAAATCCTCAATAATTAGAACAGTTCTACGCCCACTACTGCCTTGATAGGAAATCTTTGAAGAAGTGAATAAAAATAATTCTTTAATGCGGATAGAGAATGTAAATTTGTTCACGAGACATTTAACATCTCTTAGTACTCGCTAAAATAGTCATAAAACGTAAAGTTTTTCCACAAGTTATCTTAATGGACCATTTTTTATCCTGATGGATGTAAACTTTAATTTCTAATTTTGATTATTTACGTTCCTTGCTTGCTTTGATTCACTGTACAAAGGATTTAAGTAATGCCGTAAAGTTATATAACTTTACAACAATTTTTAATGCAAGAAATTATACAGTTCTGATAAAATTTTCAACATAACAATTATTTATTTTTGTATCATAATCAAAGACTCATTTATCCTGTGAAGGTATCTCACTAAAAATAATTAGGTATAGACTGTTTGTCAATTTCACTGTTTCGTCCAAAATTACGCACTACCAAATATATTTGAATGTAGTTAAGATTATTTGATTTATATCGTTAGCTTGGACACTAAGATGACGAAATTCACAACTCCTGTCAAGTTGTCTCAAGTAAATTCCGGTGAAAAATGGATCGAAAAGAATAACTTGTGAAACTTCTATCTTCTGCAGTATTAAAGAAATGGATTAGGATATACATAATATTTGTATAACCGCAATCGATTGAAAAAATATATCTTCACGCTATGCGCAATACTGGTGTAGACATAGGTCCTGACAATTAAGGCCTTTCCATGAAGCCATTTCTTTTGACAAATTGACAGGCGGTGAGCCGTCCGTCTTATAATAATCAAATAAGCATTTAAACATTTTTCACTAAGATATTTAATATACTATCTCCTCTGTGGCCTCTTATCGTAAAGTCTACACGCTTGATAACGCCTTGTTCTGAGGCAAAAACACGTGTTACTATAGTGGCAGTGGCGGAGGGACATTCAGTAGAGTTGGTGCTCGCTCACATCTTATTATGACATTTGACCTCGCATGCGAAAAGGTGCTATTTCACTGTATAATAATACTTTATAATATTTCCACTGATGTGTATAACAATTACATTATTAAGTTTTTTATAGTCTGAATGGTCTACTTTAACTGAACAACTTTTTCTGTATTAATGTAGCATTCCAATACTACTTAACTTTGTATGTTAAAGCTCAAGTTCAATCAATATTTAAGCAACAACTGCATTCGAAAACTGTTATTGTGAAGTGAGTACGAATACTGCTAGTCGGAATATTGCAAGGAGCGTTGCAAATTTTAAAATAAAATCTTTTCTGCTTCTCCATAAATGGTATCTACGCTTTAGTAAACATTACTCGTGTACCATGCATTTAACGCGCAAGCTTACAGGAAATTGAAATTGTGAGACGTTACGCTTTGCGCATGCTTTCATCACTTTTCTTCCACTGAGAGAAACAAATGCTGTGTGTGCATATTTTTTATAATGTATCTTTACGCAATTGCCAATACAGGGGTAGACACAGGTCTAGTTTAGACAATTAAGTCCCTTCGACTCACCTTCCATCGAAGATATTTTCGCGTCATTATTTCGGGCCGCACTTATGTCCAAGCCAACGATAGAATTCGCTCAAAATTCCGACCACCCAACCTCTCGGCTATGACTTCTATATTTTTTAAATTGAAATATTGTTAGAAAACTATCTTCACGCAATTCCCAATACAGGGGTAGACAGAGGTCAAGTCTAGACAATTAAGTCCCTCTTACCACCGAAGATATTTTCGGGACAACGTGTCAGGTGGTAAGCCCGTCGCCGTCTTTATGTCCAAGCCAACGATGAAATTCGTACATAAGTTTTTGAAAAACCCATTGGTACGAGCCTGCCACCTGGGGATCGAACTCTGGTCTCGCGAATCGAAATTCCGACCACCCAAACACTCGGCTATCGTGACTTATATTTAAAAATTATGCAAGATTTATATCGTTAACTTTGACATAAAGACGGTAACAGGCTCACCATCTGTCATGTTGTCCCAAAAAATGTCGTCGGTGAAAGGAGGTGGGTCGAAAGGAATTAATTGTCGAGATTAGACATAGGCGGGAATATTTTTTTTAAATAAGTCTTGACGTGCGATAAGTTGTAGTGCCTAAAATGTCTTTTATTTGACGATACAGTGAAGTAATTTACAGTATATAGTAATGGATGTAGTTGCCTGGGGACTGTTCTCTGTGTATAGTTTTGGGGAAGGCCTATGTTCAGCAGTGGACTATTGATTGGCTGTGAAGAAGCAGAAGAAGAATAATAATGGCATCCGTAGACGAGAGGCGTACACACCGGTTTTCAAGGTGTCTCCAGCCCAAGGCTTTCAAAGTTTCTGAAGTCTCGGGTTCGATTTCCGCTCAGGTGAATTTACAAAAAACTTTTTCTACAATCTCGGGTTCTGGTCTTGGGTCTGAGTGTTAGTGGTACCTTCGTAGTTTCATGAGAACCATATGAATCACTTATACACAGAGGTCGATAAATAAAACGTTATATTTTCCAAATTTTATTCTCCTAGGCATTTTTTATAATTAGATAAGTAGATACTCATCTGAGAGAGAAACAGATAAAGTAAAAAAAGTTAAATCTCCTAAATAAAATTTGGGTCACTATTCAGACAGAGTTAATTAAACGTCTAACCCTAATCAATTAAACGGCCATTAATTGTAACATGATTTATAATACAATATATAATAAATATAGATTAACATTTTGTTTGTCTGAAGAAGAAATGTGTGATTTATGAATACTGGAGTAAACAGAGGTCGAAATGAGTCGTTTCGACTTTCCGTTTGCCATTTTCCATTTTTGAAAAGGTTTGTAAACTACAACTAGACTAAATTAACTAGACCTTAAAATACCTCGGTGTTGGGATTTACTATATAAAAAAATTAAATAAATAGAGGACCCGTTTCGCCCCTCATCAATTTCATACAATGTTGACAATTTTAAAAAGTCAATCATGAAGGAACTTTTGACGCTCATTGAAAGTAAAGTTCAATGAACTCACTATGTCTTCTTAAGTTCAACCTATTAATGTAGACATTAGTTGAAATGAAAAAACCTCATCCCGGAAAGAATTCTTGATCCAAAATTAACCATGTACCGCAATTAGAAACGCTTATTCTCGTATGTATAAGGAAAGAAATATATGACAATATAAGAAACAAACAGACGGAAATTGCATTTAACTTTAATTTGGGAACACTGAAAGTAAGGTGATTTCCAATACTTGAGGACAAATTTGTGTCTTAAGCAAATCTTTTTGATAAAATTTGTTTATAATTGGCTTGGATATATTTATATATAATATAAATACTTTTATAATAATATAAAAAGTAGAATCCGAAGGTGCTAAAAGCACTCTATGTCAGTTATTAACTTTTCAATATTAATTTAATCTATGTTAAATAATAATTGAATACAGTCGTTAAATATATAATCCAATCCACAGGTGCTTTTAATTTGATACGAATGTTTAAATTTGATTGGATTTAAATAACAAAACTGGAAATGCAGTAATAGAGGAGTTGAGGCTCTCGAGATAATTGGATGCGCTTTCATTTCTACTAACAAGAATCTGACTGAACAACTTGATTGTCGTTGTTTTTCGATTATTTTCAAACCTTTTGAATAAAACAACTATTGAAAAGCTAAATTTCACAATATTACATAAAACTAAGTTCTAAATTCAAAACATTATACGTCCTACGTCCCGTAAATTTTTTCACCTCATCTTTGTAGTGGGTATAGTTGCTAGGATGGATGGAATGAAATAAGAAACCTTGGAGAATTTGATAAAATTTTAATTTGTACCCTGACCATGCAGATTGGTGGTAGAATAAGATACCTTATAGGCCAAATACCCGTCACGGGTCTGCTGAATTTTGATCCGATTTTTTCGAGATACAGGTTTATGTTAAGTTCTAGAGTGTCTTGCAAAGCAATATTTTTCCAGATAGCTATGTGGCTTAATACCTTACCATTTTGAAAACTTTCGATAATTTCCTCTAACTATGGCGATGAAGGTGGCCATCATTTTTTTTATTATTTTTTTTATCATAGTTTCTTCCATGACGCATATCTTAATTTCGAAAAAACTATGACGGCCTGTAGAGTCCAATGTAGGACATAGGCCTATCTCATATGGGATCACCACGCGTGAGAATGAATGATATGCATTCGCAGTACCCGGCACCTTGCACCTTAGACACAGTTGCCGAGATGGTCACCCTGTTATCTGTTGGAATCCCTTAGCTTTTTTAGCTTTTTCCTTCGTCTCTTACGACCCACGAGAAGAAACAACGTGGCATATTCTTACTATGTTACCATATCGGCATTATATAGTACAATTTACATAATGAATTTCAGTCTCTCTCTAACACTGGTAGAACGCATCAGCTTTTGTTGTTGCATGAATGGGCCCGCTCGACCCGGGAAGTACCACGCAATTCCCAATACACGGGTAGACAGAGGTCAAGTCTAGTCAATTAAGTCCCTTTGACCCACCTTCCACCGAAGATATTTTCGGGACAACGTGACAGGTGGTGAGCCTGTCGCCGTCTTTATGTAGTACCACGACCACATAAAATACCGGCGTGAAGTAGAAGTCTAACAACTGTCTAACTTCTGCGTTTCGTCTGGTGAGTGCAGGGAACCGTAGGCCCACACACCCCCCTCTCCCAATCCTGGGGGGGGGGGGGCACTCTTAGGGAGGCAACGCATCTGCTATGCCTTTGGTATTGCGGGTGTTCTTGGCGGCGGTAATCACTTACCATCACGTGAGCCGCCTGCTCGTTTGCCTCCCTTTTCTTTTAAAAAAAAGTCATCAACTTGAAAGGACAAATTGCAACGCACCCGCGCACATGAAAGCATCACGACGTCGAACTCATGCCAAATAGGTTTGGCCTTGCTCCAAATCGACCAGACATTCATCTTTTATTACATTTCACTTTATTATTCAAAGATTATACAACATATTCAAATTTAGTATAAGGCTTTTCAAAATATTTGAAAGCAGCAGATCTTCATTATGTTTGTTTCTAGCTTTAACCCGTGACTTCGACCACATGAGATTGCTTGATTCATCTAATGTAATTTTCACAAAAATGGTTACTCAACAATCGCTTATAAATAATTTATGACCGCTTTCTGACCCGTTTTTGAAGTGTTATTACTAATAATTTTTATATTCACGAACTTTATTAAGAAGTTAAGTCCTTTCGAACTACCTTGTCCATCACAATACTTACAAAAGATTTATTTTTAAGATTTTTCTATACTATGAGATGACAATAGCGTAGGTTGCTTCCCTCATAGTTGTTATTTAAATATTTTAAGACTGTGTGAAGACCTGTGTTAACTTCTACAGGTAGTTAATTATGTGTGAATTTATGTTTTACGTGTCTAATACGGTCCCACTAGAATCACATAATATAGAGAGAATAGTGTATTGAAATTAGTATTTCAATGTCTGCTCGCGACACGAAGTATATATGATAATCGTGCAGGGCAGAGATATCTGTACACAGGAAGTCTACTTTTGCAGTTGTCTTTGGTTATTTTAACCTGCAAGGAGGGATAAAATCTCTACCAAGGAAATGGAATGTGTATAGGGATCCTACACCAGAAACATATAAATTGGGAACTCGTAGATGACCTGTGGTATCAGGATGATACCTTACCCTTTTCCATCAAGCATTATTTAGTGTATATTTATCTTACTAGTCTATAAATATTAACTTCTAGGCATATATACCACACTCGACATGCGGATTAGCAGTCGCAGTCACAGACTCAGATCAGACCCTTTTATTAAATTTCTGATTGAATCTAAATCCTCGAAAATTAATTACAAATAATTGAGATATTAACTTAGTGTCAAATCAATAAAAGCCTGAAGTATATAAACCCAATATTATTGATTTATTTTTGATTTATTTTTATAATATTATTGATTTTTAAAGCATATTTATGCAGAACTTTTCTCTTTAATTTAATCACATAAAAGTTATAAATGTGCTTTAAAAATCAATAAAATTGCGTAATAAAAAGTAGTAAAAAAGTAGTTTTTTTATTTATCTATATAATACGAATCCTCAACAACTTATAAATAAGCTTGGATATCCAGATAAACCCTTAATCATTAGAACAGATCTACTCCCACAACTGCCTTGTTAGGAAATCGTTGAAAAAGTGGATTAAAATAATTCTTTGATACGCGCATAGAGAATGTAAATTTGTTCACGAGACATTTAACATCTCTTAGTACTCGCTAAAATAGTCATAAAACGTAAAGTTTTTCCACAAGTTATCTTAATGGACCATTTTTTATCCCCATTGATGTAAACTTTAATTTCTTTTGATTATTTACGTTTTGATTATTACGTTAATTTCTTTTGATTAGTTACTTGCTTTGATTCACTGTACAAAGGATTTAAGTAATGCCGGACAGAAATGTTATGTAACTTTACAATAATTTTTAATGCAAGATATTATACAGTTCTGATAAAATTCTCGCATAATAATTATTTTTTTTTTATCATAATAAAATAACGGATTATCGTGGAAAGTTATCTCACTAAAAATAATTATGTATAGAATGTTTGTCAGTTTCACTGTTTCATCCAAATTTCGCACTACCAAATGTGAATGTACTTTGATTTGTATCACTATCTTAAATACTGAGATGACAAAATGCTCACCACCTGTCAATATGTCTCAAGTAAACTCTAAAGCAAAGATAAATTTGGGAAACTTCTATTTACTCCAAGATATAACAAATGGATAAGGATATATGTAGCATTTGTTTACTTGCAATCGATTGAAAAACATATCTTTATCCTATTCCCAATACTGGGGTAGACAGAGGTCCTGATAATTAAGTTCTTTCCACGAAGAAATATTTTTTAGACAACGTGGCTGGCGGTGAGCCTGTCTGCATCTTATTACTATATAAATCCAAGGTTATGAAAATAGTCTACTAAAAGGTACTAGTTTACAATCTGGGTATTGAACCCGGGTCTCTCGAATCTAATTCCATTCACTCAACCACTCGGCTATCGTGACTATTACTCGCACTTGCTTGGAATTTCATAATATTTATATGTGATAGAGGTATAAAACAGATTTTGCTGCAGCGTAAGTTACTATTACACAACAACAAGGTAGATGAAGTACTAGTAGAATATCAGCTTTCAAGGGCTTTCAAGCCTTTAAAAGAGTTTATAAGGTTAAAATGAATACGAACATTTACATTTTAATTTACATTAAAAAAGTAACATTACAATAAAAGGAAAATAAAATAATCATTTATCAAGCGTGGAAGTCTACACGCTTGATAACGCCTTGTTCTGAGGCAAAACACGTGTCAGGTCGTATTCGTTCGCATTGTCGGTGGTGGTATCTCTTACCCGGCTGTCTTATTATGACATTTTCTCCTACATGCGAAATGGTGCTATTCCACTGTATAATAACATCTTTATAGTTTTTTTTTTATAGAAAAGGGAGGCAAACGAGCAGGTGTCTCACGTGATGGTAAGTGATTACCGCCGCCCATGAACACCCGCAATACCAGAGGCATAGCAGATGCGTTGCCTCCCTTAGAGTGCCCCCCCCCCTCAGAATTGGAGGAGGGGGGTGTGTGGGCCACCGGTTACCTGCACTTACCAGATGAAACGCAGAAGTTTGTTAGACTTCTACTTCACGCCGGTATTCTGTGAGGTCGTGGTACTTCCCCGGTCGAGCCGGCCCACCACAGTTGAAATATTTCCACTGATGTATACAACCATTACATTTTTAGACTTTTTTAAATCTTTGGTCTACCTTAACTGAATACTTCTTTTGTATTAATGTAGCATTTAAATACTACTTAACTTTGTATGTTTAAGCTCAAGTTCCTCAATATTTAAGCAATATCTGCATTCGAAAACTGTTATTGAAAGTAAGGTGATCGTGTTGAAGCATCACATGCTTTCAGCACGTTCGGATTCTACTTTTTATTTTTCAACATATTAATTTATGTTATTAATTTTTTCAATATTAATTTAATTTATGTTAAATAATAATTCAATATAGTGGTAAAATATAAAATCAAATCTACAGGTGCTTTTTATTTCATACGAATGTTTAAATTTGATTGGGTTTAAATAACAAAACTGGAAATGCAGTAATAGAAGAGTTGAGTCTCTAGAGATAATTGGATGCACGTTCATTTCTACTAACAAGAATCTCACTGAACAACTCTGTAGTCGTTATTTTTTCATTATTTTCAAACCTTTTGAATAAAACAACTATTAAATAGCTTAATTTCACGATATTATACCCGACGAAGGCGGTAGTAAAATTTACCTTACATTGTTATTTCATTGCAATCATATTTTCTTCATCAGAATCATAAAGTTACTATAGCCGAGTGGTTGGGTGATCGGAATTCGAGTCAAGAGACCCGATTTCGATCCTCAAAACTCGTACCAATGGCTTTTTTCTAGACTCACTGTTTTGGGAACGATATGAAGACATATTTTTGAAATCATGGCCTATCCCATATGGGAGGGTTTGCCAGACATCTTGCACCTTAAACGCTGATGCCCGTCACAAGTCTGCAGAGTTTTGATCTGGTAGTTTCGAAATGGTCGCTATTCCCACATCTTTTGGAATCCTTTTGCCTTTTTAACCTTTTTTCTTCGTGACCACTTTCGCCACCCAGGAGAAAAAGAAAGTGGTATATTCCTACGTCCGAACCTTATCAACGATGTATGTATATATATATATATATATATATATATATATATATATATATATATATATATATATATATATATATATATATATATATATATATATATATATATATATATATATATATATATATATATATATATATATATATATATATATATATATATATATATATATATATATATATATAAGGAGTAACGTCATATATAATAAATATTTGTCGTTACTCCTTACCGTTATGCAACAGCTTTGTTGACACATGTTTAAACAAATAAATTATCCTTATCTTTAAATTATACATGACCTTATATGTGTCACACCAAGTGTGTACATCCAACCGTAAACCAGCGCTGCAGCATTACGATGCGTTGGAGTCCTATTTGGTACCACATGTTATTATTTAAAAAAATCACTAAAGTTGGGACCCGAGTTCGCTCCCCAGATAGCAGGCTCGTATCAATGAATTTTGTCAAAACTTATGTCACAAGTCTGCAGAGTTTTGATCTGGTAGTTTCGAAATGGTCGCTATTCCCACATCTTTTGGAATCCTTTTGCCTTTTTAACCTTTTTCTTCGTGACCACTTTCGCCACCCAGGAGAAAAAGAAAGTGGTATATTCCTACGTCCGAACCTTATCAACGATGTATGTATATATATATATATATATATATATATATATATATATATATATATATATATATATATATATATATATATATATATATATATATATATATATATATATATATATATACATATATATATATATATATATATATATATATATATATATATATATATATATATATAAGGAGTAACGTCATATATAATAAATATTTGTCGTTACTCCTTACCGTTATGCAACAGCTTTGTTGACACATGTTTAAACAAATAAATTATCCTTATCTTTAAATTATACATGTCTCTATCTTTAAATTATACATGACCTTATATGTGTCACACCAAGTGTGTACATCCAACCGTAAACCAGCGCTGCAGCATTACGATGCGTTGGAGTCCTATTTGGTACCACATGTTATTATTTAAAAAAAATCACTAAAGTTGGGACCCGAGTTCGCTCCCCAGATAGCAGGCTCGTATCAATGAATTTTGTCAAAAACTTATGTACGAATTATATCGTTGGCTTGGACATTAAGACGGCGACGGGCTCGCCACCTGTCACGTTTTCCAAAATTTTCTTTTTTTTATAGAAAAAGGGAGGCAAACGAGCAGGTGGCTCACGTGATGGAAAGTGATTACCGCCGCCCATGAACACCCGCAATACCAGAGGCTTAGCAGATGCGTTGCCTCCCTTATAATGCCCCCCTCCCCCATAATTGGGGGCCGAGGGTATGTGGGCCACCGGTTACTTGCACTCACCAGATGAAACGCAGAAGTTTGTTAGACTTCTACTTTACGCCGGTATTCTGTGAGGTCGTGGTACTTCCCCGGTCGAGCCGGCCCATTCATGCAACAACAAAAGTTGATGCGTGGCTCTACCACTGTAAAAACTTCGGAGGAAGGTGTGTCGAAACGACTTAATTGTCTAAACCTCTTTCTGGAATAGCTTGAAGATACATATATTTTTATGTTTAAATTTCTATTGTATTTTTTATATGTAAATATGTACTATGTTGCTCATGAAATTATTTGACTATTTTTTGTTGTTAACTATGTGAGAGAAATAAATGCTCCTTTCTTTCTTTCTATTTTTATTGTTACCTTCGACTAACGTAAACTTTGATTTGTTTTACGCAGTAGGCGTTCACTATGTCTTGAAGGTTTGCAGTGGTATGCTTCGTCTTGGGCTTCATTTTACTCAAGCGTCTTTTACATGAAATATTGAAGAACGAATGAGAAATACAGAGATAAATAACTACATTGACAGGGACAAAATCAGATACGTAGCGTGGTGCAATACCACGCTACATTTTTGTGAGTCAGAAACATCGCAGTTTTCGGTTTGGGTGTTGCAGCGTTTGGTGGTTTTCTACATTGATCTGTCCGGGTATTGGACGGAAGTCCATGGATGAGAGGCGTTAAAAAAAGCACGAATGTTAACAATAAAAGGAATATAGGTAAGCCGAGGCTCACTTAAGAACTCTATGTTTTCAAACTACTCGTAGAAGCACTCAAATTTGAGATAATTCTGATCTCAATTACTTGAGTGATGAAACTAATGGACGTGAAAAAGGTATAATGACGATATATCGTCCTCCGCCACCAAAGGAGGAGGTGACCTACCACCTCTAAAGATCAACATAGTGCGGTTAAAAGCGACCGTCTGCTATTAATTTTCCCAGCACACTATACAAACTACTCACGCTTGCATATGCGCTTGGATATCTGCTCTCTGGCCATCAAGTTTTGAATATATCCTTGAACGAATGGCGTACACACCAGTCTATTTTTCCTGGTGTCGCTAGCTCTGAAATTGCGTGAATCAATTCTCGTTCGGGTCAATATAGAAAACACTTTTTGTACATTTTCACGGGTTTGAGAATTTTTGGAAACTTTGTTGCGCCTGATTTCATAACACAAGTGTTTTAGTTACTTACTTTGGGATCAGAGCAATGTATGTGATGTTTTCCCCGTAGTTTTAGGTATATATAGAATAATGTTTTTAAATAATTTAAATTAATTATCTGCGGCATGTGAAGTGTAGTATTGTTTTAAGTTTAATACCACTCTCTCTTTTCCTGAAGGTGTTGTAAGAGGCGAAAATGGGAAAAGCCCATAAAACGTAATACCGACGGATGGCTGAATGATAGTTTGAGATCGGGACCGCAAACCTTTCCAAAATATATGAACATGCATAATTGACCCAATAACGGTTGTTTAAAAAAATTATGTTACTCGAATTTTTGCGACGAAGTTTAGCTAGAGCAATGGGACGAAAAAGTTCTGTTGTTCTAAAATTAAAATTAATGGAAATTGAACTTCGAGTTTGGCCAAGTGGTCAACCGACAAATTCTTCGACTTAACAGCATTCGAGAAACTGCTTTACGTATCCCAGTAGAGTGTGACTATGAATGTCAAGTCTTAAATCCTTATTTTTTATTTTCACTTATTTCCCAATGTTGCAGTAGGCAGAAAAAAAATATCTTCACGCAATTCTCAATACTGGGGTAGACAGAGGTCTAGTCTATTATAAAGACAATTAAGTTCCTTTGATCCACCTTCCACCGAAGATATTTTCGGGACAACGTGACAGATGGTGAGTCCGTCGCCGTCTTTATGTCCAAGCCATCGATTAAATTCGTACATAAGTTTTTGAAAAACTCATTGGTACGACCACCTGGGGATCGAACTCGGGTCTCTTGACTCGAAATTCCGACCATCCAACCACTCGGCTATCGAGACTTTTTTAGTAGTAGTAGGCAGTAGGCAGAGGTATTGACAATTTAGTTCTTTCGACACATTTCAACGGAGCTTAATTGAAACATCGTTAAAGGTGTTGAGTCTATCACCGTCGATGTTGATATAATGAAGTATCATGCAACTTCGTAAAACATCTTTATTTTAATATATTACTAGGTCGTTTCTGAATATAGCATTCTCGGTGAAAACTAGGACTAATAGATTAAATTTAAACTAAACTAATCACTCATATATGCATTCTAATATTTATACGACTCTTACAATATCTGCTACGCTTTTACCGAAAACAAAATGTTAAAAATCTGGTAAGCAGATTTTTTAAGGAGATAGCTTCCATAGACAAATTGTTCAAAGGGATTATTTTTATCCTTAAAAAATATTGTCAGCTTTACCACAACTAGTAAAACGATGAAACTTAAATAAAACAAACATGTCTTCGTTATATACAGTATAAAGTTACAAATAACTTCCTTAGTTTAGACCAAAACATTTTGTCCAAAACTTTCCAAAATAATGCTCTCACAAGCTTGTTAAAAATTATAAGTAACGCTTGTAAACATATGTTGTTTGTTACTCTAGCGTACGAAACATAGTCGTCGACATTTATTTTTAAACCCTGACGCAAACTGTGGGTTGTTATAAGTTTAACGAAAGTATTGTTTGTATATTTTGTCTGTGGCGTTGTTTATTGACCCAATAACGGTTGTTTAAAAAATTATGTTACTCAATTTTGCGACGAAGTTTAGCTAGAGCAATGGGACGAAAAAGTTCTGTTGTTCTAAAATTAAAATTAATGGAAATTGAACTTCGAGTTTGGCCAAGTGGTCAACCGACAAATTCTTCGACTTAACAGCATTCGAGAAACTGCTTTACGTATCCCAGTAGAGTGTGACTATGAATGTCAAGTCTTAAATCCTTATTTTTATTTTCACTTATTTCCCAAAGTTGCAGTAGGCAGAAAAAAAATATCTTCACGCAATTCTCAATACTGGGGTAGACAGAGGTCTAGTCTATTATAAAGACAATTAAGTTCCTTTGATCCACCTTCCACCGAAGATATTTTCGGGACAACGTGACAGATGGTGAGTCCGTCGCCGTCTTTATGTCCAAGCCATCGATGAAATTCGTACATAAGTTTTTGAAAAACTCATTGGTACGACCACCTGGGGATCGAACTCGGGTCTCTTGACTCGAAATTCCGACCATCCAACCACTCGGCTATCGAGACTTTTTTAGTAGTAGTAGGCAGAGGCAGAGGTATTGACAATTTAGTTCTTTCGACACATTTCAACGGAGCTTAATTGAAACATCGTTAAAGGTGTTGAGTCTGTCACCGTCGATGTTGATATAATGAAGTATCATGCAACTTCGTAAAACATCTTTATTTTAATATATTACTAGGTCGTTTCTGAATATAGCATTCTCGGTGAAAACTAGGACTAATAGATTAAATTTAAACTAAACTAATCACTCATATATGCATTCTAATATTTATACGACTCTTACAATATCTGCTACGCTTTTACCGAAAACAAAATGTTAAAAATCTGGTAAGCAGATTTTTTAAGGAGATAGCTTCCATAGACAAATTGTTCAAAGGGATTATTTTTATCCTTAAAAAATATTGTCAGCTTTACCACAACTAGTAAAACGATGAAACTTAAATAAAACAAACATGTCTTCGTTATATACAGTATAAAGTTACAAATAACTTCCTTAGTTTAGACCAAAACATTTTGTCTAAAACTTTCCAAAATAATGCTCTCACAAGCTTGTTAAAAAGTTATAAGTAACGCTTGTAAACATATGTTGTTTGTTACTCTAGCGTACGAAACATAGTCGTCGACATTTATTTTTAAACCCTGACGCAAACTGTGGGTTGTTATAAGTTTAACGAAAGTATTGTTTGTATATTTTGTCTGTGGCGTTGTTTATTATATGTTGTTATAACTTCCAAACAGATTTTATCTAACATTTTTTTCTTTGATACGTCGTTCACCACATCGTTAGTATACTCCCTTTCTTCTTGTGCGTGTCGTATGAGACGACTAAGAGAAAAGCCTTGAAATGCAATTGGTTTTCGACAGATGGTGAGATAATTATCTTGGAAACACCACACCAAAATACAGCACTGATGACGGGCAGCATCGTCTAAGGTGCCCTGAGTCTTGTGTGTGATCGCTAACCCGCTTTACAAGCTAAGTGATTATTGCAAACCTTCCTGTAGAGAATAGGCCTATGCCCTACAGCGCCCTTTTTCAGGTCGTCAACGACATCATGATATATGACAATAAAGATTTATTTACTTTGCTTGAGTTGATCATAGTTTTTTTTTTTTAGAAGGATTTGGAAGATGGAGAAAAGACAAGGGGAAAAAAAATTATTAAACATAAAATAAGTTTTAGCTGTGTACGACATGTAAAAGTTTAAATCGAAACTGTCTTATTTTGGTGTTTTGTATCTTGGGTGTGACGTTATTCTCTTCATATACCTTCAGTGTACGATAATCAGAAGTAAAATTACTCCCTTCAATAAATCTATATACAACATACTCAACTTACGAAAAACACTGTATTGAACCAGTATATTTATTTTTTATATTTGACCACGCATAAATTTTTAGAAAAAAAATATTTTCATGCAATTCCCTATACAGGGGTAGACAGAGGCCTAGTCTAGACAATGACGTTCCCTCGACCCACCTTCCACCGAAGATATTTTATACCTGTCACGTTGTCCCTTATATGATAAGGGACAACGTGACAGGTGATGAGCCCGTCGCCGTCTTTATGTCCAAGCCAACGATATAATTCTTACATAAGTTTTTGAAAAACCTTTTAGTACGAGCCTGCCAACTGGGGATCGAACTCGCGTCTCTTGACTCGAAATTCCGACCACCCTACCGAGTGGTAGGCTATATAAAATAAATATTTTATAAATTATTTTTAGGCCATGCCAAACAAATAAACGAGATTAATTGCTGTTCTATTATTTACCTGAATAAATATTAAAAAAAATATATATAAAATATCTTCACAGGGGTAGACAGAGGTCAAGTATAGACAATTAAGTCCCTTTGACCCACCGAAGATATTTTCGGGACAACGTGACAGGTGGTGAGCCCGTCACCGTCTTTATGTCCAAGCCAACGATGAAATTCGTACATAAGTTTTTGAAAAACTCATTGGTACTGCCACCTGGGGATCGAACTCGGGTCTATCTACTCGAAATTCCGACCACCCAACAACTCGGCTATCGTGACTTCAAACAAAATAGTAAGTATATTTCATCGATGGCTTGGATAGTGTCCAGTGTTTAGAGGGCATCCGTCTGTCAGGATCACCTGTAACGTTGTCCCAAATATGCACTCGTAAAATGGGAGTCGGAAGTACACAATTGTTTTGTGTAAATAAGTATTCTTATTAAAATTACTAGACATCTGACTACCACAGTATTGCTAAATGCGTGAGGCTAAAATGGTAATGCAATAATGACTTTAACGGTTGTTCCTGAATTGCGCATTTCTTTTCGCATCCAGTTCTGGAAATTTCGAATAAAACTCAGCATCAATTATCCTTTTATCTTAACTCGTTAAATAAAATGGGCTGCACTACATTGTTAAGTAAGGAGCAGAACGGGAAAAAATTCGTAGACTAATTCGAAGCCATCAGTTTGGTGTCGTAAAAGACATTTGTTAAAGAGCTCAACCATTATTTCTTATTAAATCCGTGGTTTATCACAATTAGGACATAGAATTAAAGCCAATTTGAGGCCTAAAATGTATGATAATAATAATAATAAAAGATTAAGCAAATAATTCATCATCAATAATCATCCTTTCCCAATTCACAACAGGATATAAAAAACTATTTTAACAAAAAAAAAATCAAATAAGCACTGATGTAATGTGGGTCAAAAGGACTTTATTATCTAGATCTCTGACTAACCCGTTATTGAGAAATTCGTAAAAGTAATTAAAGTAATAAATCTCTATTCGTCTACAATCACAAATAATACGCAACTTAACTTTGGAGTAGACTAAAATTCAGTAGTAAGCTATTGACTGGCTCCACTTTTAATAGTGGTAGAGCTACGCATCATCTTTTGTTGTTGCATGAATGGGCCGGCTCGACCGGGGAAGTACGGTACATTGCAAAGTTTAAAGAATCTATGCAGGATTAACAACGACACAAGGAAAACGTGACGACGTTTATCTTTAATTCTACTTAAATAACGCTCAAAGGTCTTCAACGAAAAGGTTTCCAGGAAGGATATGGAGTAAAATAAATTCAAAGGTGCTGTTTGTTTCTTTGCTTAAGATTAAGAATATACTGCAAAGTAGAGTATTTACGAGTAGATTATTTACTTCCGAGTATTGATCTCTTTTACGTGATTAAGGAAACCTTTTCCACATACGTAAAAGTTTTATAATGGAACCAGCTGTTGCTCTCGATAATTATCTGCGTTCAATTTGATTCTATTTGTAATGAATTCTTTGCTCTGCTCTTCCCCCCGGACCGCTGTAAGGAGTAGACGTGTCCTAAAAACTGCGAAAATTTATTTCTTAAAATAATTTAAAATTTATAAACTTTAATTGATTTGAAAAAAATCAGTGCATAGAAAAGGTTATATCTGTCTTATACTTTATTATACAGTGAGTGCATTGAACAGATTGCAGTAAAGAAGATGAAGAATGTATTCCTGCGAAAACTAATCGGGAGCCTCTTGAGCTTATGGCGGAATTCGGATATGTGGTCATACTTTCGTAGCCCAAATACAAACCTAATGCAATAATTTTGAAACCGCTCAAGTTTATTAAGTTGCTAGATCAAGACAACTAGTGTCCGTGTAGTCAAGGATCGGTAAAAGAAGAGACTGAGCCAGCGCAACTTTAATAGGAAAGGGGAAAACATTGCGTAATCTTCGATGTGAACCAACTGCGGCAAACATTCTTCTATTTATTTCATTCAATTGCGGTCCCCAATACAAAGTCTGGTTTAACGTAATACAAAATTCTTAACTGTGTCACTGTATGGGATAAGTGTCCCTTCAAATATGACTGGCGGACAAAGCAACAAAGTTAACTGAGAGATTAATTTCGGACTCCCAATAATGACGGCTTGAGTCTTCAATGGATTAACTTTAAGCCCAAATGAATTACACCAATGAGAAATACGAATGAAATCTTCATTAATTAATCTAATTGTATTGGGGAGATCCGCAATCTTACATTGAGAGTAGATTTGTAAAGCGTCTGCATTAAGGGTTAAGTAGTTTGGGAATAGATCGAATTAATGAAAATTAATAACAGTAGAGGAAATAACACGCCATCTTGAGGGACGCCCGATTTGACAGCAGACCATAATAAAACTTATCTTGAATTTGTGCACGTTACCAGTGTCCATGCAAGTAATTATGAAACCAACCAATTAGTATTAAAGGCATTATTAAAGTCAAGCAATGTCAATACTGCAACCTGTTCATCCACGCCCAGGCGACTATCATCAGTGATTTTAACCAAAGCCGTAGTCGCACCAATACTGGGACGGAACCAGATTGGAATTAATTCAGAAGGTTATGATTTGATTTATAGATATAGTATCATTGGCTACCTCTACATACCATATTGAAGCTAATTCGTGCCCTGTAATATTTCTCTCGGTTGGAATCTTTAGGATTCATACGATATTTATTTTAATTATAAAATGCTGAATTGTAATAAAGTTAATTCAATAAAATTACCTATTAATAGTGAAATAAAAGGCTTGAGAAAAAAATTGTCTAAATATGTGTTCACTCCTCTGAGAAATGCGTAAATATATAAATAAAAAAACTATTGATAAATCATTTGTAACGGCATGTCCACACACAATGCAAATGTAACGAGTATAGAAGTTAAACAATAATAGTTGAAGTACATTCAATATAATAAGCTTCTAAGCTTATTTGTAATACAGAGAGTGCATATTAACGACATCATCATAAGCTTGCGCTTACCAGGCAAATCTCCAGTAAATCTAAATGCACATTCAGTTTGATACATTCGCCTGATTCTTGAAACTGAATTGCTAATAGAGAGAGGTTAATATTACCTCTCTCTCTCTCTATCTTGGTTTATTGTATGAAGTATATATTGATTTTTACTCAAATAAATAATGTATGAATATCTTCACGCCATTCCCAATACAGGGGACCCACCTTCAACCGAAGACACTTTAGGCACCACTTAACAGGTGGTGAGCTCGTCGCCGTCTTAATGTCAAAGCCAACGATATAAATCGTACATACGTTTTTGAAAAAATTCTGAAGCTCCCTTTTTCAGACCATCATATGTCTATGTGGTAGGACTTAATCAGTTTAATGCTGCTATGTATAATTATTTAGTGAGACTCTTAACATTTATTTGAAGTCTGTACAAAAGGTCGAAACATTTTTCTTAAACGTTTTTTTTTTTAGGGAAAAAGGAAAAATATCTTAGCGTTAACTTACCAGTAAGTACAAAAATTCTGCGCAACTGCAGGTGCATATCCACATTTTGGGACGGAATTTGGAAGGAGAAAGAAAGAAGAAAAGCAAAAGTAGGGAAAGGAAAAGTGAGCTTCAAGTTACCTCAGTCAGCACACGAAACGCATATGTTGCCTCCGAAAAATTGTACTATTAAAATCCGACATTTGAACTTCGTCGAAATTAAAATTCTAAACACATACTAAACACATTACCATAAATAAGAAAGTAAATATTTTCACGCAATTCCGAATACAGGGTAGACAAAGGTCTAGTCTAGACAATTAAATCTCTTTGACGCACCTTCCACTCAATATATTCTCGAGACAACGAGACAGGTGGTGATCTCGTTGCCGTCTTTATATCCAAGCCAACGATATAATTCATACATTAGTTTTTGAAAAACCTATTGGAACAAGCTTGCCACCTGGGGATCGAACTAGGGTCTCTTGACTAGAAATTCTGACCGCTCAACTGTCATGACTCCATAACATACCAAATAAATAAAAACTCGAATTTTGAGCAACAAATAGTATTGCTTCCGAGCTGTCTACCTCCTTCTTTAACTAAAGTGCTCTAAAATCTGCGGCGCATATTAATACGCCTAATGCTAAATGCAACGGCTTATAAATTTATGCTAGTAAACTAGAATCTCAACTTAATATCTGAAAGTTTATTCTGATCATACACTTCAAAGTGCATAATTTTGTGGTGAACTTAATTCTAATATGCATGCTAAAAATTTTATATAGTAGTAATTAAAACTTCATACAAAATATAATCACGATAGCGAGTGGTTGGGAGATCCGAGTCAAGTGACCCGAGTTCGATCCTCAAGTGGTAGGCTCGTACCACAGGGTTTTTTCAAAAACATATGTACGATTTACATTGTTAGCTTGGACATAAAGACGCTCTTTGCACGCTACTGGAGGAGCTCGGAAAGGTGGGATAAGGGTGACCCAACTTTTCTACTTGGATGACCTCAAGATGTTCACCTCCAGCCACTCCCATTTGGTGGAAATGCTTAGAATTACTGGTGATTTTAGCAATACTATCAAGATGGAGCTCAGGGCGGATAAGTGTACGGTTATCCATATTGAAGTGGGCAAGGTCACTAACACCGAGGGCATAGACTTGGCTATGCCCGTCAACTTACGGACCATTTCCGAGTCTACCTGAGTATGTCACACAACTTGGTTGTCGATGAGACTGGCGTGAAGTAGTCTGTTTGCGAGGTGTTTTTTGCACGCCTGACTAAAGTGCCATGCATAGCCGTTTGTCAGACGTGGACAAGGCGCTCGCTTATAACGGCTGGGTCATGCCAGTCCTGATTTATACCTTCGGCATACTGAGGTGTACTCAAACATACCACGCCCTGGACCGAAAAGTCCGCTCCACTATGACGTCTCACAGGATGCATCATCCGAGGTCGTCAGTGATAAGGCTGTACTTACCGAGGAAGCATGGCGGACGGAGCTTTTTAAGCGCCCTTGCCATGCATAGTCGCTAGGTGTGCAGCCTCCATAACAATTTCCTAGCGAAATCGGATAAATCCGCACCACTCTACGCAGACGTCGTTATGAGTGATATAGGACTTACCCTTGACCGACGAGCAATGGCAAGACCCGGGAGTACAGAAAGTTTCTGACCGAAAGATTGTGTGGTAGAAGGAAAAAGAGCTCCACGGGAGGTTCTACAGGGCTCTACATCAGCTTTTCGTAGATACTGTCGCCTCCCTCAACTGGCTACGTTTACATATATATACTCAGAGTTAGAAAGCATGGAAAAACTGGATATGACATGCCGGGGCGACTCTCCAGGATGGCGACAAGCTCGACAGATAGTATTTTGTAGTCTCTCAAGCTTATTTAATTGGTTAACAGTTAAATCTACAAAGCTTGCGTCAGCGTAATCAAGAATAGGAAGAGGAAGAGTCTGTGCGAGCATAATTTTTGTAGGAATGGGAAGAAATGATCGTAGGCGACGCAAATAGCTGAGAGCACCAAAGGTTTTCCGACTGATTTCATTCAATTGGCGTGTCCAACTCAGAGTGCTGTCAAGATAAATGCCCAAATTTTTGACAGAATCACAGAAAGGAATTATAACTCCATCAAATTTAACGTTCGGTAAGGAAAACCAGTTAATTTTCGAGATAAAGCTCCGGCTGCCGAAAATAATTGCTTTCGATTTCTGAGGATTAACATTGAGCCCATAAGATTTACTCCACTCGAGAATGAGATCTAGGTCATTATTCATAGCAGCGATGGCTACCGACAGATTCTCAAAAGTTGACTGGGTGTAAATTTGGACATCATCTGCATACATGTGATAGAGAGAAGAAATTTTATAAGTAATGGAATTAATGAAAATGGAAAAGAGTAACGGTGACAACACGCCGCCCTGCGGTACGCCGGCAGTGATATTGTGCCAAGATGAACAAGTTTCATCAAGGCGAACACGCTGCCGACGGCTATTTAGATAACTTTGAAACCAATCAATTACTGATGGAGATAAGTTAAGTGAACGCAACAAACTCAGCAATATGTCTAAGTCGACAGTATTAAAGGCGTTGCTGAAATCCAACAGAGTCATAACTGTGAGCCGTTTATTGTCCATACCCCAACGAATGTCATCAGTAACTTTGACTAAAGCAGTAACCGTACTATGCCCCGGACGGAAACCGGATTGCAAAGGATTAAACAAGTTATGACTGTGGAGGAAAGTGTTTAGTTATTGATAGATGAGTTTTTCAAGGACTTTGGAAAGGTAAGGTAATATCGAGATTGGACGAAAATCGGAGTAGTTTGTTGGTTTTGACTTTTTAGGGAGAGGAATAAAATATGCACTCTTCCAGGCTTCGGGATATTTAGAAGAGGAGATACATACATTAAATATATGGGTAATGATAGGAGTAATAATATCAAGGAGAGGAACAATCATATTACAGCTTATGTCATCGCTACCTGCGGCATTCGAAGATACGGACAATATGTTCTTTTTAACTTCACATGCAGTAAATTGATTAAAAACGAACGGTGGTTAATATGGAGTTGGAATTGAAGAAAGAGAATGTATAGTTTTCAATTTATCTTCACTATTAATAGTGTAAAAGGTTTTGGAGAAATATTGATTTAAAAGTTCGACATCAATACTAGATGCTGACGAATTATGGGATGTTTTGCCAACTCCAACAGTTTTCAGAAACTTCCAAACTTTAAATGAGTTGCCGTTCTCGACTGACGAATGGATATGGCGTCGTTGAGCATCTCTACACAATGTATTACAGCGATTCCTGATTTTATTATATTTCCTTAAGTTCTCTTCCGATTTTTTCTTCTTAACTTTGGACAATGCTGTATTCTTTTTTAATATAAGTTTCTTCAACTCCTCAGTCAGCCAAGGAGCTGGTAAGTGCTTGAGTTTAACAAAATGTATTGGGGCATGAACATTGTAAAGTCTCTTAGAACATTGTCAGTCTTAGTCAGTAATGAGCAGAAAAGTTCAACCTTGTGATCAATACATGTTGCATCCTCAATCACTGACCAATCAACATTTAAAGCATCTTCGCGCAGTCGTTCAAGGTTCATTCCTCCAAAATTACGTCGCAGAAGTGTTTTAGGTTTGAATTTAGGAGGTCGTAATTTATACGAAAGGTAAATACAATCATGGTAAGAGAAAGCATCAGCAGGACACTGACCATGCTTGAAGATTACGCCTGGAGATGACACCATTATAAGGTCAAGAAGGGAAGGAGTGCTGTTAGGAAAGTTATGAGTAGCTGAAAGGGGTAGGATCTACATATTACACGCATTTATTAAATATTCAAGTTTTTTAGCCCGACTGTCACCTTTAAGTATACAAGTGTTAAAGTCACCCATAAAGATGGAATGACTGTAGGAAGGGACTAATGACTCTATAAGGGCTTCGAAAGAAGTGAAATAGTTTGTAGAACTGGAAGGGCTATAGAAAATACCAAGTAGAACTTTAAACTGAGTCAGGGAGACTTCAACAAGCAAATACTCAGCAGAATCAGCTGGAGGCGGTTGACATGACGAACTAACTATTTTAAAAGGAATATATGATCTTAGATAAATCGCAACGCCGCCACCTTCCCTGTCAATGCGATCATTTCTAATTAGATTAAACCCAGGGAGAGAATAAGAGGTAGAAAGTAGACAAGGTTTGAGCCAAGATTCAGAAACCAGAATAGCGTGTATATTTTGGGATTCAAATGACGCAAGCATGTCAGGATAATGTGCCGGAATGCTTTGAGCATTAATGTGAACAACGTTGAAGTTTTTCATGCAAACTTGCATCGCTAAGTGTCTCATCACTCGAAGACAACGATAAGAACAAATCACTATCAAGACTAACGTTTGAGGATAACGTAATAAAAACAATAAAATAATATACTAGTAAGTAAATAAAATATATATATATATATATATATATATATATATATATATATATATATATATATATATATATATATATGGGCTGTAGATGCCATTGTCGACGTTCCTGATGCAGATGCCGGAACACTAGAAACTGTACCTCTGCGACGGACACTACCTTGCGTTGTATGCCATTGGGCCCCAGTACCAAAACACACCCATCACGAGACCAACAGTTTGACACACCAAAACGTTTCCGAGCAGCAATAAACGCTTCATGGCGGCTCTTTGTCATAAACTCAGAAAGGGTAATACCGCTACCCTTCTATTTGGTCTTAGAAAACCAAGCTTTGTTACGGAGGTCTAGATCTCGAAACTTGATCAAAAGTGCACGAGGTTTATCATTATTAACGCGCCCTAAACGATGGCGCTCTAGTTATAGAATCCTCTGTAATATCGGACATATTGAGACGCTCAGATAATATCTTGCTTATGTACTGCAGCAACATTTTCCTCCTGGTTCTTACCTCCATTTCTGTAGATTTTCTAGTGCTGACAGTACAAATGCCCTAAATGCACTAAACTGTGCATTAATATTTGAAGGAGGACTTGCTGGAATGGATGTTCTGACCTCCTTTTTGAATTCGTCCATACGTGATGTAAAGTTAATAGTAAGCTCTTCAATCGATTTCTTTAGCAGATCCATGTTTGACAATAGAAATTTATGAACAGGTACCAGTAGTAATGATGTAGTAAGCTTAGTTTAAGTTGTTTAGAGAATGGAATATTATAAGAAAACAATGCTGGTGGATTTATGTAATCATAGATACATTTTTAAACTTCAAATAACTGTATATATTATAATAAAAGATTTAAATATTAACAGCGAATTTAAATACGTCAGAACACATTTGCGCCTACCCACCGAAAAAAAGGTATCGTTCTAAGGTCGGACAAATGTGTTGTTATCTGGTTTGAAGTGAAAATAGAGCCTAGTATATATCCGGCTGTGGACGCGCAAACCTTATATTGTTTGATTCAAGACGCTAATCCTGCTGTTCGTCAGTGGCCATTGTGAATTTTACGGCGATGATCCTCATCCGCCTGTTAATACAACCATAGGATCAAAGCGATTCGTACAATTCTCACGTACCAATTTATATATGTTCTTTCCACGATTAGGATGTCATGTTTTTTTCAATAAAATATCTTCACACCATTCCCTATATAGGTGTAGGCAGGGGTTTAGAAAATGAAGTCTTTTCGACCCACCTTGAACAGAAGATATTTTTGGGACAACGCGACAACGTGACAGGTGGGGCGCCCGTCATCGTCTTAATGTCTTGGTGCGAGCCTGGCACCTAGGGAACGAACTGGGGTCTCTCGCAAATTCCGACCACACAAGCACTCTGATATCTCTGTGTCTTTTTCCGATTTTTGATAAATAAATTTAGTGTCATTTTCCAATCGAGAAAAAGTTTACACGTATTATCTTTAGTGTGTTGACATTTCAATGTAACGAACTATTGTATACATAATCTATTTCATTTTAGACTTGAGGCGTCTGTCCGTCATACTATTCAAGTTGAACATAAATAGGACACCCCTACATTAATCTAGAGGGTCATATAGAGAAGGGTGGAATTCAATTTAAGCGAAACCGGCTTCACAGTCTAACGTCACTTACACACACCTTTATCTACGAACATATTAATGTTGTACAAGCAAGTTTAATACCCTCTGAGATTACATCTGGACATACTGATTAACTTAATTATATCCAAGAGTCATAAAATCATAGATTTGAATTTCGTTTGTAAGTAAATAAATAATTAAATAAATATCTTCACGTAATTCCCAATACAGGGGTAGACAGAGGTCTAGTCTAGAAAATTAAGCCCCTTCGACCCACCTTGAACAGAAGATATTTTTGGGACAACGCGACAACGTGACAGGTGGGGCGCCCGTCATCGTCTTAATGTCTTGGTGCGAGCCTGGCACCTAGGGAACGAACTGGGGTCTCTCGCAAATTCCGACCACACAAGCACTCTGATATCTCTGTGTCTTTTTCCGATTTTTGATAAATAAATTTAGTGTCATTTTCCAATCGAGAAAAAGTTTACACGTATTATCTTTAGTGTGTTGACATTTCAATGTAACGAACTATTGTATACATAATCTATTTCATTTTAGACTTGAGGCGTCTGTCCGTCATACTATTCAAGTTGAACATAAATAGGACACCCCTACATTAATCTAGAGGGTCATATAGAGAAGGGTGGAATTCAATTTAAGCGAAACCGACTTCACAGTCTAACGTCACTTACACACACCTTTATCTACGAACATATTAATGTTGTACAAGCAAGTTTAATACCCTCTGAGATTACATCTGGACATACTGATTAACTTAATTATATCCAAGAGTCATAAAATCATAGATTTGAATTTCGTTTGTAAGTAAATAAATAATTAAATAAATATCTTCACGTAATTCCCAATACAGGGGTAGACAGAGGTCTAGTCTAGAAAATTAAGCCCCTTCGACCCACCTTGAACAGAAGATATTTTTGGGACAACGCGACAACGTGACAGGTGGGGCGCCCGTCATCGTCTTAATGTCTTGGTGCGAGCCTGGCACCTAGGGAACGAACTGGGGTCTCTCGCAAATTCCGACCACACAAGCACTCTGATATCTCTGTGTCTTTTTACGATTTTTGATAAATAAATTTAGTGTCATTTTCCAATCGAGAAAAAGTTTACACGTATTATCTTTAGTGTGTTGACATTTCAATGGAACGAACTATTGTATACATAATCTATTTCATTTTAGACTTGAGGCGTCTGTCCGTCATACTATTCAAGTTGAACATAAATAGGACACCCCTACATTAATCTAGAGGGTCATATAGAGAAGGGTGGAATTCAATTTAAGCGAAACCGGCTTCACAGTCTAACGTCACTTACACACACCTTTATCTACGAACATATTAATGTTGTACAAGCAAGTTTAATACCCTCTGAGATTACATCTGGACATACTGATTAACTTAATTATATCCAAGAGTCATAAAATCATAGATTTGAATTTCGTTTGTAAGTAAATAAATAATTAAATAAATATCTTCACGTAATTCCCAATACAGGGGTAGACAGAGGTCTAGTCTAGACTATTAAGTCATTATTATAATTTTTGGTGCAACATGACAGGTGGTAAGCCTATCGCCATCTTTTATGTCCTAGCCAACGATTTAAATCGTATATAAATTTAAAAAAAAACCTCATTGATGGGGTTGGACTCGGGCCGGGGACACGAAATCCATTCACCCAACCACACAGCCATCGTGATTTGCCTAGTAAAAGTATAGTTTTACAAATAATTCTTAAACCTGAGAAGGATGTCAATATTTAAAGGACACAAACTATTTTTGAACATTACTTTGAAAGAACACCAAGTATGTATTAAACAGCTGTCGTATAACTTTAGGTGGAACACATCCGATATAAATAAAACTTTAGCAACCATGCCGCCAACAGACGCCAACAAAAAGTGTTTAGATGTAAGAGTGTGACAAGTTTCTATTTGGGATCAGTACCGGTAACAGATGTTGCAGAATCAGTTTTCAGTGTTTCGAAACTAGTGGAAAAATCTGGAATATAGTTTTACAAGTAAACCCGCTCTGGCTTTATACGGGTATATGAGCATACATGAATAAATATATAAATATCTTCACGCAATTCCCAATACAGGGGTAGACAGAGGTCTAGTCTAGAAAATTAAGCCCCTTCGACCCACCTTCCACCGAAGATATTTTCGGGACAACGTGACAGATGGTGAGCCCATCGCCGTCTTTATGTCCAATCCAACGATATAATTCGTACATAAACCCCATTGGTACGAGCCTGCCACCTAGGGATCGAACTCGGGTCTCTCGAATCGAAATTCCGACCACCCAACTCGGCTATCGTGACTTATTATTAGAGCATACATGCTTACTTGTTTTTCGATAATTCTTCTAAAGGATCTGAAACTGTAGGATGGAGTATATGAGTTTGATTAACCCTATGTTTAACGTAATATTTATACATAATAATTAATATTTGAAGTTATTTTAATATCGGGACCTAGATGCCGCTGTATGTTATTTACATTACGATATGGTTTGTCTGTTATGTGATTGATATATTCGAAGGAGGCAGCGAAGAAAGATCGACGACAATCTGTTTTGTCAGGTGGATATCAGGAAAGAGGCTACACATTGGTTAGTGCGTGGGACGAGTGCACGTTAGTGTATTGTGAAGATGTGATATCAAATAAAACTGTGAATACAAATTGTGATAATTTTCATCATAGTTGAATTTTAAAGATTTATTATTTATTTTTTTACCAATTTGAACTTTATTTGTACTTTTATTAATACTATTAATTTCTCTGTCCCGGCGAGGATATTCCACTGGAACCTAACTCACAAAAACGGTGGGATATCCCGTTGGTTCAGAATGTGCAGAAATGCTTACTGAACAATTTTCACCGTGACAGAGACCGCGCCCGCTTTCTAGGTGTTTCGACCAAGGAATCCAGTTACTAACTACATGCCTTACCATCGAGTAACCTTGGTACATTACTAGATAACGAAAGTTTACGAATAGCTGTAGGAATACGATTGGGAGCATCGATTTGTCAACCACATCGATGTCCTTGTGGAACCGACGTCGACGAGTTAGGTCTCCACGGACTTTCATGCCAAAAAAGTGCCGGCAGACTATCTCGTCACGGTTCCTTGAATGAAATCATCCGAAGGGCTCTTGTTTCCATAAATATTCCATCGGTTTTAGAGCCTTGTGGAATATTTAGGGAGGATGGTAAGAGACCCGACGGCTTGACTTTAGTCCCTTGGGAGAGAGGCAAAGCTCTTGTGTGGGACGCAACTTGCGTCGATACATTAGCGGCCTCTCATATCAAGGGTACTTCGATAAGGGCCGGGGCGGCATCAGAGGCAGCTGAATCGGGTAAATGGCGTAAATATGAGTCTTTGAAAGGAGACTACATATTTGTTCCATTTACCGTAGAGACAATCGGTCCGTGGGGTCCCCGCGCGATGCAGTTTCTAAAGGAATTGTATCCGCGACTTATCGTTGCCGCTGGTGACAAGAGGGCTGGTTCTTTTCTCGCTCAACGGTTAAGTCTAGCCATTCAACGTGGAAATGCAGCCAACGTTCTTGGTACCATGCCACGAGGAGTAGGGCTCTACGATTATAATAGTTTTTAGTTAATAAGTATTGTAAATATTAAGATAATTTTTTCTGAGTATACTTAATAAATATTAAATTTGTACTAGTAAATAAACTTAGGGTAATTGTGTTAAGTATTAACATAGCCTAATTTGTATAAAAAACGAAGGTATGGGGAACCTATGCTCGATTTTCGCTAAATTTGTTTTAATTCTAAACACTGTGAATTTTGTCGATAACTTTGGACTTGTAAAATATTTTCAATTTTATGTTGTAAATTTTCCTTCGAGATATCATAACAATAACTAACATATTGTACCTAGGAATTATAATTGTTATTTTGTAAATGAGTATTGAAAAAGAAAGGGTAGCGGAATATATGGATAATTTTATATTTTGTCAGGAAGATTTGAGTTCTCTTATCAAAAGGGCTGACATTAATTGTAAAAAGAGTCCAAGAGAACGTATTACTAAAGAGTATGTAGAATCGCGTTTAGAAATGTTACAACAACTATGGTGCAAATTTCTAGCTGGCCACGAAAAACTTATTAAAAATGTACCTGATAGGAATTGAACAAATCTAATTATTTTAAAGTTAACATATACGATAATACTGAAAAATATTTAAATGGACTATAAGACTAATCTTTAAATGTATTTATCAAAATTCAATGAATTTTGCTGGACCGAGTCAAAGTAATAAGACTGTTTTGTAAAATTACGTAAAAAATTGTGTAAAATTACCTTAATCTAATATTCCACAATTTTCAGGCAAATACTCTGAATGGACTGCTTTCTGAGACTGGTTTAAATCTTTAATTGATTGTGATTTAGATAACGTTCAGAAGTTACAATATCTAAAAGGTTTTCTCTTTGGTGAAGCAGAATGTCTTCTTAAACATATAAAATTATTAGTGACAATTATGACAGAAGTTGGGCTTTACTAGAAGACAGATATAACAAGAAAAGGTTTATTTTTCATCACATTTTAAAACTGATATTTTGCAGAACTGCTCATACTGTGACACCCGAAGAGACATAATAATCCTGAAAGAGTCTTTCGATACTGCAATATAATATGCAACGCCGCCATCTAGTGTCCTTAACACATAACTATATTCAAACCTAATCTAAACTAAAATTAACCTATCACAATAACACAAACTAATCTAAACAGGTTGTTAAGTCAATGTAATATTGTATGCGAATCTGCAAATTTTTTAAAAGATTTAATTGACAATACCAATGATTGTTTAGCTTCACTCTCAAATCTCGGTATTAAAACTGATACTTGGAATGTTATTGTAATTTATGTCATAACATTAAAATTGGACTCTGGGTCCAGAAGACAGTGAGATTCTATGTAAGTAATAACATTGCAAATGATGATTTAAGAAAATACAGATATTGAAACGCCCACGCTTGTTGTTTCGTGTGTGGAAGTAACCAGCCAACAGGTACTGTTATCTGCAGTATCTGTTGGCTGTTAGTTTCTAAAGCGATCAATTTGTATACGATTAGAGCGATCTAGGATCTCAATCATCATTTGTGACCGAGTCCATGGTATAAATGTTAGGTTTAAGAAAACTCTTATAAAAAGTATAGTTTCAGAACTAGGTGGAGATACTAATTTAGCCTCCAAGGTAATGGTAATCATGAAAATTGGTACTCGCATCGATCCTAACAATCCACCACAATTGCTTGGATTTTATCTGGTATTATTGATATTCCACGTAAACCACTGAACAAGATTCATGTCATGCATTGTCAGGTTGATGAGAAAGAATCATTTAAAACATGTTGTGTATTAAAAACAGAAAATAGCTTTCCCAGACAAAGGTCGCTGACAGAGGATGAAAAGTGGTTTGAAGTAATATTTGTTGTAGATACAATTAAACGGGATGAAAATGGAAAATATGTAGTTCTTCTTCGTTTTCCATTTGAAACCAAAGAACTGGAAGTAAGCGAATCGTTCAGGATATCTGAAAAAAGATTAAAACCATTAGAAAGGTTCATTCATCATTTCAAATTATTGGAAAACATTGTTTAAAATAAAAATTCGTCATAATAAATGTTTGTCAAAGTGCTGCAGTAAGTAGCTTTTGATGATGGTGCTCATTTCCCAATGGTAGCTATTAGTATCCTACAAGATTTGTACATGAAGGATTTATTGACAGTTTGTCAAAATGTAGCTTGAGGTTTAACTATGTACGAAGAGCTAAAGACATTGTTTCAGGAGGTTTTCAATTACAGTATTCTTCAAGAAATAATAAAGTACTACTATCAAAAATGACGCAAGTTGATAAGATAAAAGGACAGGAAAAATACAACAAATACAGGAAAAAAGCCTTAAATCTGAAAACAGATACAGTAAAAAACCTGGAACCGCAACAATGATGCAACACTAAAAACTATGAAAACAAATTGGGAGATAACCAAAGTTTCAATGGCTAGTGCTGTCGAAGAATGTCGACCCCCCATGGGTCGATATTCTTCACTTAACAAGTTGACCTGTGTTATTGTTTTGTCGACGATTTTTGAATAACTTGAAATCAAAGGTAAAAAGGCATTTAAGTAAAGTTTTATAAAAGGATAAAATTGAAATTGCTGTACAGAAAGATAAAACATATAAAAGAACAAAATTGCTATACAAAAAAGCTTTACAAAAGAATCTTAAGCACTAAAAGAAATAAAAGACTTTTTAAAATAATTACCTCAAGCTCATTTCTTGATGAAATTTGAGAGTCCGTGGGAGATTTCACAACTGAAACTCATGGGATATGTGGCACACTCAATTATTTAAATTTCTTCTAAAATATATGTTATTTACTACGGTTATCTGTTAAGTTTTGGGTGTAATTGTTGTACATAAATTAATATTATAATAATTATAAATTTCATAGAAAAAAAATCTTTTAGAGTCACGATAGCCGAGGGGTTTGGTAGTCGGAATTTCGAGTCAAGAGACCCGAGTTCGATCCTCAGGTGGCAGGCAGTAGGTTTTTCAAAAACTTATGTAGGAATTATATCGTTGTCTTGGACATAAAGAGGGCGACGGGCTCAACACCTGTCACGTTGTCCCGAAAATATCTTCAGAGGAAGGTGGGTCAAAGGGACTTAATTGCCTAGACTTGACCTCTGTCTACCCTTGTATTGGGAATTGCGTGAAAATATTTATTTGTTTAAAAAAATCTTTGCTACAACAACCATTTGCAAAGTGTTGTTCCAACTAGTGGTAAATTGAGTATTGTATTTGAATATGTGATTTTTGCTATTTTTTGGAAGAACTATTCTAAAATATTGTCTTTGGTGGGCGATATGTTTAACGTAATATATATACATAGATGGTTATAATTATTAGTTATATATAATAATAAGTTAGTTTTAATATCCTAGATGCCGCTACACGTTATTTACATTACGATATGGTTTGGCTGTTATGTATTTCATATGTAAACCACTTGAGATATTGTAAAGGTTGCTTCTTGCTCGTCTAGTAATAAAATACAGTGCGGCGAGAGTTACCAGTCTTTCTTTCTCGCATACCGAATGGCCCATTATACTTCTAGTGGTGTACACCTGTGCGAAGTGTGACTTTCGAATTTCCTTAAGTACTGCGACTTGCGAAATATAGTATAGACTGTGTTTATAGGTAAATAAGCATAGGCACGATCATCTCCCAAAGTCGGCTGTGTATTTGAATTCGAAAATCACTGTGGTAATCTGCTTTTAAGATAAAAACGCGGATCGCATCCTTTACGCAGCCGAAGGGAAATGCAACATATTAATAACATTAATATATTTCTTTCAAACATTTAATTTTTAATATACAATTACAATTGAGTTCGTCACTAGCGAGAACACGAGCCGCATGTGTCGAGTGCGCGAGAGTTTTAAATAAATACCCTCAAAATGAACAAGTGCGAAAGATGTTCAAAAAATGTTACGAAAAAAAGCCCCGGTATTGAGTGCAGCAAATGTGAAAAAGTTGTACATTGTAATACTCAATGTTCAGGACTCACGAATAAACAATTGGCTGCTCTCCGGGCTCTCCGGCATCGTTTATAGTTCCGAATGATGAAGATGAAGAAGATATGAGTGATTCTGCTCGGATTGACGTTAAAAAGCTGGCTAAGGCCATATCGAAGGAAGTGGAGACAGCAATGAAGAGAGAAATGAAAGACATCTGTGATTCTATTCAATATCTTACAGATAGGCTTGAGGAAAGAGCTGAAACTGTGGATGCCTGTAAACAATTGATAAAAGAACTACAGCGTAAGAATGTCGAACTTAATAATAAAAATAAAAATCTAGAAACCAGCGTTGCTGCACTTGAACAAAGATTAAATGAACAAGATCAAAAAAGGTTATCATCCTGCATTGAAGTCGTTACTGTGCCTCAGGTAGACAATGAAAATGTTACAGATATTGCAAATAATATTGCTTGCAAACTAAAGATGCTAAGCAGCGATATTATTAACGTAAAGCGAAACACGGGGAGAAAGGACCGGCCCGGTTCAATCACTGTCGAAATGAAAGTAGAAAACATAAGGGATATGTGGATATCGGAAGCTAAAAATAAAAGGCTAAAGGTGAAAGACATAATTACTAATGTTTCAAGAACATCTGAGGACATACCAGAGTTCATTCGGGAAGCACTTACGTCTCACAACAAAATGCTTCTCTGGAATGCAAAAAATGAACTTAAGAATACGTTTAAGTTTGTGTGGTGTAAAAGAGGTGTAGTGTTGGCCCGAAAGGAGGAGAAAGACAAAGAAGTTATCAGAATTAGATCAATAGAAGACATAAAAGACCTACTGGCACGATAAGGTTATAATCGTTTATTTACTTGTATTTTTTTTTACTTTTGAAACTTTATTTCTTTTCTATAATAATTATGTCATTGTATACATACTCCATAACCGAATTGTTTAATTGCGAGGATATAAACTGTTTTTTTAAAATATGTACCACAAAAAAAGGTCAATCTACTTTGCATGCATATTAACATAAGATTTACCGTTAAAAATTTTTCTACCCTAGAACATTATATATTATCTTGTAAAAAAATTATGGATGTAATTATTTTGACGGAAGCTAATCTAACAGATACATTATGTAGTATGTTTATTATAAATGGCTACACAATGCACACACAGTTGCGCAAATCGCGTAAAGGGGGAGGTATTATTATGTATTCCCACAACAAACACAAAACTACATTAATTAAAACCAACACGATTAATTTTCAAAGCCTAATGATTACGATAAAAACACAATCCAGTTATTGTGCAACACTGTGTGCAGAGTATCGTCCACCTAATAGCCCTAGATATTTATTTGTAAAAGAGTTAAAACGTATCATCAAAACAGTTGATAAAGACACAGGTATATTCATTGTAGGAGACACTAACATAGACACCAAATTAGATAATCCTGTAAAAAATCAATATACAAGTATGCTGTCAAGCTATGGTCTTGAGTGTGGGATCTCGGACTTTACACGTATTGAAATTAAAGCTTCAAAATTAACAAAGTCTTGTATCGATCATAATTTTATACGATCCCGCACTCAAGAACTGTTTACAGCGGCCTTAGGTATTGTACTGGCTGATCACCGTGCGGTGGTACTCGCTTGCGTTAGTCAAACCACACAGATACAGAATGATAATTTGCAATTTAAAACTGTATATGAAAATAACAAACTGCAATTATTGTTGAACAATATCGACTGGCAGCCTATTAAAAATCTGTACTGTCCTATTAAAATATACGAATTTATTAAAAATGCCATACAAAATTGTTATAACCAATCTCAAATAAAAATAAAAATTAAGAGTGTATCAAATAGGGATAAAAATAAATGGATAAATAATAAAATTATAAAATCTTGCCTCTATAAAGATAAATTATTTAATGATTGGAAAAATGATAGCAACAATAAAATAAAACGATTTAAATACAATCAAGCTAGGAATCACGCTAATAAGCTAATAGAAAAATCAAAAAATTTGTTCTTGATAACCAACATAAATAAAAATAAATCTAATCTTCAAAACTTATGGAATATTTTAAACAATGTGACAGGAAGGGTTAAGAAATCAATTGACGATGTTATTCTGAACAACTTTGAGAACAGTAGAACAAACTTAGTACAGATAGCTAATAATTTTGCAGATGAATTTAAAAACAGTGTTCATAATATATTGACTAACTGCATAACTCCGTTACTTCAAAAATTTTCATACCGTAGGCCGGTAAATTTAACATTTAGATTTCAGAAAGTAAGCTCAGATACAATAAATAAAATAATAAAATCACTAGATGACAACAAGTCTCCCGGAATAGATAATATTCGTGCACGTGACCTAAAAATCATTAGACACAAAATTGCACCAGCTATAGCCAAATTAACAGATACCAGTATAACAACTGAAATATATCCTGATGATTTGAAAACTGGAATAGTAAGGCCAATTTTCAAAAAAGGAAACCTTAAGGAGTATGGAAATTATCGTCTCATAACCATATTACCCACCTTAGACAAAATAATTGAAAAATGTCTGTCAAATCAATTTCTAAAATTCTATGATTCTAATAACATTCTAAATGATAAGCAATACAAATTTCAACCACACAAAAGCACCACTAAGCTCCTGAGCAACGATAAAAAAACTAAAATAATGTATATCAGCTCTTCTCATAACCGTGCTAAAACAGTGCCTAATCTCATAGCACACTCACACTCATGCTTACATTCATGTCAAATAAAATCTATGTGCTATTGTCCGTCAGTAGTTTATACGGACAACCATAGGTACCTAGGTCTCATAATTGATAGCCGACTAAATTGGAAAAAGCATATAAGTAACGTCTGTGACCGGCTAAAATCAATTCTGACAAAATTTGTACTAATTAAAAACAAAATTGACTTTCCAATTAAATTATTATTATATAAAGCTTTAGTTGAATCAATAACTTCGTACGGTTTGATTAGCTATGGATTCACATTCAAAACATGCATAGACAAAATTTTTCAACTTCAATTAAGGTTTATAAAGATAATCGTCCCTCCTAAAGTAAAAAGTAAATATAAAAATAACTACCATATGTTGTTCGCGTATTGTAAAATAATCCCAATCCATGACAAAATCAAATATGTGCTCTTAAAAGAATAGTTTTTTAACAAAGACCTGCAAACTCTAATATCACATAGCAAAGGTACTCGCGCTATGTCTAATAAAAAATTATATGTGCCTGTGTATAATAAGAATAACTATGGAAAACGCACACACGAATGTATGATTCAAAAATTAATAAACAAATTACCACCCGCATTACGTTACGAAATAAACCCAAACAACATCAAATCTAAATTAACTAACTACTACTTAGCTTTGCTACATGATAATTATATGAAATAATTGATAATAATGTTGACACACCCGTAGGACACTCGAACGCATTTGTTTCTTTTTCTTTTTTTATGTGCTCGTCATTGTTATAACGACAAAAACATACGCACCTAATCTACCCTCACTAAAAATTCCTATTTCATGTTCGTTATTATTAATGTAAACTGTCTGCCTTATAATAAGTAAACTGCTAAATAATGTTATCTGTATGGACGAACTCCATTGTACAAAAAAAAACCACTTGGTTTTATATTACAGTGTATTGTTGTTTTCACTTGTAATTTGTTTTTTTTTCTGAATATAAATAAAATAAAAAAAAAATTTTAAATGATGACGTTAAAGTTGAAATCGTCATCATGTATCAAGTATATTATAAAGCCTAAAGGCTTTTGCAACTAAGAGATTGTTGCTTGATTATTCAACCTTGCCTGTTTGTGAAACCATAACATACATACTATACGCACGCCTACTTTGTCAAAAAAATGATCAAATAAATATTTGTCCATTTCCAATCTAAGTGATTTCACAAATTAACTTAAAAATAATTTCTTTTTAAAAATCAAAATTTGTATAAATTTCTTATCTTCTTTTTGTTCGGTTCCAAAGGGAACTAATTCTCATAAGAAATTTGTCACATTTGTAATACATAAAAGCAACACTTTTTTACAGTTCATTATTTAATTCTTTAAGGCTGTTAATTGATAATTCAAAATTCGTCTGTAACTGTTCGTTGTGGCTTATTTCCCAGAACCTTCCTGTCCGTGACGATGGGCCGGTCCATATAGAGCCTGGCGCGGTCAATTTCGAGCACGGCCTCCGTAGAGTACTCACAGAAAAGCAGTTTCCGTAAGACTGGACCTTACTTAAGAGCGAGCTCCTGATGTAAAATCCTCGCTACATTGTTGTGTCTATGCAGATACTCGTGAAAGCATGGAACAACGGGAGACAACGTGCCGAAGCGACTACCCAGGATGGCGAAAAGCTCGTCAAATGTCGACGGTGCCACTCCTTAGGATGTATCTCCGATAGTTGTTCGTCTTAATAACCTCATGCTGTATCGCACAGACAAAACCCTCGGTTTCTCCAAAGAAGTCACTGAAACGTAGCCAGTTGAGGGAGGCAGCATCCACGAAAGGCTCGTGTAGAGCCCTGTGGAAACTCCCGTGGAGCTCTTTCCGCAATGGTCTACGGTCGAAAACGCTCTGTACTCCCGAGTCTTGCCATTGCTCGTCGGCAAAGCATAGAGGGATAGGTACTTTATCACTCATAACGACGTCTACGTAGAACGATTCATACGATTTCGCTAGGAATTAGTAACAGAGACTGAAAATCGCGTTATTATTGCGGCTATTATTATAAATAAATAAATAAATATCTTCAGACATTCCCAAAAAAGGGTAGACAGAGGTCTAGACAATTAAGTCGTTTCAACCCACCTTTTACCGAAGATATTTTTGGGACAACGGACAGGTGGTGAGATCGTCGCCGTCTTTATGTCCCAAGGTAACGATATAAATTGTACATAAGCTTTTGATAAA
>JAGSMR010000002.1:6222500-6227500 GCA_029286605.1 Sericinus montela
GCTTAAGAAAACTTATGACTCATAAATATTTAAACAATAATTGTGTTCGATAATTCATTTTAATAACTTTAATAGCGCACAACCTCAATTAAACTGAATAAAAGTTTTTTTTTATTTTTAATTTTGGATTTGTTTTCACAATACCTATTGTTTATTATATAAACAAAAAATATGTTAATATTTACAATACCTATTAACTAAAAACTACACTAAACTGACTTCAGTAGTTTTTAGATAAGAAGTGCCTAGTTTAAGTCTTAATTAGTTACTATTTGTAGTATTGTAAATAAAAGAATTTATAAAGTCGGTGTTACGGAGTATGACTCCAACATAGAAACTTATAAGTTTTACCCCTTATACTTATTTATATTTTTTTACACTGAGATACATATAGGGACAGCATCACATTCACTGCTTCGATTCCAATGTAAGATCCTAAAGCACTTGAGGTATGGGAATCGGAAACAACGCACCACAAACACCAGGACCCGATAAAATGTATTAAAAGTGTTTTTTTTACATTGACCCGACCGAGAATCGAACCTAGGACCTCGAGATGGCAACACCTTGAAAACTAGTCTTTACGCAACTCGTCCACGGAGGTCGACAAATTATTATTTATTTACACTTTATTTTTATATCTCAATGGAAAAATAATTAACTCGTATCGAAAGTTCCGATGTCTTCGGTGACTTCAGGTCAAACGATTGCCATATGCGGCACATTGTATATAAGTACTATCGTGCTGCGTGCTTGTTACGTCATAACTTTGTCTTAATTAACTAAATTTGCTAAGGTTTGTTTAGCAGTGAAAATTATAGAGATAATAATATGAAGACACAGAGACTATGGGAGAATACCATTTATTTTTTAACAATTTTAGATGAAGGCAACCTACGCGGTGAAGGGCGTATATGACGGTTTTCAAGGTATAAATGACGGACACCACCAACACACATTACTGCTTCGGATCTAGTTCTTTGTGATACCATTGTTGTTACTAATTGCATGATACAAGTTGCCTTAACTATTTACCTTTGGGATTGGAGCATTTTAACGTAGTTTACTCAGATATTACTCTGCGGATATTCATAATAAAGATATTACACAATTATATTGCACCATTCCACGTCTGACAATAGACGGCATATGTTGCCTGGTCAAAAGAATATGTTCACCACTCTCTCTCCCATAGATGCGTGCACTAATTCTGTTGGAAGCGCCACCTGCACTACACTCGGAGCCATCTTATACCAACAATTACGCTGCAATACGGAGCAATTTATGCATATTCATACTGTAATATTTTTCTTTTAAAAAAGAAAAATATTACAGTATATAATGAAATATGAGATCAAATATTTTACACTTATTCCATTCCATTAGTGTTAAGGACCATAATCTGGCAATATCATATATCAAAACATCTGAAGGTTTCTATCGATCAACGTCAGTGTTGCTTTGATATTTACGTATTCAAACATTGTTGGATGATATATAAACCACGACTGCCAGTTAGATGATTGGATTTCTACTTAAAACACCCAAGTTGGATGTCCTGGTGGAATACTCTTACATTTCGATTTTTATCCTTGGGCTGGACATTGAAACGGCGACAGGTTCACGACGTATCACGTTGTTCTAAATAATATCATGTGATGTATGGGTCAAAAGGTTAAAATTAGACTTAGTAACCTAGAAGCGTCATTTACTATACTTATACTTAATCAGAACACCTAGAATAGAGGTGAAGAGGTAGATGACCTCTGGAAAAGAGATGAAGGAAATAAAATACATGTATTCTGTTAAATGTACTTTAACTACTAATTTTTAATTTAATTCTCTTGTATCTGTTTTAATTTCTCAGTTAAAGGCTCACTAATCGGAGATACCTTATTAGATGATACCTTAGTACCTAAGATGCTGCTACTTACTCTTTTATATTTTTGAGTTTTAAACTATAAATATATAAAAAGAAAATGTTGGTGGTGAAAACTAAAAATGGTCCTTTGCCATTATCATTATCCATCGACTCCCTGTTACATTGTTCAGATCGTCATTCAATTTCATTTTTTATCTACCTTGCGGCCAAATAGCTGTGTACAAACTATAATGTTCCACACAGGAACTAGATTCATCACGAAACTAGATATATCGTTCTAAGTTCTTAGAGGTTTCATAGCGGATGACGAGCTGCAGGAAAAGGGTAGCTACCCGCCAGTTTGGGTGATCGTGACCTGAGGAGGACGTCTCCTCCTCTAGTATGCGCTATCGGTAACCGTATATATTTTTGTAATGGTGCGAATTCGATAGCGCGATATAGGACGTCGATGTGTTTCCTGAATCCGCCACTAGCGAGCTTTCATTGTGTCGGCCATAATACATAGATGTCGCCACAGTGTGTGCGTTTTGTGTGTGCAACACACCAATGAAATTTGTGCCTTTTTTAAATGATGCACATGTTATGGGCTGCAGTAGTAAAAATTAAATAAAGACTCGACGACAATTTGCATAATTTTGCGGAAAATCGATGCATACTGGTGGCTCGGCATGAATACATTTGGCAATCTTTGGCGGAGGCCTATGCTCAGCGGTCGACTTTAAACAGACAGCTGTTATTATGATGATGATGAAGAGGAAAATATAAATATAAGAGATAATTAATCTCTTTCGATCCATCTCCACCGAAGGCATTTTTTGATACATCGTGAGCCCGTCGCCGTCTTTATGTCCAAAACAATCCATTAAAACGAGCCTACCACCTGGGGATCGTACTAGGATCCTTGACTAGAATTCCGTTCACCCTACCACACATTCAGCTATCGTGATTTGATGCAGAGATCATTTCAAATTTGCTAATGTAAAAGCATTTCAAAGAAGATTTCATTTACTGTCATCCAACGGTGGACATTTAAAAACTACTTAACTTTTAAAAATCAGCACTTCCGTACGAATTTTTGCTATCATTAGTTTCCATTGAGACTTTAGCGAAAATCTAAGTTCTTTAATTTCTTAAATAAATGTTTCCGTCAATAAACTTTGTTTAAGTATAACAAAAACAGAAGTGTCCTAATTTATAGCAATGTAAAGGCAAGAACTGTGACATTTTTGAAATGAGAATTTAAATGTTGAGAGTAGACTTAGCCACCGCTTTGTCACTCCGCAGACACATGGCCGCAATTATGCAAAACAGTTTTTATCCCGTTAAAAGTCGCTCAACGCGGCGATGATACCGCTCAAAATGAGTCCGATGCGAAATTAAGTTATCTGCGTTATAATTTAGTAACGTCAGTGACGTGAAACTTTGGTGTGTTGCGGATGAAAATATGTCGGAATAAATTCTCTTAGTTGCAGGTTTTTTGTCTTACCTCTTTCAATACTTCAATACACAAAAAAATATCTTCACGCAATTTCCGATACAGGGGTAGATATAGGTCTATTCTAGGTAATTAAGTCCCTTTTACCCTCCTTCCAACGAAGATATTTTCGGGACAACGTGACAGGTGGTGAGCCCGTCACCGTTTTTATCTCCAAGCCAAAGATATAATTCGTACATAAGTTTAAAAAAAACAATGGTACGGGCCTGTCACCTGGGGATCGAACTCGGTTCTCTTGACTCGAAATTCCGAAATGCTCCTTTCGATCGACGTTGAAATAACGCAGCTTATTTAGGACGAAGTGATAGTTGATGAACCTATCATCGATGTTGTATATCACAACGATAGGAATCAAACACATCATTAGATTATTAAGAGCCCTCTTCCTATTTATCGAACCCTTTATTAAAATTGCAATCAGCTTACCTGCCAGTATCACGAAATATAGAAGCAAAAGCAGAAAGTTGAAGTTGTCGTTGAAACAAAAGAAAAATGTTAAAAAATACGTACTCCCTTGTAGGTAATTACATTTTAAACTTCGTCATTATGTGAGCTTGCTGTATAAAATGTAAACCAATTTATAAAACTCTCACATCGGTGGAAATTAACCCTTAATTCGTTTATATCAATTCGCGCAATTCGTCAGCAACGAAAATTATTTCACTGAGCTCGTTTGAGTTTATAGTTATAACTTTGTGATGGCACGTAAAATTTTTTATGACACTCCTTTAGGTACTCATTATATTAACTGTTACGTTTTGGCAAATACTAAAATTTGAGGGATATGTATGTTTTATGGCTAAAAATAAATTGGACAGCAACTAAGATAAAAAAGAAACACAGCGAATATTTATTTGGCATAGTTATGTGTACAATTTTGTTGACAGTAATATTCCAAAGGGTTAACCAAAAACTCAACATAATCCAGTGACTAATAGTTGTTTAACGCAAAAGTAAATACATAAAAGAACACTGAATTCGGTGACAAAATAAAGTTGGAAGTAAGTATATAAATAAACAAATGAATAAATGTCGCAACGACATGCAAACATGCACGCAATTCCAAATACAGTGGTAGACAGAGGTCTAGACAGTTAAATCCCTTCGACCCCCTTCCACCGAAGATATTTTCGGGACAACGTGACAGGTAGTGAGCTCATCGCCATCTTTATGTCCAAGCCAAGGATATAATTCGTACTTAAGTTTTTTGAAAAACCCGTTGGTACGAGCCTGCCTCCTGGGAGTCTCTTGACTCGAAATTCCGACCACCCAAACACTCGGCAATCGTGACTTTTTTTATAGAAAAGGAAGGCAAACGAGCAGGTGGCTCACGTGATGGTAAGTTATTACCGCCGCCCATGAACAGCCGCAATACCAGAGGCATATCTCGGGCTTGTGTAGCGGTGCAATCGGTGAAGAAGGAAAGTTTTTAACTAGTACTATTACCACGGCACCCGTCGCTCCGAAGAACTCGGTCGAAGTTCTGAAGGTTGAGTTTACTCCCTGAAGTTCCTAGACTTTGAGACTTTGGGCGACCACACCCCCGGGATAACGTCTGTTTGCCAATTGACACGCCCGTCGTAACAATTGTAACTGGCCAACAGCGTTCCAAGCGCGTCGGAC